>CAUJRU010000629.1:0-410524 GCA_963277665.1 Viscum album
AGGAGAACATTATTATCAATATATGTATTTTTAGAAGGTTTTTGGGTGTTCTGATTTTTTAATGTTACCCTGTTCTAATTCATGTGGGGTTCAGAGCATGAGGTCGCCACTTCTGCATGGCACTAGGAGTGGAAGACAGAGAGGTTATGGTTTGGCCATTGGTTCCATGCCCATGTGTCCTTTCATGGGACTATTTTCCAAGTGATTATTCTTTGTTAAGGTCCTTAACCTGACAAAGCTTCTAGGGATAGTTTGAACATGTAATTTTTTTGGTGGTTTTTCATTGTTGTTGGTTTTGGTTGTTTTACTGGATTAGGTGGTTTCTCACTTGCACCAGAAAAGTGATTTGATTAAAATAAAATAAACATTTTCTATCATACATATAACCTATCTATTAAGATGAAGGATATTAATATTACTAACTAAAATATTAAAATATGTGGTTTACAAAAATACAGGATGATTTTTTAGGTTACTAATTATTTATAAATGAATATGATACCCGATTAAATATAATGAAAAATATCATTATAGTCAAGAATATATTTTGACTTATTAATTAAAATTGGAAAGTGATATTAATGTAATAAATATGTTTTATATTGAATAATATATTTTTGATACTCATAAAACATATTCTGTATACATAAGATGAGGAAAAAATCCAATATTAAGCCTAAAAACCCATTTTCAAGGTTGTTTTACCGCCTTTTAATGGAGAATCAATTTGAATTCAAATTTTTGTAACATTTATAGATTTAATAATTCAAAATTTAAAATATATTATCATTTGAAACATATAAATGAGTTTAGAATATATTTTTGGTATTTTTATGAATGACTTCATCATGAAATGAATAGAAAAAAATACTGGACATTAATTCAAATGATATTTTAAATTTAAATTAAATATATGGTTGAAATATATTTTAATTTAATTTAATGGTTTTATTGGACAATATTTTTAAAAAGTAATCCAATTATGGTTATTAGAAACATTTTCACATTAAAATTGGATATAGAGACTAACCACAATTTTGATCTTTTTTTTACATTAAAACCTGCAGTGTAGTTTCAATAGTGGGATTAATTTTAAATTAATTTCTGCAACTACATTGATTAGAATTTGGAAAAACGGATTCCGTATTTGGAATAATTTTTTTCTTCAATTTATAGTAAGGTCAAAAATTCTTTTGTCCAAAAATATTAGCTAAATAGATTAAAATTAATTACATCTATTAAGAAAACAATTTGGATAATAAAGTACCAAACAATAAATTTATTACCGGAAACAACGTAGACACATGTACTACACCCATTGTCTGTCCATATTTCAACCCTATCATCAATTGGATCGACATTTTTTTATTTTATCCACTTGAAACATGAAAAATGAAGGTGGAATTATCTCTTTGTGTATTTATCCTCCACTATAAAAGGACACAACATCTACAAATTCGTCACACTACTCAAACATTTTATATTCAGCCATTCTCTACACATGTATCCTCAAAAAATTTATCCTTTAGACCATGAATCCTACCTTTGGAAAAAATTCACTCAAGGAAGAAATTTGGAAAAAACCAAAATACATATCCCTATTTAGAGGAATCATGTACGAGTAAAAATAGAGTCAAGAAATAAGGTAAGGGGATTTCATCACACTTTAAATTTCATTTAGATACATGTTATGTTCCAAGCTCATTTATTTTTTGTTGTGTAGGTACATTCCATGATTTTATAATATGTATCATATACATAAATATTTTACATTCAAATATACATTTTATGATCCATCCTTCATGGGGTTTATGTTGAAAAATTTTCAAAACCGTTATAACATTTTTTTCTCATTTTTTCTTCTTTGAGACTCATGTTTTTTATACACATAAAATCTGTTTTGGAGGTGCATATACTCAAATTTCACATGTATTATCTTGAATTTTAATGTTATCATGATATTTAATTCTTTCTACACTCAATTATTCTTACATGGAGAGTATGATCCCATGTTACCAATTAATAATGTTTATTAAAATAATATCATCAGTTTTCAAGATTATTTAGGTTTACACTTCATTCAATGAAATATTTTTGTCCATATATCAATAAAATTCATGTTTTTCCTTATTAATTTTTTGATTATATCATATATAGGTTTTATTACAATTTCATCACTCATTGGTACATAAGAAAATAGTTTTCTTCAAAATATGAACGTCTCTCTCTTCGATCAGAAATATATTGTATTAAAAATACATGTTTTCGAAAAGAAATTAAAAAATGGTTTCAAAATATATTTAAGATAATTTTTAAGAAAAATATATATTAAAAATGTTTTATTGTTTTCAATGATTCATTTATATATTTTCAATTCATTTTTCATAGAAAAATCGTTTCAAAATGTTTTACATTATAAAAATTATTTATCAAAGAAGAAAGGATATTTCCATCAAGAAATGTTTTTGAAAGATATTTCAAATTTATTTTCTATATAAGATAAAATACATATATGTTAGTCATTACCATATATGAATGATCTGTATGTTCCATTCATATCCTTTCTATTAATGGGTTATACATCATTTCATGGTCCTCATGAAACTCGTTTCCCTTCCATGAGATTCATTTTTATGAAATCTACTTCTATTCCATGGGTTACATATTTTTAAAACCAAATTATTTTCATGGGTTATTATTTGATGAAATGATTATGAAACCTATCACTTTTTTTGATGGTTATGATGTAATTTAATATTAATTATACCCATTTTATATATTGGGTTATGATTTGATGGTTATAAAATAGTGTATTATATGTGTCATGATTGGATGAATGTTTTATTATCTTGTAGAACATGTTTTATTGATTTATTAATGAGAAGTGTGGGACCAATATATATCCCTCACATGAGTTAGGTAATGATAGTTGACTTGTGAGTAAAAAATGTTATGGGTGTTCTTGATTACATGTTTACAATTTTATGCTTGACCCTGATTACATGTTCACAATGTTATGAGTGATCCTTATTACTTGTTCACGATGTTATTCAGGGACCTAGTGGAACATACGTTAGTTTATGCATGAACTTGATTACATGTTCATAATGTTATTCCTGAACCTGATTACACTTTCACAATTTTATACATGGACCTGTTTTAATTTCTAATAGGTAATGTGTGAACTTAATTACAAATTCAAAATATTTTTCATAGACTACATTTTCCTTTGATAAGCTTATGCCTAAACATTATTACATGTTCACAATGTTATGTGTGGACCTATTTTCGTGTCCATATGTTTGTACAAGAACTTTTTTATATGTTCACAATGTTATGCATGAACATTATTTCATGATTACAATGTTATGGATGGACCTTATTTCATGTCCAAAATTTGATTATGGGACTTGATTATATGCCATTTTAAAAATGAGTGAACCTATTTCTACATATACATGTTCACAACATTATAATAAAATGTTCATGACAAAAATTTCATGTATAGTTCTTATGTTATGATTTCGTGACTTATTTTCTTAATTCTATTATGATATATGTATTATAAACTACTAATAATTATTATGATCTCTAATATGTTTGGCATGGTCTTCAAATTCTTTTTCACATGTTCCATAGCCTAACTTTTCATTTAATGAATAAAAATTTCATTTAATTACACTTACTGAGCATCTGATCTTACACATTTCTTATTTTTCCTTTCTCCATGTTGCGATGGAAATAGTTTTAGGTAGAAGAACTGACAGTGTAGATCTTTATGGGAGATGTTGAAGAACATTCACCATATTAGAAGATTCTTTTTCAAATTTTCCAATGAAAATAAACTACTATATTCTTCATGTGTGTATTTTTTAAATGTACTAAATATTAAACTAAAATGATGTAATATCCATATAGGTTATGATTGGGTCAGTATTGTGGTTATAAAAAAATGGATTAGACAATATTTTGAAAAATGGATTATAAAACATTATTAAGATATCTAGGTATATTTTTAAGAATATATATAGGGGTTTCTCTAGTGAAAATTTTAAGGATGAGTTAATTTTTAAAAAAATGTCCTCAAATTTTTGGAAAGGATAGAGTGAGTGGTTTCATAGAAATACATCCCTATAAGGATAATTGAAGTTGATGATGCTTTGGAACAGATGTACCTTGGGGTAATAACTATAAAAAGATGTTACATGCTTGACTTAGAGTAATCTGGTACATCACAAGGGGCCTTGGAACATTCCTAGTTTAAAACCATTGTCAAATATGCTTTGGGAATTCTAAAACTCTTCACAAACCATTATATGGAATTTTGAAATAACGTGGCTATGAATAACCAAGGATAAGAATATGGTGTCATAGATTAATGAAGGTGTCATTATTTAGATATCCTATAAGTAATTCATTTGATGACTATGTGATTTTCTAATATGATATGTAATTCTCACACATTACTTTTATTATTAGTTAATGGCGGGAAATAGAAGGAACTAGATTAATGTGGAATGTGATGACTGATTTTTTGATGAGAAGTCATGTGGGATGATCACTTGTGTAAAATAAGTTGTGATCATCTCTGATTAGATTTCACATTACGTGATTTGCAATGTTTACCTTATCCAACTCTCAAAATCACTATGTAAGAGAATGTTGGAGTTCAATAAGAGTTAAAGTAATTGAGATCATAGAGGAACCAGGAATTAACTTCCATTGTGTCAAGAATGTGGAATGAATCACCTATGTGAATGTCTTATGGGAACAAGAAGGTGTTTTTATTATGAAAAATATGTATACAAATAATTTGATAATAATGGATAAAAGAATTCATTGGTTAATGAAATTGATTGGAATGTTGGCCTCCCAATATCTACATCGAAGGTTATGTGTTTTATGTGTGGAAAAATGGTCATTATGCAACCCAATGTCAGAAAAAGAATATTCCTGAAGAGTATCATCAGGTTAAGGTGAGTAATAGAGACATTATGGATGATTATGATAGTATATATGAAATATAAATGGAAAAAGGTATTATTTTTAATGGATTAAAGATGAAGTAATCTATGTATTTATGTATTTGGATAAAAATGTTTTTAATGATGAAATATATAAGGATTTTTTTTATTATGTTTTTTTCACATAGTATTTACTTGTTTATGTTGTATTGGGGATGTTATTTAATGAGAAGGTTGTATTTTTACTAATGGAAGGAAACCCTTAATATGTTATTTATGATTTGATTTTTTTTAATGGATAATGATACATGGGATATGAATAAGTTAATTGGAAATTATTTATTAATATAGATCTATTTATGGACTTGTTTATAGGTTGTTTATTTTATCAAATATGATGTTTACAAAATTTTTGAATTAAATGAGTTAATTGAATATACATTGGACTGAGGAAGCATTCATGTTTTCAATATGCATTTATGGTAATTCACGTTGTTACCATGTTTCACGAGAATATATGATGATGGTATACACATTTTTGGAATGGGAATAACCAGAGTTACATTTTTCATATAAAGTGAAATTAGTGTTAATGTGATTTGATGACTCTCTTTTTAGATTTTGGGATTTTCATCAAAGGGAAGGGTTATAAGAATAATAGTTCATGAAAAGATTAAGTTAAACATTAGTTTAAGTATTTAATAAATGAGGGTGTATTAAAAAATAGTTAAAATGACATTTATTGATTAACCTTATTTCAAATTCATCCATTTTTTGATATTGTGGAAATTATGATAAAATTGTATTGAAAATATAAAATGAATTTCAGTTGAAAACCAGTCATGTTTGGAAAGGCTGTGGGTCCTGAAACCATGATAGAAGGGATATAAGGGTTTCACACCTACCACTGGCCTAAATGATATCTAGGATAACACGTATTTATTTCTAATGAATAAATAATTATCATGAAACAATGATGTTACTTTTTTTAATATGTATTTTTTCTAAAGAGAAAAATATTTAAACTATTTCATTCTTTTATGGTCATTAAGATCCCTCGAGAGTGAATTTTATTTCTTTTTTTCATCAATGTATATTTCTGAACATTCATGACATGATTTAATGGATGTTTTATAAATTTATTAAAGATAACCCCATAGTGATATTTTGTTTATATAAATCTATCAATAATAACTCATCATTCGGAAAATGATACAATAAAATTTTTCCCTAATACCTTAAATTTTATCAAATCAATGGATTCTGGATACAACATTGATTTCTAACATTATGGACCTTAGCCTTAATTTGAGAAATCAATTGGTTGGGATTTATTACAGGATAGACTCCTTATAAATATTTATTCCATTTTATCAATGTCCAATCCTCACTCCAATCATATGATCTATTATGTGGAAACCTAGTTATTTGTCACTTTATGTTACCGTTTGGATCCATTTTTCTCTTTTTAAGTTAATTTTTTGTATTTGTAATTACAATTCGGGATTCTATGAGTAAAATATTCAAGCATTAAACCATTTATAACACACAAACAATTTGAGGGATAAATTTACTTTAAGGGTGTTGAATGTGTTTCCCTCTAGAATCAGGGATGACATCGTTGATTGAAGGTTCAAACATTCTAATCGGTTTCTAATGGGTTTGTTCATAGAACAGGAAACATCTAATGATTCTGTATCCATTTGGACCTACTTTCCAAAGATAGGTGCTCATTAGTTGTGGACTGATGAGGCTTAGGAATTTGCATTGGTCGAGAGGATGGGTGTTCAGACTCATCACACATTTTTAAGGGGAATTATTGTCTACTTCGGGACTCTATTTATAGATTTATGTTATGTTTGTGAATGCTTTTTACATTACTAAGTATAAAATGAGCTTTCCTTTAGTCTGACAATCAATGATTGGTACGTAGGAAATTCAGAAAATCTTTTATATGTATTCGAGGTTCATCATCGATGAAGAATCATGTGTAATTGTTAGAGATTCTTAGTTGATGGTATCCTTAAAAATACATAAAAGTATCTCGGTCATTATGATGACCATACTAGTTTTAAATCCACTTAGTGGTGCACTGGATGTTTAATTTCATTTAGGAGGACATGGATTATTTCATAGTTGAGATCGTACCCGTTGATGGGCTACCTACATATCCTTTTTTTAAGGAATCATAACCCATGTAGTTCGAGTAAGGGAGTATGATGTTTATTCATGATTGATTGATCATGAAAGATGTCATGATTACTTTTACACTCTAAGCTCATGTGAGTCATGATCAGTGTGAGAAACAAGAGGTATCAGTGAAACCAGAAAATTTGTGACACGAAAGATGCAATGATGTGGGGATTATGTGTGTATAACTGCCCAAATAGATGGGGATTAAGATTAACTTTATGGAAGAAATCCAGGAATAGGGTCCATAAAGGTATATGTGCTTCATGGATATTTGGATACTCTAATCTTGGGGCTTTCTCCAAAATAAGATGCCCAAGATAGGAGGGGACTTATGATTAGGTTTTACTCCTGAGAAGGAACCCACAAATCAAAAGTAAATTAGGACTGGTTAAAAGAAATTAAGACTGGGACTTACTCCTATAAATGAGGCCCAGATTAAGAGACTTGAAAAATTAAGGGACTTGGGGCTTACTCCTGAAGAGGATGCCCATATTTGAGACTGGGGATTATTCTTAAAAAGGAAGCCCAGGATAAGAGAATTATGGTTTGGGCTTACTCTTGTAGACGATGACCATATTTGAGACTTTTAAGATTGGGGATTACTCCTAAAGTGGATGCCCAAATTAATGAGGACTTGGGGCTTACTCCTAAGGAGGATACCCATATGAATGATAATTTATTGTGGGGATTACTTCTGAAAAGGAAGCCAAGGTTAAGGATTCTCTCATCTTAATGGATGAGGTTAAATGAATGAAATCTTAATCTTTAGTGACATAAAGATGTGTAAATCACTAGATTTTGAGAGATGTTCTACGGAGTTCCTTTCAGATAAGGAAACCAAATCATGAAATCATGCCGTAAATGTCTTTGAAGAGTGTCTTGAAGAATGAATCTTGAATAGGAAAAGTGTAATGGAATTAGAGGGGTGAAGTGGGCAGGAAAAGAACCCAAAAAGGTAGGGGCACACAAGTCCTGACAGGCGTGTAGGTACTGCGTGGGCACGCAAGTCTTGGTCGCACAGGTATACCTGCGCGACACATGGTTACTTGCGCAATTTTCATCCCTTAGGGTAATACTTGGGCGAGACTTGGCTCAAACCCTTGGTATTATCCCTAGAGGACTTCCATAAGATGGCGTGCAAGTTCTAGTGAAGAAATAGGGCAGTGCACAAGTGTGTCCATTTCCATTAAGGGTAAAACCACTTAGGCACAAAAGTGTTAGTGAATTCTAAAAATTATACCGTACTCCTCTTGTTTAGACCTTCCATTCTAGGTAAGGAATTACCTTAGAAGTGATCTGAAGACCTTAAGAAGAGACTTGGGTGTTCAGAGATCTGTATGTGAATTATGGATAAAAATACCTCTTCAAATAGAGGGCCCACAGGGTCTATTTATATGATGGAGAAGACCCTAGGCTGTTATCCTTTATGGAACGCAAGTCACTTGTGCGACTATTAGGTTCAGCACAAGTATACTAGCACGAACCTTGTGCATTTGAAGCCTTGTTCATGCCTTTGTCAATTTTTGATGTTTTCTTCAAAGGATGAATCAATTTGGGATAAGTCATTTCCATTTCCATTCATCTAGACAATGTGATGTAATGGAGCGTCAACAAAAGTCCCCCCTCAGAGTTGGATCTGAAATAATAAGGATGTGACTCTAAGAAAAAGAAGAAAACCAAAGGGAAATAGTCAGGTTCGAGTCGTGCAGGTGCAAGTCGTGCAGGTCTAGAGTGCCCTGGATGGAGCGCGCTAGCTATAGGCGTGCGGGTGTACATCCGGGCCTATAAATATGTAGTAATTTGCAGTGCATAGCATCTGATTTTCGGATTTTCGAGCTCTCATCATGCAGGTCCCCTTCGCCGCACAAGTTGCTTGTTTTTCACTATTTCTTCTCTGCCACGTATTTTTCAAGGTAATAAGACTTGCGTGGTGATACTTGCGCGCCAAAAATGTTCATGGCGTATTAACACTTGCACAACACATCCATACTTGTGCGCCAAGTTTAGACATGCGCGCCTTAATGCCTTTTCCATTTTTTCTGAAATTCCTTCTCAAATTTTATGAAAAATCAACTTACTTAAGAGTTAATTTATTCAACTTTTGTGCAGAATCAAATGGATCTTAGAACCGGAATAGCTGATGAACTGAATAGAAATTGGATTGATGATATGATGATGATCATTGGCCATTTTATTATACCGTCAAAAGTAGAACTTTTCTGGATTTGGCTATGTATATGAAGAAATATCATCACGACTTCCCCCAAAGCTTTTATTTGCCTTTGTATGGCTATCGTCATCTGTGACAAGTTACTATTCCATAAGCAAAGAACTATCTCCCATTTTCGTGGTATCAGAATTATACCAACTTTAATTCAGTAAATATCTCATGTGGAGGAGTATTTATAAGTGTTGGAACAGTGGAGAAGGCCTATATGACGCATCACAGCCCTTGTACGCCAGATCTGCAACCACATAAGCCCGAGCTGCAACCACATTGTCATCCCTCAATATTCCAAAATGCTCAGATGGATCAATCCAAAGGATAGAAGAAAATTTTGGACTTCCGTCCTAGGAGAGGTGTGAATCCAACTTGGATGTGGGCATACTGGGTGCGAAAAACCTGTGCATAGTTTGTTTAGGACATGAAAGGAGTTGTCATATACGAAGATATTTGGGTTGGACAAACATATGTTTACAGAGTAGATAACTTTGGGCCGGAGATACTCAGCCACTGGAGCCCAAAAACTAATTCTTTCCATCTGACTCATGGAGAAGTAGGCATCAGTCTGTGGAATGTCCACAAGATCTCATGTGCTCCAATTTTAGGTGACATGTATAATGAATTCATTCCACCCAAGGTGACTTGGAATGATTCAGAGAAGACTCCTACTTTAGCTCGAGAATTATTTAAGAACTTCCATAGGCTCAAGAGTTCAGAGACCTCGTTAATTCATTCTAGAAAGGATATTCATCCGGAGGAGTGGATGAATATATTTATTAACGAGAAGGAGACAATGGAGAAGGAGCCTAAGGATAAATGATCCAAGAAAAAGAAATCCAAGGATAAGAGACCCAAACTTCCTACCACCTAACCAAAACCTGAGAAGAGGGGTGATCTTGGAACATTATGGCCAACTCTAGAAGAAGGAGAGTTTGAGAAATGGGAAAATGAGGTGAATCAAATGATCACGAAGAAGTCTCTTCTGACTGGCTTCTTGGCTTTAAGGATCAGATTTAATCTCTTCCCAGTCAGGGATTCAAATGGATATGTCAGGCCATGGACCATCTTCATTGTGGCAAAGTTGGATGAGGGAAAAATGGTTGGGTTGGCTACCCCTATTTTAGCACAGTTTCACATGAGTTTACTTCACGTCTTCATGGATAAATCTCCTTTAAAAATAGTGGGATCATTCCATGTTTTATGGGGATGGATTGCCACTCACTTCAAGACTTACAATGTACAGAATGAATTAAAAATTCCTGGAAGTTCTTTCAGGCCGTTAGTGCAAGAATTCTCTGGAGTTTCCCCATTATATGATAATTTCTATGACATGAAAGTGAGGCTGGAATGTTGAAGGAATTCAACTTCTTTCCCTATGGAAATCTTCCAACCAGGTGGTTTGTTGATGATGGAACCACCCATTTTGATCTGAGGGAATACATGCTAGTTTGTAGAGATGGTGTGCTTGTTTCTAGGATTGACAGAGAAATTATATGAGAATCATATGTTCTATATAGATTTTCATGTTAATTCAAGTGTTTTCAACAGATTACCATATCTCCCACAGTACATGTCAGGATAGAAAAACATCTGATGGTTCCTCTACAACATTGGATGCTGACATTAAGGGAGAAGACTTGGGCGGTATTTGACCTACCATTTGAAAAAGCGGCACCTAACCCGACTACTTGGTATGCCGAGCACTGGATAGCATCATACCCCAAAGGGGTGCTAAATCACTGAGTTTATCAGGTGGGGAAAAAGGAAGAGGACTGTAGATAAGGAAACCCTTCCTCATGAAGGTGCTGATTCCCCACATGAAGCTGATTCTCTAGATTCCTCCTCTAGGACTGATTCACTAGATTCCCAGGATGGGGATGATGAGGATCAAAAATTGGCAAAGAGGCCTCATGCCCGTTATAATCCTCCTGTTAGAATCAAGAGACCTACTTAATCAACTCCGGGTGAGTTACATCATCGTGGTAATTTAAACACTACTACATTATAAATCAATAAGCCTTATTTTATTATTCATTATCTACAGTTGAAAGAGCAAGGATGAAATTGAAGTCAATGATTGTAGGAACTGACTCGCAGCCTTCATATCTAAGACCAGAGGCTATCCAGACATGGCAGAGTTTATATTGTGGTACTGAGACCACCTGGCTGGATTTTTGTGAGGGCTAACAACTTCCTGGAATAGGGAATCTTCAAGCTTCTACAGATATCCAATACGAGGATAAACCCAATAAAGTGTGGGCTTACATCAGTATGCTGAAAATGCTCATATATTTCACTGATGAGTTTGTTCCTATCACAAGGCGGGTGAAGGAAATGATTGATCGTGGCGCCACTGAGGGGGATGGTGGTTCTGGAGATGAGGAGTGGCATGATTATGTGGCTCCTAAAGATGTAAGTTTTCTTCCCTTATTTACTTTCTAACTTGATTCCAGTCAAAGAATTGTTACATATGGAAGTTATTTTCTTCATATTGCCGCTTGCAAAGAAAGGAATTGAGGTTCCTTCGCCACAGTATCGACCTTGTGGTACTACCATTGAGGCTGCTACTGATTCTCCTCATGAACCAGGAGAGATATCTCAAGGCCAGTAGGCCATAAATTAGGCGTTGTACATAGCCTTCCATTCCCCAATTCATGTGCCAATAAGGGAGACTGCTGATACTCCTAAAAAGCCAAACGGACAAAGGCGACAAAGGAGTATGTCCACCGCTAAATGCTTTATTAGTAGTGGTAAGTCCTTCAGATAATCAGGAATTTTAATCCATGAAAAAGATTTCTCACATTCCTTTGGATTGTAAGGGCTTCTTAAATTTCCCCTCCAAGGGAAAGGACCGATCCTCCCTTATGGACCACGGAGGGTGTTGTGGAACAAACGCAAATTCAGGCTAACTTGGATGCTTCTGAAAAAGAGCCAACATCTATTCCTAGTACTACTCCAGTTGCCTCTATAAGTAGAGATGAACCAGTACAAGAATCATTGGCAGCCGTAGAAACTGAATCTGCCATCCCTCCTGAAGAAGTTTTCCAGGGTCAGGGGCCGCATAATGAGGGTCCCCAAGAGGACACATCAGATGCTCCCACCGGTGAGACTAACCAGGATTCTGAAATATCATTGGATGAAATGATGAATTGTGGCATGACTTTTGAAGACTTTTATGATCATGATAGATTATCATGTGATTTAGAAGATCTTGGGCATGACTATTGTCCTTCTCCCAATAAAGTTTCTTATAATTTACACTTCTAATCATGACTCAGAATAATATGCTGTGTCATCCAAAGAAGTTTTTAAACTACCAATGCATGAAGAGGGTGCGTACATTGATGTCAACCCTACCATTGCAGAAAAATTAGCTCAAGTGGATCTAAAGCTAGTAAACCCTCATGAGATCCATCTTGAAGATCCTGTTGAAACTGGGAATGATGGGGAGGAGTCTTCTCAAGCTGCTGATCTACTATTAGGTAATGATTGGACAGTGTTTTCAAGATAGACAGCCATCTTCCATTATTCTATGAAACTAACCATACTTTTAATTGATCAAACTGGGCTATCAACTTCAATGGTTAGAACTGGAGTTGAGGTCTCAACTTCCATCCAAATGGTAATAGAAGGTGAAGTAACCAGGGTTAGGGGGAAGAAGCAGAACATGACACTTCCTTAAGTGCATTAATCCCAGATTATATGCCCCCTGTGATGATGATGTTGAGTCAGACCCAGAGGTGCTCAAGGTGCTCAATTTCTCACGACGAAAGGCATGAAACAACATATGGAAAATCATATCAGAGGTACCTTTAAAAGTGTTGTCATCAAAGATTTCCCTGTTTTCATCCCATTTTATCATGCTAGGACTTGGAGGTTTTCGATACCAAGAGATTCATACAGCAGTGAAACAAGTTATATTCAGAAGGGAGCAAGAGAAAAAGTGTCACGAAGATCTGAACAGGGTGAAACTGTCATTAAACATCCGTGAATTTGAGGCTGTGGTATCCCGAGATGAGGCTGACTATGATGCCAACATGAAGGAGCTGAAGCATATGATCAAATAAAAAGTCATCCAGAAGATTCACCCTCAGAAATAGTTAGATTCTATTACTAGGGAAATTGACCAACTCAATAATTCATTGGAGGGAGTTCAAACGAATGGTATAAAGACCATTTCGAATGCCAAGAAATCACTCCATCAGGCCGAAAAGAGTGAAGTTGGTCGAGTTCATGACCATCAAGTAGCTGCTGATGAAGCTCGAGATGCGGTTCATCAATTGAAGACTTGTGTTGACATCCTTTTTTATTATCCTAGAAAGGATATGATACTCCTATCTGTGGATCTCCTTCTAATTCTTATGCATAAAATGAAGATATTTTTCACCATTAATCATTTGTGCCCCAATTTTCTAGCTACCTGCTTTAAATTTTACCAATACTAATGGGCCTAGAAAACATAGTTTGATTTTTACTAGGATTAATGTAAATAACCCTACAAACATTGAATATTTTAATTTCTCAATATTAACTAATTCATACAAAATGTATGTTTAGTGAGATGGAACATGACATTTATTCATAGTTCCTTTGTCTTTTGTGGGCAGTTTAAAGTCATGCACGTCTGACATATAGAGGCTAATGTTTATGGTCAAAATAGTTTTGACCGAATGAATTAGAATTGACTCAATTACTTGAAAATTTATCTGAAAACACATTACCACACTCATGTATGAGGGGAAATATGTAAAATATGGCTTAATAATATTTTAATCCGAGGATTGATATGATAAAGATCTAAAAGGAATTAGAAGAAGTATTTTCCAAGAATAAAGTTACTACTATTTATCAAACCCGTTAGGGAGTTGAATTATGTAGGGCCACCTAAGGGCATTGGCTGTATAGTCAAATAAATAGCATCTTTTGGCTAACATGTCTGGTATGTAATCTGTTTATGCAAGGCTGCCAAAGGGCACATGCTGCATAGTCAGGCAACAGAACTCTCAGAAATTTACTTTCATAGTGCTAAAAGCCAGTAAAATTTTATAGAGATTCAAAATTTCCAAAGTATAGAGTTTTCTATATGGAAAGAGGTACTTGAATATGGAGAAGATATTTCCAAACAAGATTATCGAAGAACTGGATGGATATCACGCATATGAATGTCTGACCCAAACGTAGGGAAGTAGAATATAAACCATATAATTGAATACTTTCAGATCAGGAAAAAGGATATGGGACAAATATGTTAAGGATGTCTAATTTTGCAGATCCCTATATACTGTCATTTAAAACCAATAAGGAAAAAAGAGGATTTCTTCCCAAGAATGAGGTTACCAGTATCCAACAACCCCATTAGAGGGTTGAATTATGCAGGGCCACCTAAGGGCATTGGCTGCATAGTCAGATAATAGTATCTTTTGGCTGAAAAATCTGTTATGGAGACTGTTTATTCAAGGCTACCTAAGGGCACATACTGCATAGTCAGGTAAAAGAACTCTCATAAATTTGAAATTTTTGTGATTAAATGTCAAGAAAAGGGTTATGAGGATTTGAAAATATTTGGGGTTAGGATTATGACACATAAATATGGGTATTTTCTAATGTATACAGAGATACACAGATCAATTCTAACCGTAATCATGTTGTGGCTGGGTCCTAAATTCAAATGTTGGACTTCACTAAGTATCCCATAAGGATGGGAATCAAGCCATACATAGTTCTTGAAGTACAGGTTAACATCGTGTGGGACAAAAGGATTGTAGATATAAGTTTAGGTTCATAATGCTTGGACCATTATAAGAAATACACAGTGTCTGTTATTATGGGGACTTTTCAGCTAGGGGACTGAAAGATGAATTTGGGGTTAGGCCCAAAAGACTTGGGGCTGGATTCGAGTGACACTCAAACATTACTACATATCCCATAAGTATGGGAATCAAGCCCACATAGTTCTATAACTTCCCTCTGTACAAATTTGGTTCAAACATGTGAAGGGTGAAAGGGGAATTTAGTGCAATGATTTTTTAACCCTAGATTAAAAGTTCAGGCATTGCCATGTATGCACGTAGTCTTTGGAATAAAACATGATTGAAAAATCAATGTAAATAATGGTTCCCTCTCATGTGAGGGTATCAAAGAATATTGAAATTCATTGTCATAATGGAAAAAAGTGTTGAATAGTTTAATGTCTTATATTAAGGACGAAGGTGAACCAATGTAAAGGTATTTATTCATGGGGTGGTTTCACGAATCAACATCGTATGAGATAGAGGTGAACCGATGTGAAGATATTGATTTTGGGCTTGAACCTTGGGAGGTTGCCTACGTACCCAGCCTAGATGGAAAGGATCAAAGTCCGCATAGTTCAATTAAAGAATGAATTAATGATCAAGTTGTTATTGGGGACAATGACCTAAAAAATGATGTTGTTGGGACATACACATGGTTAGTATCCCAAAGAGAGTGTTATGGTTGAGGTTTTCTCTAAGCTCACGTGAGTCATACTCGGTGTGAGAAACAAGGGGTAACAACAACCATAATGATGTATAGTTTAATTTCATGTAGGACATATAAAGGGACTATATAGTTTAATGTCTTGCAGTTAGGTGTATTAGTTCTGCACAGTTTAGTGTCATGTAGCAAGGACAAAGTACAGTTTAATGTCATGTAGGACGTATCATGGACATTATGTACAGTTTAGCATCATGTAGTTAGGATAATGGGGACAATAGAGTTTAAAGTCATGATGCACGAAAGGGGGAATGTGTAGTTTAATGTCATTTAGTGAGGACAATAGAGTACACCATTTAACGTCATGTTGGACGAATTAGGGAACTTTTTTCACATTTTAACATCATGTTGGATGAATTAGGGATCTTTTTCACAGTTTACCATCATGTTGGACGAATGTAAAAATAATTTAAGGTCATATGTATGGACCATTGATGATGCAGTTTAACGTCTCACTAGACGTAAGGGACTTCTGTACAGTTTAGCATCATATAGGCAGGACGTTACAGTTTAACGTCATGTGAGATGAAAGGAATAAAAATAGTTTAAGGTCATATGTATGGACCGTTTCGGTATAGTTTAACTTCATAGAGCAAGGATGATGAATGTGACACAGTTTAACATCATGTTAGACATATGTGGAAATAGTTTAGGGTCATATGCAAGGATCGTTGATGATGTAGTTTAACATCTTGCTAGACATAAGGGACTTGAAAATAGTTTAGGGTCATATGCATGGACCATTGGTTATGCAGTTTAACGTCTTGCTGGATGGTGGTGTAGTTTAATGTCATACCAGACCAGTGATGATATATTTTGTGTTTATACAAAATACTTCTTCAAAAATCTGGCATTGGTTAGAGTAGTGATGAGTTCTCTGTTCATCAAAATTAATGAATAAGCTCCATTGGAGTTGACCTGATGTATTGAGTAAGGTGATTTCTCATTTTGGATCACGATTGTGAGGTTTCGTTCCTGGTATCATTAGAGTTCTGATAACTAATACCAATTCTCCCTGAGTGAATTAATGTAGACGGACTTTTTTGTCAAAATCTCGTGCTATTCGATTATGATAGACTTCTAAGTGGTGCAAAGAGCACAATATTTTCTCATCTAACCATTCCAATTCATTCAATCGCTTTTGAGATTTCTCATCCATAGATGACTGATCAAAAATGGATACTCTGATCGAGGGTAATTGAACATCAATGGGAAAGTTGAATTCTGTTCCATATACCAGTGAATATGGAGTTGACCGCGTTACAGTGTAGGTGGTAGTCTGATAAGCCCATAAAGAATGGAAGAGTTTATCATGCTATGATTTTTTATCTTTATCCACCATCTTTTGCATTATATTTGACGAGTTCTTATTGAAGGATTCTATTTGGCCATTGGACACTTCATGATACCGAGATGAATGGTTGGATTTGATGTTGTATTCTTGATAAAAAATTTTCACCTCAGATAAACAGATGTTGGTGCCACTGTCTGTCAATATGGTATGAGGGACACCAAATCTGGTAATGATGTTAGACTTGATGAAGCTAACAATGCAATTAGAACTGACTTCCTTGAGAGTTATTGCCTTTTCCCATTTGGAAAAACAATCAGTAGCAGTAAAAATATACTTAAACTACTTGGCCGTAGCTGAAGGGTAAGGTCCCACAACATCCATTCCCCGTGTGGAAAATGTCCACGAGTATTTAGCTGTATGAAGTAACTCTGGAGGCTGATGAATGAAGTTGGCATGTACTTGGCATGAATGAAACTTCTTTGTGAAATAAACACAATCTTGTATAATTGAAGGCCAATAGTATCTAGGCCTTTGAATCTGATTAGACAGTCTATGTCCAAACTGGTGGGAACCACAGACTCTAGCATGCACTTCTTTCATGACAGCCATTGAATCTTCAATATCAATGCATCTGAAGAGAACTCCACAAAAACCATGTTTGTAATGAATTTTCTCTAGGTGATATGGGCAATTATAATGATTAAAATTGACCACACGTCGCCAGATTTGTTCTTTCTCGGCTCTATCAGGTGGAAGTGTTCCATTTTAAATGTATTCCATGATAGGTGGCATCCATCCTGAAGTATGACCATACGGTTCAGGAATGGGACTAATTTCATTAATTTCCTCTGTTCTGATTCAACCATAATGTGAAATTTCACGACGGTGGGTAATACTGATGGTTGTCTCATCCCGATTTGGATCTTCCCGAGATGTGTCTATATTAGCCAATGCATCAGCTTGAGAATTTTATGATCGCGGGACATAAGAAAATGTCAGATCCTAAGGGAAATACTCCATTAAATCTCTGACATAATCATACAAAGGAGTTAGTTCTTCTTTTCTGATTGCATAATCCCCATTCACTTGTTTGATTACCAGGTCTGAATTACCTTTCACCTTTAAGTGATTCACCTGTTCTTGAAGAGCCAATTCCAATCCTACGATGAGAGCATGGTATTCTACTTATTATTGGTACCACATTCCCACAATAAGAAGGAATAAGGTAATAATTCTTTTTCTGGAGAAAAGAGAACAATTCCTAAGACAACTTTGTTGAATTTAGGATTTTCCTTTTTCCTCCCTGTTGGACATCTGGATGCACCATCAAAATACATTTCCCATACATGAGGAATTTCATGAATAGAGATGACTTCATCATCAGAGAGTTCAATATCTAAAAATGTGTCTTCCTCTAAAGGGTATTCAGCTAGGAAATCAGCTAGAGCATGGCCCTTTATTGCCTTTTGAGACACATACTTAATGTTGAATTGCTTCAAAATAAATTCCCACCTTTCGAGACTTCCTGTATGCATTGGACGACTAAGGATGAATTTGATCGGGTTATTGCGAGATACCAATTGGACCTCATGATGTTGTAGGTAGTGTCTCAATTTCTAAACTGCAAATATTAATGCCAGACAGTTCTTCTCAATACTTGAATTCCGGGTTTCTACTTCAAGCATAGTCCGAATGAGGTAGTAGAGGTTGTTTTCATTCCCATCGTCATTCTTCAAAGAAAGAAATGCACCCAATGATCACTCTACAGCTGTCACGTAGAGGATAAGTGGTATTACTTCAACAAGTGTCATGAGTACTGGTGGACACAAGAGATATTTCTTGAAAATATCGATTGCTTCTTGACATTCTTCAGTCCACTGATAAGTGACTCCCTTCATCATCAATTTGGTGAAGGGTAAACTTTTTCCTGCGAAATTGGCTATGAAACACCGAATATAGGATAACTATCCTTGAAGTACTCTTAATTATTTAAGGTTTTGAGGAGGTGATATACCAAGAATTGACTTTGTCTTCTCATGATCGACTTCAATACCATGATGGCATACAACAAAGCCGAGAAATATTCCTGAGGTAACCCCAAAAGCACATTTTATGGGGTTAATCTTCAAATTATGTTGTCAAAGATTGAGGAATATGACTTTCAAATCAGCCAAGTTATTAGAATGTTGTTTAGATTTAACCAACAAATCATCTACATAGCATTCAACAAACTTCCCAAAAAAGGGTTTGTAGATACGATGCATGGAACGCTGATATGTTGCATCTGCATTCATTAAGACAAAGGGCATTACCCGGTAGAAAACACACCCTATGGGGCTCTAAAGGCTGTGTATTCTTCATCTTCTAGGGCCATTTGGATTTTATTATATCTGGAATATCCATCCAAGAAGTAAAGTTCTTCACACCCAGCTGTTGCATCAATTAAATGTTCTGTAATTGGAACTAGGAAACCATCCTTAGGACAATGCCGATTAAGATATCTGAAATCAATGCAAACTCTAATTTTTCTGTTCTTCTTCATTACATGGACAATATTAGCCAACCACGTAGGATATTGAACTTCTATAATGATGTTATTTTTGATAAGATTATCCACTTCAGCTTCAATTTTGGAAGCATATGTTGGATGTGTTCTTCTTGCAACTTGAATAAATCCTCAATGTTCTTCTGGTAAACCCAAATGATGAGTAGCGACATAATGATCAAGCCCTAGCATCACTATATAGTTCCAGGAAAATATGTCTCGATTTTGCTTTAAAAATGAAATATACATATCTTTTTCTTCAGGAGTCATGGACGCTCTGATTAAAGGGGGGCATGGATCTTCTTTTGTACCCGGATTTACTTCTCTGAGTTCATCCACATTGGTAAATATACCCACTTCAAATACTGGAGGAGCATCTCTGAGATCTTACTCTTCTTCTTCAACATGTGTTATTTCTTCCATTTCTACTTGCATAGTTGATGATGAAGCAGAATTTTCATGATCAGAAGAGATGTCAAAATTTGCACATCCTGAAGAAGAAGCTTTCATTTCCGACCCGATTGATGATGAAGGGTCTTCCATGGGAAATAAATAGGAGATTATGGATTGAAAATCAACAGCACGGTTCACCTCCGATGTTTCTATAACTTCATCGGACCTGTTTGGAGAAGTATAGACTTGTTGGATTTCAGAAGATGAAATGAAGACGTCACCATTTGGGCTTTCATCACTACTTGGAGGATCACTAATTTCTCCATTGTTGTCTGGCTCGATTTCCGTAATTGGCATTATAGATCATTCTATAAGAGTATTTTGATTTGGTTCTATCTTTTCAATTTTACTGATATGCAATAAATAATGTGTACTCACATGCGCAAATGGATTTACTGGAATCTTTTTCCAAACCATACGGAGCATTAACTTTGGTAATCTCCTTTGTTGTGGATTTATCCTTTTCATTCATGTGATAGAATTCCGCCTCAATGTATTGAGACTCACATGTATTGAATGGGGCATTATCACCATATAATATCCCAACTTGACCATTGAATCAATATTTGAGACATTGATGGTATGATAAAGGGATAACAGCATGTTGATGTAGCCATGGACTTCCAAGCAAGATGATGAAAGATTTGTCTTGATCAATAACCATGAAATATGAATTGGATACATGATCTCAAACTGAGTTCTGAGTATAACTTCACCCTTTTGTTCTTGTTCATTTTTATCATATCCTTGTAACATCATAGTATAAGGAGATAAATCAGATTCTGTGAGGCCCAATCGACGAAGTGTATGAATGGGCATGAGGTTGACTCCTGAACCATTGTCAACGAAATCTCTTCAGAAGTCTACTCCATTGACCTTGCCAGATAAGTACAACGGTATAATATGCCCATTCATGACATTATCTTCAGCATCATTTGTGAAAGATACCACTGCATGGAATTCCGTAGGATTATTCTCTATGTGATAGACTTCAGCTGCATCAATTTCAGTTTTAAAATCCAGAGGACTTGACAAAGCCTCGATGACTACCTCCTGAAGTTCCTTTGATAGATTCAAAGTATCCAGAATTGATTACATGGACGATTTTTTGGACAATTGTTTCAATACATCATACGTTTGATCTAGAGGTCTGCATTTCCAAACTGGAACATTTGGTTTCGCACGTGCCTTAGAAGCAGATGCTTTTGAAGTTGATGCATCTTGTATTGGGATAGGAGTTGCCAATATTCATATTTTTTGGAAGATTATAGTGATTAGATCCATTCACTTGATGAAAGGAAGAAGATGGAACCATCAACTGGTCTTCCAGAATAACTGTTCCAGGACTGAATTTGCTATTGGTAGATGAACTTGTTTGTTCTTGCTGAGCTCGCTGAAG
The DNA here is from genome assembly GCA_963277665.1 of Viscum album. Classification (NCBI taxonomy): domain Eukaryota; kingdom Viridiplantae; phylum Streptophyta; class Magnoliopsida; order Santalales; family Viscaceae; genus Viscum; species Viscum album. The sequence goes on from CAUJRU010000629.1 coordinate 21,586, forward strand.
GGGTCTACCATGATTTTCTACTGCGTACACAGTTCTAGCAGGGGTAGAATTAGAATAGTGGCTTCTGAAAGATCCACGTATTCCCCTGTATCCTGAGCCTCTAGAACTTCCTCTGATTCCTCTGTTTGATATAGGGAATTCAGGCTCATCGAAATCGAAACTGTGATTGGCATATGGATCTGTTAATTGAATCATATTAACAGAACTGAAAATCAACTCTTCATCCGATGAGGATTCTTCCTGACTATACAATTGAGGTTGTTCCGTTTGGTAGGGCAGTGCCCGTTTCTTTGATGTAGATGGCATGAAGTCTCCTAGAGTCAAAGAAAACTTAGGATTTGACACATACTCATATTTTTCTGATTCTTTCTCTTTCAAGGATTTAAGCTGCCCTTTTAAGGATTTTCCCTCGGAAGAGAATTTTTCTGTGTTATTCATGGTAGAAGGTACAATTGGTTTCTTAAATTGTGTTCACAAAATAGCATGAGTTCGGTTGATCATCTTTCTGACCATCCAATCATCATATTTTTGTGCATTTTTGCTTTTGACTTCTTTCCACTCACCTTCCTCCTCTGTAAATGTAGCATTAACACATGCTACCTGGGCTGAAGATCCTTTCAGTTTGACTTTTCCTGAGTGAACCTTCTTTTGAAGGAGGTTTTTAAAGATAAAACACTCCTGGATGGGATGTCCTGACATTTGATGAAAGGGTAAATAATTAGGAAGGTCTTCATCTACATCCTTGTTTGTCCTTTTGGGACTTAGAAACTAAACCAAATTATTTTCAAGACCTGAAATAAAGTAACCAGGAACTTGTTCATTTTGTAAAGAGTATGTTTTTATTTTCAGATCGTCAAATTATTTTTTTCATTGATCTCTCTGATCTTCATGACGAAACAACATTTTTTGTTGGCACTCAGGTTGTGGAGCCCTTCAAAAAGATGAATGTTTTGAGGTACAAGTATGTACAGGTGCTTGTTTAAGCATAATTATAGCAGTTTCTATTTTACCCATTCTCCTTCCTCGAGATGATGGAATTACATGAGATTTATCCATGGTCTCTATAAGAGAATATTCAATCTATTGGATGGTTTAGGTAAGGTCTCAAAACCCTCCTATGTATTTCACAGGGATCAGTGGTGTGCGTAATTCGTCACGCAGATTTTCCCCACATATTGGAAACAGTTCCTCTTGAGGGAGTGCTATGATCATGGAATATGTTAATCCCTTTCAGCGGGCAATTAAATCAGAGACTCTTTCATTCTCCCTTTGCTTACAGTTTGTATGATCAAAAACTGTTGTCTTTGGAAAAGTTGAGCTGAATTGAAGAAGAAATGATTGAAAGAGATCTTCCCATCAAGTAATTGACCGGGATTTCAAGCTCGTATACCAGACAAAAGCTGTTCCTTGAAAGGTTCGCATGAAGCATCTGAGTTTCACTACTTCTTGCTGTTACGTTGTTCCCATCATAGGATCGCAACAATACACGTAATGTGTCAAATTCTGTTCAGGGTCAGCTGATCCATTGAAAATAGGGAATACAAGGTTTCAAAAATTTGATGGGGGGAGAGATTGAATCTATCCATTCAAGGTAAGCTTTCTTTTCTGGTTGAACCTATGCACGCTTTCCTTCCATAGTCTCTAACCAAGCTGTTAATTACTCAATGGTAGTTATTAACTTTTGAGAAACATCTGGTTGAACTTGGACTTGGGAAGGTGCAATGACTATAGTTTGGATAGGTATGGTAGCTAGTAATACAACCAATGGTAGTACTGCTAATTGTTGTTGCACTTGACCAATAGGATTAGACCTGTGAGGGTGTACGGATAAAGAATTATATTATTGATCCATCTAAGTAGCTGCAACAAACTCCCTTGGCTGACTGACTCTAGCTCGCTTTGGTGGAAGACTACCTTGAAGTAGATCTACATTCAAACCCCACAATTCATTCATTTCTTCCTCTTGTTGTGCAAATCTTTTCTCTAGTGAGAGCGATTGTCCTTCTCCAAAGGAAGGATATGTAACCTGATTCTTTCCCTTCCCCTTGTATGACCCCTTTTGGAGAGGGGGAAGTGGGTTATTTGAAGGAACACCTAGATTTTGGGTAAATCATTGATTTTGGGTACACACACCTTCTTCATTTGTGTCTGTGTGTACAACTTCCTGAGCAGGAACCTCTTCACTTGAGTCCCCTGAGTGAGCCTAATCTGGTGGATCAGCAACAATGGCATTGATGACAATGATTGATGCATAACGCATCACATCCCTTCAATGAACATTTCTGTGATATTGTCTTCTGCCATGTCATTGATGAGACATTGCCTTTTGTTAATTCGATCCCTCATGAACATCTTGGTGAACCGTAATTTGGAGATAATCTCCGGATAATTTGGCTATTCGTTCCTCTTGAGGCTTCTTCCCCAATCGATAAAAGTCCGACATTCTCTGAGGAGGGGATTGATGATTTGAAAAAGACCTAGTCCAGTGCACTGGGCCTGTTCCTGCTATCTTTGTTCAACTCCTCAAATCATATTTGTTGATTCTGAGGGTTGGGTTAAAAGAGTCCCCAGTCTGACAAGCTGGGGTGGCTCTTGACATGCTATGTCTGAGACTTTTTTAAAATCTCTCATAATATTTCTGACAGTAGTCTAGAAATTAGTTGGATGCATCAACCTGTATCCACTTTTATTAACCGGTTCAAAAGACCGTTGGATGATTTCTGACACATATATCACTTGATGATGTGCTTTCTCCATACGAGAGGCCTATTCAATATTCTCGTTTGCTTGATGTAGGAGTAATTAAACAACTTGTTCACTATATTCTTGATTTTGAGAGGAACTAGTTGAGGCATGTTCTTGGGAAATATTTTTATTACAAACAAAACCCATTCACTATGGCCGGACACTGGCAATAACATTGCATGATACCATTTTCGGTGGGCTTTGCTGACCGGAGTGTATAGTGAAATGTAGTGCTCCATGAACACCCCATCATCTGACATTAATACTAGTTGGGGCATTGGCAATTAACTGGCAGAATCTTCATAGTGCGCTAAGGCATGAATGCTGAAGTGATCGCTACTGCTTTTCACCCTTAAGATATCAAGAGACTGATAGAGATTCCAAATCAATCTAAGGTTGTAACCCTTCTATTATCTTAAGATGATTTTCATATTCATCATAAGATAATACTTTATTTTTCAACTGACAAATATTTTTACATATGTTGAGACGAATATCATGAATTCCATCTTCAGTCAACATCTCTTGAATGTCATACTGAAAGTCAACCAGAGGCCAAAACATAACTTCCACATCACCTTTCTCCAGTTGTTTTCTCATGTTCATCATTTCCTATTTATCATTAAATGAAGATTATTCTACCTAATTTGACTAGGGCTGGTGCTTTTTTTGCATCATCATATTCAACAATATTGGTAGAGAAATCACTGATCAAATTAGATGATGCATGACATAGGGGTGGTTCGGAGAATGACCTACACCCTGGGCTATCTTCTAATTTAGAAAGTATTTCACGTTCTAGCGATGAAGCATCAGACATGACAGGTTTCACATTTTTTAGTGCCTCAAGATATGAGGTATTTCTCGGCACAACATTGTGCACTAAAGCATTTTCTGGGAAATGTGCATCAGTACTGCAGAGAGAAATTTTGCAGAGAAATTCATCATCATGGGGAGGACCACCATGGTGGATTACAGAATATGATGAGATCTCTTGCTCCTTGGTATTCTGAACACACAGAGGGTTCCGGTGGCTCTCATCTGAAGATGAAACTTCAAGATAGACCTAATTTTCATGAATAAATCCTTCACGAGGAAGTGTATATTGAATAAAATCAGAATTAATGTTCCCACTATTGAGAAATGAGGGAGTAGAATTTTGAATTCCAACAGATAACTATATGAGGGATTCAGTAACTCCAGCATCGTGCAAGGGATTGTTACAGATTGGCTTTTGATCTCCTGACTGTGATAGGGGAGTCTTCTTCTTAGATACCTTCTTACTCACCTCAGAAACAACTTGTTGAAGAAAGTGGATGCTCTGAGTAGGTTTATGTGCCTGATCAGGAGAGATGGCCAGGTTAGGCTGACGATCTATACTAAAATTAGGTGTCTGTGCCTGACTTGGTTGTCCGTATGATATGGGGGAGTATGCCCCACAACCCTCTTGGACTGGAATAGATGTGTGTGTCTGTTACAGAGTGAACTGTTGATGTGTCACTCTACTAGTAGTGATAGATTTATGTGTCTTTCCTTGAGATGCTGCTGAAGCTGTTATAATATCTTGGAAAACAACCAGAATATGAGCAGGGATTTGCTTATGCTCTTTCAACATTTATAAGATATTCTTGGTGAATTCAGCTTCCGGAATGGGGATAAATGTATATTACGTGCATGGAGTAGACGTATGTGCCTGCTCCTATCCTCCTTTTCCTGTTAGTGAATCCATACAGTACTCAAGTGTGGAGGCAGAGAGTTGAGTCTACCTTCAGTTTGTCACCAGAGCTTTCCGACTGACTTCTCTGTTTGATACCAAGCTAGACTGTTGGTAGGATTGACTAATACTACTAAGTGCATGTTCCTGCTAATTTCCATCACCTAACATCGTTTACGAGCTCTATCATATGTAGTCAGATGAAACTGCTGACTAGCTGATGATGTATAAACAAGTGTTTGTTCTTCCCTATAGTACTCCATCAGAATTGCTAGGCGGGATTGGCGTGATATTTCCAGATGAGTCTGCTAGACTTCAGAAATAAAACGAGTAGGTGTATGTGCCTTCTCGTTTCTTGCCAACAAGTTAGGTTGGTGGACTCTTCCGGAGATGGCAGAGATGAGAACATGCTCACTGTTGACCAGATTTCGCCTCTGGCGATTCGTCATGCCTACTCGAGTTCGAGGAACCTGAGCCGAACACCTGGAGTTGGTACCTTCATCATGTTGAGGGCGTACTGCCACACGAGTCTGGCGACGATTGTTGATAGGAGCCCTCAGGAAGGACTCCTTCTTCTTTGAATTAAGGCCCTGAGGTACCTGCTCATTCACCTCCCCAGAATGGGGTAGTGAACGGTTATTGCATTCCGGGGATAATGAACAGAAATGGTTGGAGACGGTGGATAGCACCACCTTCTTCATGATCACTGTTCGTCACTGTCTGGAAGACCAGGGTGAATTATTCACTTGGAGGGCTTGTGAAGAAGCCTGCAGAGTTGGAATAGTACCGTGTTGACAGTACTCCGTAACCAGCACGTTTGTTACCCAACATTAAAGCCGCTGAATTAGTGATGTCATCCTCAGAGCGAATGAAGATCTAGTAGCAGTAGCAGCAGTGGCATTTGCAGCAGTGGTATTCAAAGCTGTGGTATTCACAGGTGTGAAATTGAGAGTAGCCATTCTGGAAATGCAAAAGATCTTGGAAAAGAGTGCCTGTTTGATATAACAAACGTAATCAAGATAAATTCAGTCACTACATCTTTTGGATGAGCACATATTTCAATGATTGTTTTTGTTGGCCCTCTCATTGAGTTTTAAATATGTTCCTAACAAATAACTAAAACATCATTTTAACTTGGTTAAGGATACACGTAGTGTTCACCGTTTTTTGTTTCCCTCTGGAATCAGGGATGACCTCGTTGATTGAAGGTTCATACATTCCAATCAGTTTATAACGGGTTTGCTCATAGAACCGAAAACATATCATGATTCCATATCCATTTGGACCTACTTTCCAATGGTGGGCACTCATTAGTTGTGTACTGATGAGGCTTAGGAATTTTCATTGGTCGAGAGGAAGGGAGGTCAGACTCATCACACCTTTTTAGGGGAATTATTGTCTACTCCAGGACTCTATTTATAGATTTAAGGTATGTTTGTGAATCCTTATTACATTACCAAGTATAAAATGATCTTTCCTTGAGTCTGACAATCAATAATTGGTACATAGGAAATTAAGAGAATCTTTTATATGTATTCGAGGTTCTTCATCGATGAAGAATCATCTGTATTTGTTAGAGATTATTAGATTATGGAATCCTTAAAAATACCTAAAAGTATCTTGGTTATTATGATGACCAAAGTGGTTTTAAATCCACTTAGTTGGGAACTTGATGTTTATTTTCATTCAAGAAGACATGGATTATTTTATAGTTGGGATCGTACCCACTGATGGGCTACCTATGTATCCTTTGTTTTGAAAAAATAATTAGAACCCATGTAGTTCGAGTAAGGGAGTATGATTTTTATGCATGATTAAGGGCTCATGAAAGATTTCATGATTACTTTTACACTCTAATCTCATGTGAGTCACGCTCGGTGTGAGAAACAAGAGGTATCGGTGAAACCAAACAATTTGTGTCATGAAAGATGCAATGATGTGGGGATTATTTGTGTATGACTGCCCAAATAGATGAGGATTAAGATTTACTTCAGGGAGGAAATCCATGAACATGGTCCATAACGCTATATGTGCTTTATGGAGATTTGGATACTATAATCTTGGGGCTTACTCCTAAGGAAGATTCCCATGTTAAGAGGGGACTTATTATTAGGTTTTAATCCTGAGAAAGAAGCCCCAAATCAAAAGTAAAATAGGACTGGTTAAGAGAAATTATGAGTGGGTCTTACACCGGAAAAGGAGGCCCATTTTAAGAGAATTGAAAAATTAAGGGACTTGAGACTTACTCCTGAAGAGGATGCCCATATTTGAGACATGGGATTATTCCTGAAAAGGAATCCCAGGTTAAGAGAATTATGGTTGGGGCTTACTCTTGAGGAGGATGCCCACATTTGATACTTTTAAGATTGGGGCTTACTCATGAGGAGGATTCCTAGATTAATGAGGACTTGGGGCTTACTCTTAAAGAGGATGCCCATATTAATAAGAATTTGGACTGGGGCTTACTCCTAAAAAGGAGGCCCAGGTTAATGATTCTCTCATCTTAAAGGATGAGGTTAAATGAATGAAATCTCAATCTCTAGTGACATAAAGATGTGTAAATCACTAGATTTTGAGAGATGTTCCATGGATTTCCTTTCAGATAAAGAATCCAAATCCAGAAATCATGCCATAAATGGATTTGAAGAGTGTCTTGAAGACTGAATCTTGAATAGTAGATGTGGAATTGGCATAATAGGGGTGAAGTGGGCAGGAAATGCACCCAAAAAGGTAGGGGTGTGCAAGTCCTGGCAGGTGTGCAGGTACTGCATGGGCACGCAAGTCATGGTCAGGCAGGTATACCTATGCGAAACTTGGGTACTTGCGCGGTTTTCATCCCTTAGGGTAATACTAGGGTGAGACTTGGCTCAAACCCTTGGTATTATCCCTAGAGTCTTTCCAGAAGATGGCGCGCAAGATCTATTGAAGAAGTAGGGCGGTGCACAAGTGTGTCCATTTCCCTTAAGGGTTAAACAACTTAGCTGTGCAAGTGTAAGTGAATTCTAACACTTATACCTTACTCGTATTTTTTAGACCTTCCATTATAGGTAAGGAATTACCTTATAAGTGTTTGTAAGACCTTAAGAAGAGACTTGGGCATTCAGAGCTCTGTAGGTGAATTATGGAAAAAAATTCCTCGTCAAAAAGGGGGCCCAAATGGTCTATTTATAGGCTAGAGAAGACCCCGAGCGGTTATCCTTTAGGGAGCGCAAGTCACATGCATGAATATTAGGTGTCGTGCAAGAATACTTGCACGAATGTGATGGAACATGCGTGAACCTTGTGGATTTGAAGCCTTGTTCATGCCTTTGTCAATTTTTGATGTTTTCTTCAAAGGATGAATCAATTTGGGCTAAGTAATTTATCTTTGCATTCTTTTAGACAATGTGATGAAATGGTTTACCAACAGAATGAAACACCCATATATTTTGATTTTTTTTCAAATAAATTTAGTCTTTTTATATTTTTCACTTGACACAAAACTGATAATAGTTATTCACAATGTCAATAATTCCATTCATAAATAGTCAAATAAGAATATTGTACACATAATCCCTACATTTCGTATGTTACATGAAATCCCAACTTGGGTTATGTTACACACAATCCCAACTTGACATATTTTACACGAAACAACAATGTCAATGTACGTTACACGAATGATGGACCTTCCTTGATGGCTTGCATAACACGCAAGACCAAGTATAACCTAACTATAAATTATTTTAAAAAATATTATTATAATGAGATATAAAATAGTTAATAATATAATGTATATTAATATGATTTATTATATTATTAAAATATGTTGTTTAAAAATACAATTTGATTTAAATGGTGAAAAATTAATTATAAATTAATTTAAAAAACAATTGAAAATAATGGAATATATAATTAATGAAACAAATCTTTTAACCTAGTTAATTTCAATTGGTAAGTGATATTATTTTAATATATATTTTATATGTTCAATAATATGTTTTATTCTTCATCTATAAAATTTTATAGGCATAAGATAAAACAAGGAAAATTTTATGCACAAAAACCTTTTTTTATAAAGGTAGTTTTACCTCCTTTCAATGGAAAACCAATTTTAAATCAAAGATTTAAAACTTTTATAGATTTTATATGTCTATATAAACATTATATTTGGAATATAATCAGGAAACATAGATTAGGATAAATTTTTGGTATTTTTATGAAATGATTCATCTTTTAATGAACAGTAAAATAATACATGATTTTAATTCAATACTGGGATTTTTTAAAATTTATTTATAATGTAATTATATATATTAATTTAATTTAAATGTCTAATAAGATAATATTCTTAAAAATTTATCCAAATTTTGTCATTACAATAATTTCGCAATTGAAATTCGATATAAAGTCTATGTATTTTTTTTGATTTTTTTTCATTAAACTTGTAGTATCGTTTCGATAGTGGGATTAATTTTAAATTAATTTCTACTACTTCTATGATTAATATTTTGAAAAATTAATTCCATATTTTGAATCACCATAATTTCCAATTTCTAATATGGTTGACCATGTTTTTCATAAATACTATTAGTGAATGAGATTAAAATTTATTACATCACTTAAGAGAAAAATGAGGAAAATAATGTACTAATCATTAAATATGAAACCCAAAACGACCAAAACCAATTTATTAAACCCATATTTTGGCCAAGATCTATCCTTATCATCAATTGGATTAAAATTGTTCATATTATTGGATCCAACTGCCACATGAAATAAATTGGTGGAATTATGTCTTCTAATATTTAAAAATGATACACTCCTCCTCCACTATAAAAGGCTACCACCTCTACCCATTCATTACAACCCTCAATCCATATATATTGAACCATGTAATACCGATGTAGGCTCACAAAATTCTTCCCTTTTAAATTGTATCATAAATTCAAGAATAAATCATCTTATTAAAACATTTTTGCTCAAACCAAAAATAGTTACCCAATTTAGATGAAGCTTGTGTGAGTACCATGTGATTCAAGACACAAGGTAAGGGGGTTTCATCCCAATTTTAATTTTTGTGGTATTAATGTCATGTTCACTAAATTAAATTTTTTTGGTGTGTTTAATACCCATTAATTTGTACTATGTATATTATAATTAAATTTTTTTCAATCAGATATCCATTTAAAACCTTTCATTCATCATGTTTATGCTTCAAAGGATAAAAATTTGGTAAAATTGTTTTTTCTAAAATTTCATTCATTGATACTCATGTTATATTATGCCCCTAAACTATTTTTGTGGTTTACATTCTCCTATTTTACCTGTAATATCATTTATCTTAATATTTTCCTTGATATTTAATACACCATGTAAATTATTTGAATACATGGAGATTATGATATAATGTTACCAATTAATAAGCTTTATTGAGATAATCAAACCACATTTCAATATTTCATATGTTTAAGCTTACTTTGATGCAATATTATGATCCATCTTTTAAGAATGTTCTTGAGTTTTCTTCTATATTGTTTGTTTATGATATCCACAAGATTAAGTATATGTTTCCCACTCTTTGGAAATTAATGTTTTTAGTAAAATATGATCCTTTATCTCATCAGTCAGAAATATATTGTATTCAAAACCCAGGAATATAAAAATGGTTTTTATTTTTTCATAATTTTCATGATGATAATTATCAATGAAAAAAGTATTTATTTAAATTTTTTTATTGTTTTCAAATCATTCTTTATATGTTTTCATACAATTTTCAAATGATCTTTTTATTCAAAAGGTAGTACATTATAAAAAGCAGTTTTAAAAGAAGAAATGCAATTTTCCCCAAAAAATGTTTTTGAAAGATACTTCAAAATTATTTTATATATATAAAGAAATATGTTAATGTTACTTATTCCCATTATAGGAAAATATCTAAGTGTTCAATTCACATCCTTTCTATTAATGGGTTATGATTAACGCCATTATCTCCATTAAACCCATTTCTAATCTAAAGGTCATATTTTTTTAATTGGTTTTTATTCCATGAGATTTTTGTTTATGAATCGCACAACATTTCACATATTATTCATTGATGAAAATTTTATGAACCACATCTATTTTCATAAGGTTATGATTCAATGAAATATTAACTATACCTATTTCATTTAATGGGTTATGATTTGATATTTATAAAACCTATGTATTTATATGGGTTATGATATTATGAATGTTTTATTATCTTTTTCCACATGTATGAAATTATTTTATGATATGGGTGGGACCTATATCTCCTTCTAATGCATTTGGTAATTATGGATGACTCATGAGTATAAATATTATTCTTCAACCTGATTATATGTTCAAATTTTTATGCGCAAACATAATTACATGATTATAATGTTATGTGTGAACCTTACTACATGTTCAAAATGTTATGACTAGACCTAGTGGAATGTCTAGAATTTTATGAATGAAGCTAAGGAAATGTTTTTAATTTTCTTCCTGAACCTAATTAAATGTTCACTGTTATCTTCATGTACCTAGTTTCATGTCCATTAGGTAACATGTGAACCTGATTTCCTATTCACAATTTTGTACATTGACTTGGTTTAAAACCCAAAATGTTATTCATTAACATAGTTTCATATTCAAAATTCAATGCATGTACCTAGTTGCATATCCATAAGTTTATGCATGAACCTAATTACATGATCACAATGTTATTCTGGGACCTGGTTTTATTTCCAAATAATTATGATGGGGTCTAATTTATTGTCCATAACATACTGGTTAATCATGTTTAAACTGATATATTTTTAAAAACTATAACATCTTAATATTTAATACTATCTCCTTCTTAAATAATTTCAACTCATTAGATAGCTCACAATAAACATAACACTAAATCTCTATGAAAAAAAAAATTTCTATAACATATCCATTAATCATAATTTCAACACTTCTATGATTTTAATTTCAAATAACGGGCATATATGGTTGCAATCAATATGATATTTAGAGTTTGATAGTATCAACATAATATTTAGTGAATAGTAAAACACTATAATTTATTATGAATGTTAGATACATGATTTACTGACTCATAAATGATGTCCTACCAATATAAGCACACATGTTTTGAAATGACATGCATTTATTAATATTTTTAGTCACATGAATCTATATTTTTCCATGTCTTGTGGAAAATAAAAATCATATGATTAAAATAACACAAAATCCATCCTTTCCTCCACTATATAAACCACCCCTCACACCCTCATATACTCATACATCTAAATCTTTAGGAAATGACTAAAAAATTATAAAATATCTCCCTAATATCATACCACACTTCTATAAGCACTTGTTCTACCAAAAATACCAAATAATCACCCTTATACTATCTCTCATAGTAAGATAGATTCAAGAGGTAAATTCCTCTTTTAAAATCATTTTTCTTCAAGTGAATTTGTTATATTTTCTTTTCTCACCTATTCTCATCTAAATGTTATGATATCTAAATTACATTAAATTTAATGTAATTTTATTATGCTAAGGTAATAATCCATCATAATATCTTACATTCACTCATATTAAACTATAAATTAACACATAATCTGAGATGGGTTAATTTATTACATTTATGGAATACTGGTTTTCAAGTTTCATTACAATCTTCAAGTCTGGCCATGAATCCTTTTTATTGGTTGAAATAGATCATAATATATTTATTTAATCTTATGTAATGTTCTTTAATACTCAAAAAATCATAATATAAAATATTAATACAAATGATTTCATTCACCAAAAAACCACCAAGTTAATCCAAGCTGTTATAATTAACATTTATCTAGTGACTCATCCTCATGGTATATAACCAAAATCATTATAATATCATTTATATCTATATAATTTCACTAATAATATATATATAATATTATTGAAGTTTATCCTCATTTCAAATGAACATCCATTCATGAATACAAGTAAACAAATCATGGACACCGAGGAAGAAAGTTCTTCCAAAACAATAAAATTAAACCTCTTCAACCCATACAAAAGGCCATGAATAAACTTGATGTGGTCTAACTAAATAAAATAAATGTATTGGAGGTTTTGTAATTATTAATTAATGAATCAAAATTTTATTATTTAGGTCATTAAGATCAATCGAAGAACACTTTCAGACATAAGGTAAGAGTTCTCTCATCTCACTTTTAGTTCCTTGAGATTTCCATTGTTAGAAACTCATTTCATATATGTGTTGTATTTCTACTGCCATTTGATATATTATATCATGATAATAATTAAATTCATGGTATTATGTGTTTTATTTAGTGATTATTAATTTTTTGGTTATACAATTTGATTGATTACAATGTGGTAGGGGACATTGTCTCAATTTCCCTTTCATTTAGACATATGTGGTATTGAGCAACTATTCATTTTTATGTGGTCTAACTACTACCCTTTGGAGATCATATTTCATTTTAAATTATAATTATATTAAATATCATCATTCTTGTTTCATGGATATGATTATTTCTTTATGTCGTATAACATTTCACAAACGATATTTATTTTTAATGGTATGTTAACTATGGAAATATTGATGAACATGTATACTATACTCAATAAAAATATTTAAAATTAATTTTTTTCATGAATTAATTATTTTTTATTAATAATTATTTGGACATGTAGTGACATATGGGGCCTGCTATAGTCCCTCGATGTATCAACATCACTCATGAGGCAATCCAGTGGGAAATAAACCCTTCGAGTTTGTTTCCAAAACAATCAGACAGGTTTCCATCCATAGATATAAATTGTATCAATGGTATAATGGTTCATTTTCTAGTAAATGATATCCGAATAATAAAACATTATTTTTTTTTCAGTATTCTTCTTTTTACATTTCAATAGGATTTCACTATGATGAAATCTATGGATTCAATTTTCATTCCATCTTTTCAATGTCATGTGTTTTCATTTATTCACCATCCTATATTAGGTGTTCTTAATTGATTATGATTTAATTATTATTGATTATGGTTCCACTATGTGTTAAAATTATTGATAATTTCATCTCACCCTTAGTATGTTTTATTTCCCTAGGTTGTTAAGAAGAGAACATTGAATAATATTTCATGATGGCAGATCTTTTCAGTTTACTATGTATCATGTTGAATTTTCTATCTTTCAAAAATTAATATGGGTATAATGTATGTAATATGGTATTTAAAAATGACTTGAATAATTTTTCCTTATTGAATTTATTCCTTATAATCATTCTAGTGCAATAAATTAATGCATCAACACCATGTTTCTGGGGTCGGGGCATTGGTGTTGGTATCAATTAAATTTAATAGGAAACCATGGAAACTGGATTTAGGGATCATAGTCTATAGGAAATAACCCTAAGATGGAATTTACGAATAAACATAGAGTAACATTGTAGGATTTTGGTAAGGTAGAGACTATGTGGTAATTTATAGAAATTACATCCAAGTCTAGATACTATAAGTGGAGGTGGTTTTGTATGAAATATAACTAGGATTAAAAAATCTTACAAGGAGTTTTGTGCATGAACAAATGTATCTAGGTACATTGAAATTGTCCTTTTTCACACGTTGTTTGAAACTCTTGGGGGATATGCTTAGGATAATTCACATTTCCTATATAATCCATTACGAAATAATTTTATAGATCAAATTTGTTAATGATAAGTATTTTTGCAGTAGTGAGGTGTCAACCAATCCACATTATGACACATTAACATGCCTTATCTTCTTAATTTATCATCGGACCCATGATTGAGATTGATATTAACCTTGGTATGTATTGGATTTTATATCATGATGAAAAAAACTATTATAATAAGATTTAAGTTAAATATTTTTGGATTATGTAGAATCCCTTGCCTTTTAGAGTAGAAACATCACCATTAAATCCAGATCAACACCTAATATCTCTAATGAATATAATTTTTGGGTAGGATGAAAACTCGATATCTATTGTTGAGGAAATAAATTTTTAAATTGAGGATTTAAATATAGTGAATGAATATGTTGATGTATTTTCAAAGGATTTACCAGGGATTCTTTGAGAGCGGGATTTTGAGTTCACTGTTGATTTAATTCTTGGTTCATGATATATATAGAATGATCCTTATAGAATGAACAATATGGAATTGGATTAAATATTGAATAAACTATAGGAACTGACACACAAAGTATTTATTCACTTTAGTTTTTCCACATAGGGATCGCCTATTCACATTTCCAAGAATAAATACGGATCTATGAGGATTTTCATTGACTATAGGGAGATCAATGATATTACTTTTAAAAAAAAGTTTCATCTTCCTCCCATTAAGTATTTATTTTATAATATTCAATAAGCCTAACATTTTTCAAAAATCGCACTTTGACCTAGATATCATCATCATCATGTGAAGAAAGTAGATATTCCTATGACAGTATTTTGAACTAGGCTACAAAAATGCCTTAGAGAAAAAATAATGACCCTCAGTCTTCATGGATCTAATGAATAGTGTTTTCAGGAATATTATGCGAAATATGTTGTGTAATTTATGAATGATATCCTAGTATACTCTAAAATCTACAAATATTCTTAGAATCACTAATTGATAATTTAGAAAACACATACAATAAATGATTTATATGTGATTTTAAGAAAGTGTGAATATTGGATTGAATAATTTTCTTATATTGGACATGTTATTTCTAAGGATATAATCTTATTCGATCATGTAATGAAAAAGGAAATCAGTGAACAGCCTATGCCAAAGAACATAACTGAGGACCATAGATTTATAATATTAGGAAGTTAGTACTGATGTTTTATTCAAAATTCTGCCTGATTGGCTATCCTATTAGCCAATATCACACATAAGGGGGTCAAGTTCATATATACAAAATAATATATAGAATAATTTTATTACATTAAAAAAATTGGTCAATTCTCTATTTTTTTCTCTTCCCTCTAAAAATGATGGATTTTTTATATATAGTGATGCATTAAAGAATGGATTAGGTTGAATCCTTATGAAAAATGAAAAAGTTATTGTTTATGAATCAATGAATTTGACGAATCTGGATTAAAAAAATCCAACTCATTATCTTGAGTTATCAGTAGTAATATTTTCTTTAAAAATATAGAGACACTATCTCTCTGGTGAATCATGTGGGATATATATATATATATATATATATATTATGAGTTATAATTATATTTCTACATAGAATGGAGTCAAAAATAGGAAAAAACGATGGCTCGAGTTACTTAATAATTAAAACTACTCCGTACACTAATACACATGAATAGAAATTAAGTTGGAGGATTTATTAAATTGGAATGATCATGGACTTATATCCCAAATAAGGATTTAGAGAGATACTATATTCATGGATTTGGAAATGATGGATATGGTAATAATTAATGAAGGGGAAACATATTTCCTTTTTCGAATGATTGCTAAACCATCTATACTAGAGAGGACAATAAGATCTCAATATGATGATGAGAACAGTTAAATTCGAATTAAAGCTGATAAGGATGGAAGATTGGTAGACTTCATGTTTGAGGCTGGTGTTATGAAATATCAAAAGAGGTACGGTGTTCCATCCATAACGAAACTAAAAAAAGAACTATTAGATAATGCCCATAGTTCAAATTTCTCTATACTCCATAATATTTAAAAAATTTAAAGAAATATAAAGATACATTTGTAGTGGGGTAACCTAAAAAATGGTGTTTCTAACTCTGTGTCAAGGTGTCTTGTTTTCCAACAAATGAAAGCATAGAAGAAATATCTTATTGGATTCATGAATCCTCTAGATATTCCAATTATTAAGAACGATGAAATTACAATGAAAATTTTCTCTAGAATTCCAAGGACAACTAGAAGGTGTGATGCAATATCAGAAATTTTTTATTATCCTATAGAAGAAGCACATTTTCTGTAATAAGAGACGAATTACCACTATAGTGCCTAGAAAGACTTTTTATTAATGAAGTTTAAGAATTCATGGTGACCTATATCAATTTCATTTGATTGAGATACCTAATTTACAAAACAATTATGAAAATTTCTCTAGAAGGCTTCTAATACTGAGCTTCATATGCCTACTTCTTATCACCCCAAACTGTCACGACCCATCCCAGTGGGGCCTGAGCCGCAACTCCCCAAGCCTGCCTCCAATAGGCCTAGGGCTGGTGACTAGCACCAAGTAGGCATGATACTAACATGGGAGGCATTGCCTATAAACATGTACACACACACACACATCTCCAAGCCCACAAAGCTGAAGAGTAAAAACTGCTAATAATGGAAATGCATTAATACACTAAAAATCTCAACCAATAGAGTAAGATAGGAAAGTAAAGTACAAATAGTGTAAAACCCTTGGCTAAAAAGAACAAGCCCACCAGAAGAAAGTCTGTAACAAAGTATAACCTATAAAGAAAGGTTCTGGGACTATAGTCTGTCACTATAGGAACACACCAAGGCCTGTCTGATCTCACTGAGTATCGTCCTGTTCTGGTCTGCCCAGAATATTGTCGAAGGATCGCTCCTCTACACCAGACATGACACATGCGGGAATATCCCATATAGGGGTGACTATAACAATACCCAGTAGGACACCAAGAATCCACAAATGAAATACAACAAGGGAAATACGACAAAGGAAAGATATAGTTTTATCCACACAGTATATGTATACAGAACATATAAAAAAATATCTAGATATAATCATACACAAACGACCATTGCAATACTGCCACTAGGATCCAGCTCGAAGATTCAACTAATCACATACCAAGGAGAACACACTCCTAGGTCTGAAGAGAGAGATACGAAGTACTCATTCCCAGAGAACACACTCCACATGTACTATGAGAAAATTATGGTCAAATGAGGATCACAGCCAAGTCATGGGGTGATTTCGACAACTCAGTCTGAGCTAATCTGCAAAGAAGAGGATCGGCGCCCGGGTAAAGTTGGTCACGTCGATACCAGGAACTCTACCTAGGGTTCCCGGAATGAATAGAGGATCTGGCTGTAAGTCATGCATACAGGATCCCAACAACTCTATTCAAGAAGTCCTACTGATGGGATCATACTCCTGTATGTAGGAAATGATACCAGAAACTTCAGGGAAAAGACCAAGGGTACAAACCCTAAGAAGTCTAGTCCATGTCACAGAAGACATGTGGATCAAGCCATGATGAATTTGTTACACGGCGTGTAGTATGGTTACACTCTGTGTTCCTTGACCCCGAGTTATTCCCATGTAAACGACCTGTGTCATCCATTCAGGTTGTGTGAAACTATACTACATGACACGTAGAAGAATCACAAGCCATGTGCCTTGACTCCATGTGCTACCAGTGTAAACGGCAGGTGCCATTTGGTTTCTCAGACATAAATCCACTACACGGCATGTAGAAGACTCACATGCCATGTCCGAGCATCTAGGGCTTGCTCCGTGTACACTGGAAATGTGCCTGTACACGGTCTCTGTCAGTGACCATGTCGCCTACCTCTGTACCAGTACACCGGGTATCCCGTGTATCTGGCCGGGTCTGGTCGGGGAAGGGTATACTCGCCGTGTCCTTGGCCATGTACCCAACCCATGTCTGTGTCGCCTGCCCGTGTACCAGTACACGGGGTATCTGGCCGGGTCTGGCCGGGGAAGGGTATACACATCGTGTCCTTGGCCGTGTACCCAACCCATGTCTGTCTACTCCCAGAGTACACGTCAGGTGGTCCGCCAACAAACACACACCGTGTTTCCCATACTACACGGTGTGTAGTCGTGGTTTTTCCAGAATCGTTGTCTTCTTCCGATTTCCTCGTCCAAATCTTTGGTTCTTGATCCAGCCATCTGATCATCAAGAAACTCAGGATTTGGGGTCATCCCGCCCCTACGAAAACAATTGTGACAGTTTTGGGCTTCCAATCGGCCTTGATAGCGCGTGCCGATCCGCCCACATGAAGATTCTCGAATAAAGGAAATTTCTGAACCACATAGATTTTTCCTCCACAGTCCTCGTCGCACCTCTGTTAGGTTGTCTCGATGATGGATCATTAATTTCAGATCATTGCACCAAAAAACGAGTGTGTAGCAATCGATCTCCTCTAAGAACGCGTAGAAAACACATGAGGAACGTGTAGGAATCAAGAGAGAAGAACACAACAATTGAGAGGGATGAACATCAATCGATGTTCGTGTCGATCTTGGTTCATCACCATTATAAGAATGAAAGAAAACCAAATTAATTTCAAGAATCAAATCCCCACGATTCCTTCAAAATCCCATCCCAAAAGAACGTCCAATCCACAGGCTAATATGTATGTGGATTAGTCCATGTTTTCTTGGAAATCAAAAATGGGGAAGAAATCATCAAACAAACACCCTTCCTGGATCCGCGACGTTCTTTGGTGAAGATCCAGTCACCGTGTGATCGTCACCGGCGAAGCTCGTCAAGAACACCATCACCACGTTGGGATGTCTTCTCCAGAGACTATTAAGCCACCAAGGGTTTCAAGGTTATGAGGTTTGTAACCCTAGAACCCCGTGCAGGCCTTTATTTAAAAAGATATGAGATATCTGTTGCAACAGATTTAAAAGATTTCACTGCAGAATAAAATATATTTTTCAAATATTTTATTACTCTTACGTCCCAAAAATTGGATTTCAGCACCGACCTGCACCGGCCGATGTTAGGCCTCTCCTATGGTAAAATCAATGCTCTGAAATCAATGGTTCTTTTTGATATTTTTATCTGAGCTCCCGTTTAGGGTTTATTCAACTTTTTCAGGAAAACCGCATGCGCGCGTAATTTAATTATTAAATTAAATTCAAACATTTGTTCTAGGATCACCGAGCCTCAAAACTGCACGTTGTCTCAGAGCCTGGTCTAGAATTAATTTCCATATAATATTAAAATAATACATGTAAAAATACGGGACATTACATCACACCCACCTTAGGGCTTTTACGTCCCCGAAAATCCAAAAAAAGGCTACTCCAAAATATGCGGGTACTGCACGCAAATCTGAGCCTCCCGCTCCCACGTGCTCTCCTGGATATTCTCGTGCTACCACCGGACATGAACTAAGAGAATAGCTCACCCATGAATGATCTTATCCTACCGATCTTCGATCCCCACTGGGTATACAGCAAATTTCACTCCATCATCGTTGTCCATCTCGCCCCAGTCGATAACGTGTGATGGATCAAGCACATACCTCAGTAGCTGCGACACATGGAAGACATTTTATACACGGTCCATCTGAGGAGGTAGAGCAAAATGATACGCCACCTTTCCAACTCTACTGAAAATCTGAAAAGGGCTAATGAACCTCGAAGATAGCTTGTCACCTTGGAAAAATCTCCGCAATCCCTGTCGAGGTGATACCTGAAGGAACACATAGTCTCCCTCCTCAAAATCCAAGTGCCTCTGCCTCCTGTCGGCATAAGACTTTTTCCGACTTTGTTCAGTATTCATCCACTCCTGGATGACCTGCCCCTTCTCTGTAGTAGCTCTCAACATTTCTGTTCCCTTTAGTGCTGACTCTCCTGGGCCAGTTCATCAAAGCGGTGACCTACAAGGTCGCCCATACAGAGCCTCGAATGGTGCCATACCAACTATGGAATGATAACTATTGTTATATGAAATTTACACTAGTGGTAGGTGATCCTCCCAGATACGACTGAATTCAGGTATGCAAGCTCAATGAATATCCTCCAGGACCTGGATGGTCCGCTCTTTCTGACCATCAGTCTAGGGATTAAATGATGTTCTCATGGGTAACTAAGTCCCAAAAGATTCCTGCAATCCCTTCCACAATCGGGATATGAAATGAGAAACACAATCGTAGACGATCGTGGATGGTACTCCATGAATTCAAACTATCTCTTACTCGTAGAAGCATCCCAAGCTCTCTACTGAACACTGCTCGTGCATGGCTAAGAAGTGGGCCGACTTGGTGAGTCGATCAACGATCACCCAGATTGCATCGTGTCCCCTGGACGTACGTGTTAAACTTGTCACGATGTCCATAGATATCCCATCCCACTTCCACTCTGGCACCTCAAGGGGCTGAGTCAAACCCGCTGGCACCTGTTGCTCAGCCTTTACATGCTGACAAGTAGGGCACTGAAAGACAAATTATGCCACACACTTCTTCATTCTTGGCCACCTGAACTGACGTCGGAGGTCCTAATACATATTTTCCATGCTTGGATGTACCGCCAAAGGAGATTTTTGGGAATCCCTTAGAACCTCCTCCTAAAAAGGCATTGGTACTACTGTACATCCTCTAAAAAGAACAACGTGCTCCCTGCCTTCTAAATATCCATCAGCCGCAACACCTGTGGATTTCGGATGACGTAGAGTCTCACATCTCGCATCCTCGCACTGTGCTTCCCTGACTCACTGTATGATTGGAGGGGTGAAAACCATTGATTGAAGGTAAGAACCCTCATCACCATCCACAAATGATAATTATAAAGAGGCCAACTTCCTCGTCGCCTCATCCAGCAACTGCGAACTTGATTTCCTACTGAGAGCATCTGCCACAATGTTCCCCTCCCCCGGTGTGTAAACGATTTGAATGTCATTATCCTAGTGGAACTCAAGCCATCACCTCAGTATCAAATTCATATCTTTCAGAGAAAAGATATATCTGAGACTCCTGTGATCAGAGTAGATAGTAAACTGCTCGCCCATTAGATAGTTCCACCACATCTTCAAGGCAAGGACTACCACTTCCAACTCAAGATCATGGGTCGCGTAGTTCTGCTCGTGTGGCTTCAACTGACGTGAGCCATAGGTAATCACAGCTTTCCTCTACATTAGGAAACAACCAATCCTAGTTCCTGATGTGTCGCAGAACACTAGGTACTCGACACCCTCCTTCGGTAATCTCACTATTGGGGCGCTCGACAGATTCGGTCTGAACTGCTAGAAAGCATTCTGGCATCTCTCGGTCCACAGGAAATGCTTCCCCTTTCGAGTCAAAGCTGTCATGTGTGTTGAAATCCTGGAAAAATCAAGAATGAATCTCTAATAGTATGATGCCAACCCAAGGAAGCTCAACACCGCTGTCAAGCTCCGGGGTGGCTCCCATGCTAGTACTGCCTCCACCTTGGCTGGGTCCACTGCTACACCATCTGCTGAGATAACATGTCCCAGATAGTGGACCTCCTATATCCAGAACTGGCACTTCAAGAGTTTCCCATACAACTGGTGCTCACGGAGTGTGTCCAAAACCATCCTTAGGTGTCTCGCGTGCTCCTTCTCGGATACCGAGTATAAAAGGATATCATCGATAAAGACCACAACAAACTGATCTAGATAGGGTTGAAAGATCCTGTTCATGAGTCCCATAAAAACTGTCGGAGAGTTTTTCACACCGAACGACATCACCAAGTACTCATAATGACCGTAGCGGCATATGAATGTTGTCTTTGGTATATCCTCATCCCGTACCAACAACTGGTGATAGCCTGATCGGAGATCAACCTTCGAGAACCATCGTTCCCCTCTAAACTGGTCGAAGTGGTCATCAATCCTCAGTAGTGGATACCGGTTCTTCACGGTCACCTAATTCAAGAACCGATAATCCACACATAGCATCAAACTCCCATCTGACTTCATGGAAAACAACACTGGGGGCGCCCAGGGTGAATCAATGGGTCTCAAAAAGCCCTTCTTCTGCAAGTTGTCCAGCTGCACTCTCATCTCACAAAGCTTTGAAGGAGCCATCCGATATGATGATGTTGATATCAGTGTCATCCTATGTTTCAACTCAATACAGAAATATATCTCCTGATAGGGAGGTGGTCTGGGGACATCCTTCGGAAAGACGTCCTCGTACTCAGCCACTACTACTGGAAACTAGAAACTCGTAACACCTGTCATGCCAAGGGCTATTATAACCAACTGATGTGAAATCGGTTTTGCCTTCCTATTCACGAGTCCATCCCATGCTGCCTAGGTCTATCTTTCGCTAACAAAAGAGAACCTCGTTCCATCACTGCAGACACACCGCACCCCTCGCCTAAAATAGTCAATCTGGGTATGAACTGTGGATAGAAAATCCATACTAAGAATGACATCGTAGGGCCTCGACGCTACCACCAAGAGGTTCCAACCGAAACTCTCACCTCCAAGGGTCAGGTCACACTGTCTACAGAGGTCTGTGATCTATGAATCTTCTCCAGTCGGTATTTCTAATCGTAAGGGTCGAGTCAACGACTCAACTAGAATCTCAAGGTCTCGAACAAGATAAGCTGCCATAAAAGAATGACTAGAACCTGTGTCTATCATTACGACAAACAAAGTATAAAAGACACATATTGTACCTCTAATCCTTCCAGGAGTTCCTAGGTTATAAGCCTCTGCCACCTGCAGCTTTCCCTTCCTATGCCCATCAGCTCCCTGTACCAGGGGTGTATTTCTTAGGGGTAGTGGTGGTAAAGGGTCAGAACGCAGACCACCTCCAGATTCTCTCCAAGCTCCACTACCACGTCCACTGCCCCGAGGATATGTCTTATCCACATGTTGCCTACACCTTAGTGGTCCATCCACTGCTCCTGTGTCAGTAGTACGACGGTTCAGACAATCTCAAGCGAGATGTCCCATTCCATAACATTAGTAGCATCGCCTCTCTCGAGGCCGGATGGATGCGCCCTGCAAACCCTGTATGGAAGATCCCATGTACTGGGATCTCCTTTGAAAATTTCTCCCACACCTAGGTCCTTGACGTCAGCTCACCACTGCAGAGGTCTTTGCTCCAGCTCACCCACTACTGAGAAATACCGGCTGTCTCTGCTTTGCCACGAAGCTCTTGACCACCAAAGCCCAGTCGAGCACTCCAACATAAGTATGAATTCTCATAGGGATGATTCTAGTTCGAATATCTCTACGCAAGCCCTGCTCAAAAGTCCATGCTCTGAAGTACTGATCTCTGACCATATCTATCGAGTACCGCGAGAGGTTAGTAAACCTCGATGAATAGTCAGCCACCGACAGGTTTCCCTGCAGGAGCTGAAGAAGCTTTTGTATACATACTGCTCTCAAGGTAATCAGTGAAAATTCCTCTTTAAAGAGACGCTCAAACTCTGACCATGCAAGAGTCACATCGTCATGGGTCTGGATAACCAAACTCCACCATCATCCTGTCAAGCCTTGTAGAAGGCTTGATTCCAGGATCACCATCTGGTCTGATGGTGTCCTGAACAAATGGATGACTCTGGTCACTACCTCAAGTTAGTGCTCTACTGCTTGAGGGTTAGGCTCGCATCGAAATCTAAAAGGTCTCTATCTCTGAAACTCATAGAGTGCGGTCAGCCTGCACTCCTTGTGGGTACACGTTGTGGTCCCTGTATCGAAGCATCATCACTGAGGGGGTCATCCTCATGATCGAGATGATTGATCCTAGCAGGTACATGTCGGGGAGGCATCCTATAATGTATCAAGATTTATCTCATTCAGTGAGTATATCTGGAGAGCTAACCCAAGAAGGAAATGGAAACCACAACCCATTCCTATATGATTCATGTACCATTATTTTCCCCTGAAACTAGTGTTTACATGCTCTGAGTCAAAAATCAGGTCATCAGTGTCATGGTGTATGGATATGTCAGCCTCCCACACCAATACTGGGTTCCCTGGCCTAAAAGACGAACTTGAAACACTTAACATTGATTCCCCAATCCAACTCACAGACTCTCGGTCCTATGTTAGAACTGACATGCCACTCTGATTCCACTCTGTCACAACCTGTCCCAGTGGGGCACGAGCCGCAACTCCCCAAACCCGCCTCCTATAGGCCAGGGGATGGTGACTAGCACTGAGTAGGCATGCTACTAACATGGGAGGCATTGCCTATAAACCTATAAAAGAACACAAATATCCAAGACCACAAAGCTGAAATGTAAAATATACTAAAAATGTAAATGCATGCATACACTAAAAATATCAACCAACAGAGTACGACAGGAAAGTAATGTTTAGAAAGTGTAAAACCCTAGGCGAAAAAGTACAAGACCACCAAAAGAAGGTCTGTAACAAAGTCCAACCTGTATGGAAAGGTGTCGTGACTGTAGTCTGTATTCATAGGAACACACCTCGGCCGGTTTGATCTCACTATGTACCACCCATTCCTGGTTTTCCTAGAATCCAGTCAACCGCTCACTCATCTGCACAAGACATGACATGTTTGGGGAAAGCCCGTGTAGGGGTGAGTATAATAATACCTAGTAAGACACCCTGAAACGAAAAAGAAAATACAACAAGGAAAATACTACACAGGAAATATATAGTCATATCGACATAGTATATGTCCACATAACATATAACAAGAATATCCAGATAAACTCATACACAAACGACCATCGCAATACTGCCACTAGGATCCTGCTCAAGGATTAAACTAATCCCATAAAACGGAGAACACACTCATAGGTCCGAAGATAGAGATATGAAGTACTCATTCCGGTTGAACACAATCCACAAGTACTATAAGAACATGATGCTCAGATGAGGATCACGACCACGCCATGGGGTGATTCCGACAACTCAGTCTGAGCTAATCCGTTAAGTAGAGGATTGATGCCTGGGTAATGTTGGTCACGTCGATACCATGAAATCTTCCTAGGGTTCTAGGAATGAATAGAGGATCCGAATCTAATTCTCACAGAGAGGATTCAAACAACTCTATTCATGAAGTCCTGCTAAAGGGATCATACTTTTGTATGTAGGAAATGATACCAGAACTTTCAGGGAAAAGACCAAGGTTAAAACCCAAAAAAGAATATTCCATGTCACAGAAGACAAGTGGCTGAAGCCATGAATAATATGTTACACGGCGTGTAGTATGGTTGCACGCCTTATGCCTTGACCCCAGGTTCTGCCCATGTAAATAGCCAGTGTCATCCGTCCATGTTGTGTGAAACTAAACTTCAATGCATATAGAAGAATCACACACCATGTTCCATGACTCTAGGTGATTCCCGTGTAAATGGACCATGTCATTTGGATTTTTGGATAGAAATCAACTACATGTCTTATAAAAGAGTCACACACTGTGTCCGAGCACCTAGGGCTCGCTCCGTGTACATTGGCCAAGTGCCCTTACATGGTCTTTGTCCGTGTCCGTGTCACCTACCCCTGTACCAGTACATGGGGTATCCAATATATCTGGCCGGGTCTGGCCGGGGAAGGGTATACACACTGTGTCCTTGGCTGTGTACCGAACCTGTGTCTGTGTCGCATGCCTGTGTACCGGTACCCGAGGTATCCCGTGTATCAGGCCGGGTCTGGCCGGGGAAGGGTATACGCCTCGTTTCCTTGGTTGTGTACCCAACCCGTGTATGTGTACTCCCTGAGTACATGCAAGGTGGTCCACCGAAAAACACATTCCATGTAGTCTATAATAAACGGCGTATAGTCGCGGTTTTCCATAATCGTTGTCTTCCTCCGACCTTCTCATCCAAATATCCGGTTCTTGATCCAACAGTCAGATCATCATGAATCTTCGGATTTGGGGTCATATCACCCCTAAGAAACCGATTTCATTGGATTCAGGCTTCCTATCGGCCTTGATAGCATGTCCCAATTTGCCCGCACGAAAACTCTCGAAGAACAGAAATTTACGAACCACACTGATTTGTCCATCTCCATCCCCGTCGCACCTCTGCTAGGTCATATTGATGTTGGATCTTTAATTTAGGATTGTTGTGCCAACAAAAAAGTGCACAATGATTGATCTCCTCCAAGAATGAGTAGAACGCACATAAAGAATACATATGAATCAGGAGGGAAAAACACAAAAATCGAGAGGGAAAAACCTCGATTGATGTTCATGTAAATCTTGGTTCCTCACCGTTAGAAGGTTGAATGAAAACCAAATTAATTTCAAGAATCAAATCCCCACGGTTCTCGTAAAATCCCATCCCGCAAGAACGATCGATACACGGTCTAATCTGTTCGGGGATTAGTCTACGTTCGTCATGGAAATCAAAAATGGTGAAGAAATCATCAAACAAACATCCTACCTAGATCTGCGGCTTTTGTTGGTGAAGATATGGTTGTCGCGTCATCGTCGCCGGTGAATCTCGTCAAGAACATTGTCGCCGTGTTGGGAGGTCTTCTCCATAGCCTCTAGAGCCTCCAAGGGTTTCAGGGTTATGAGGTTTGTAACCCTGGACCCCTGCGCATGCCATTATTTAAAATGAAATGAGATATCTATTGCAGCATATTTAAAACATTTCACTATAGAATAAAATATTTTTATTAAAATATTTTATTACTCTTACGTCCAAAAAAACTGGATTTCACCACCGACCTGTGCCGACCGATGTTAGGCCTCACCTAAGGTAAAATCGCTGCTCTGAACGTAATAGTGCCTTCAGATTTCTGATACGATCACCCGTTTAAGAGTTATTCCACTATTTCAGGAAAACCACATGCACGCATAAATTAATTATTAAATTAAATCCAAAAATTTGTTTCGGGCTCACCGGGCCTCAGAACTGCACGCCATCTCAGAGCCTGGTCTCAAATTAATTCCCATATAATAGTAAAACAATACATGGAAAAATCCGGGACATTACACAAACCGTTGGAAAGACAGAATGGACTATTCAAAAACTGAATGACATGTTGAGATCCATGTCTCTTGATATTCAATGTATGTGGGATCAATACTTTCATTTTATGGATTTTTTTTAAAAAAATTCCATTCATGTATTCAAATGGTTCTATATAAATCATAATAATGAAAGAGGTCTGGAACACAATCTTTTTGGGATAATGTTGGTGAGAGGAAACTTATAGGCCCATAACTTATTGAAGAGACAAATACAATTGTAATGTAATGTCCCCGACCAAGATGCCACTAAACAGGTGCGCTGTGTCGGGTCGTCACATGACCTCAAGTGTGCCTCCCCGTACTCCATAGGCTTCCAACTAGAGACAAGGGCCTAATAAGAAACATTGGGAGAATATACCCTCTTACACATGGTAATCCATAGGGGATCACAATAAATATAATAGAAATAGTATGAAATAAATAATAATCATTCCTATCCAAATGTTTCCCTGATGAGGTATAACCAAAAATTAAATACAATAATTTCATTCCACATGAGTAGTTCAATATGAATGAAACCCAAAATAAAGAAGATGGTTAAACCTCACAGTGGGTCCGGACTCTACATCTTGATCATTCTCCATGTATATCTGGATCTAAAATCAATATCATATTGTAGGGCCCTTTCCATCTTTCTTACCTAAAACCAATTGATCAAATCAGGTACCCAATGATAGCCTGAATAGGGTGCGAGTAAAAAACGCAATAGGCCACCTCCAACGGTGTCTACAAAATATCAAATCAAACAGATAGTGGATGAAACTAAAAAAATAACGTTTAATTAAAAAAGGGATAATTTGGGTTCCATAAGTTAATAGGGTTCATTTAAATTCATTACTAGCATTTATTCCAACTCCAATTCTTACACAATCATCATTACATAAGCCTCATTGATCACATGTTTCATGGGTTATGAAAAATTATCCTCTACAAAAGGGTCTAAGGAAATAAATCAAAAATCATAGGGGAAACAGGTCAAGTCCTTAACTCACTATGGATACACATATAAAATAAACAAATTTCCCCAACTTGATTCCTCAGTCTGAATGTAAATACATCGATACAATAACCTCACCATGATTTCTCATTCTGGGTGGAATGAAATCAATACAATAACCTCACCTCAAAACCATTGTCCCAGTGGAAAGACATCCATATAATATACTCACCTCAAATCCTCAACTCAGATGGAATGGTATCAATACAATATCCTCACATAGAATACTCAGTCTGGGTGGAAATACATCAATACAATAACCTCACCAGGAATCCTCAGACTCGGTGTTATTACATCCATATAAAAAAGATACCTTTAATCCCTAGTTCAAGTGAAATGAAACAGTTAGGGGAATAGAGCCTCTGTCCCCTTCCCAAACACGTGCGTTGGGGGGGGGGGAGTTTAGAACCTTAGTCTAACTCAACCCATGGGCATATAACCTCATTTCAATACCCCAATTTACCAAGCCATGTGAAGATTCTTATTTATCAAATAACAAAAACCATAAATAACAACACAAATCATATTAAATTCTATTGGTTATAAAAATACATAACACGACCAAGCATATTCAATGCCATTGGACATCAACATACATAACACAAAATAGCATATTCAATGCCATTGTACATCACACTACATAACAAAACAATGGTAATTAGTACAATACCATATCCCTTTAATACATTTACAATCTACAATTCAAAACCATATATCCAAATTACTATTTTTTGCCTCAACCCTTTATGTGTATTCAACAACCACTTGGAAAAAGTTTCCATTGAATATTCATAATCCCATTTATTCTATTCATAATTTTAAAATAATATAACCACATATTCATTATTGGTACAATTCTAACATCACATAACACAATCCATTCATTACATTCAATTATTTAGGTGTACTACTTAATTCTCATGTGTTATCCAATTCCACATATTCATCACAAATTCCCATTTCCCATGTTTGTCTCACTAACTATAATCTTGTGTAATGTTAATAACTTAGCATTTCGATTTGTCTCACGTAAACCCCTTTTTTTAAAGCCAACCGACACTAACACAGGTCACCACCCAACAATTGAATATTACAAGGACTTCCATCCACATCTTTCATGATTAATATCATATTCACCATGGGCTCTATGTTCTCTCACAATGGACCAACATTTACATATCCAAAATCTATGTTTGAGATTGTGGGAACACCATGTGGGTGGCCCAAACATAGTTCACATCATCCTCCATTCATACTGTGAGGATCATAAAGGTTACATTTGGTTGTTTAGACACCCTAAATATCACATCAAAAAAATTCCATGAAAACCTCTTCACAAGAGGGTAAGAATAAAAACACTACATGCCCAAATATCTAGAAAACTCCATGGATATAACCTGTAGAACACCTTCCTCAAATGAAAAGATGATCTCACTCTTAATCATTGACTTAGATCTGGATTTAAGCACCCCTTGATGCCCAAACTTTTTTTCCACTAGAAAACAAGGGCGGGGGGGGGGGGGGGGGGGTTAGAGGTTCAAAATAAGATAGGAGAAACTGTAAGCCATAATTCGAAAAATAGAATGGAGGAGAGGATTAAACATACTCAGCGCTTTGATCCACATACCAAGGTGTCCAAAATAGCTAATAATAAATGGAGGAAAACCTCTTCCAATCATGGGTCATCCATGTTCATCAGATTTTTTGAGTGATGAGGAATGGAGGAAAATCCAGAGTTGTGTTTTAAATCCCATGAGTGGTAATTTTGTATATTTTCCATCTTTTTTGTGTTGCTTGATATACCATCATAGTTTCCAAAACCGTGGGAAAATGGTGGAGAAGCTACTTCCTAAAAACACCACTTCACATTATTTCCAATGAATTAGGCACTTTTTTTAATTTTGATTAAACCAGGCATAAGTTGCTTTCCTTGGTTGTATGGTTTACTAGTTTGCTTCGCACGGTTTTCCCACTATGTGCAAACTGTGCTACATGCCCAAATATCCATTTGATTTCCTCTTTCTTGTGTCGAACAACTATATCACCCACTAGATGTAACATGAACACTTTGAAACACTTTTTCAGTCAAAAAAACATGCACAAAACAAAATTTAAATGAAAACAAATCTTGAGAAAATGTGGGACCTTATAACCACCCCACATTATAACGAATCTTCCTTGAGCTGCTCTTCTGAGCATCATTATCTTCTGTAACAAGGTATCATTTCACAAGTCCATCATATCCATTCCCATATTTTATGATTCTTCATTAACATCACATGGCCATTAAACAAGGTCAAAGGTCACATACCTGTACCACATGCCTTCATTATCTCAACAATAACAAAAACTGAAAACACCACATGGATGCATCGACATCAACCATTCTCGCCAAGAGAATTTTATGGGAAAACATAGGAGAAAAAACTTAGATCACAACACATGGAAAAACAACACACGATATCACATCATCATGGAGGAACCAATCGGCACCTCACCGGCTTGATCATTTGTACAACTCATGACCCAAACCACATGGAAACATTTTCCTCTAATTTTCTTTTCCAAACAATAACGGTGACCCAAACCCGATATCACCTGAAGGAAAACACATGATCCTTCCAACCATGATTACTAAATATTCCATTCCACTACAATACAACTAAATTCCACTCAACACTACCAGGTACTCGACCAAATAATCTTTTTCCTAGGCTCTCTAATAGGGATAACTCACCTGAACAATTACAACTTCAATCCTACTATCCTGAAACGTTGATCACGTCATCAGCCAACAATTTTTCCAATATGTTTATCTCTACCATTTCTGTTTACATTGATCCTCATCCACCAATGATGGACCTCCTGGACTCAACCCATCTTTCCCATCACCTAACAAGTTCTAACTCCCCATACCTAGGCATCCATAGGTCGTTACCCTACATTATCATCCAGCTGCATGCTCAAAACCATTGGGAAGACATACCTAAAATAACCATTAAAGCACATATATCATCTCGAACTTACTCATGATGAACTATATTTCAAAAGGCACATTCCACTAAACTATGAAATCAGAGGTGGGTCACCCTCACCTCACCCATTCAAGTTTAACATCTCAGTTCGGACTACCTTCAAATAGATTTCCCCAGAACACCCACCTTCTATTGATGGTATGATATCCAATAATAACCTTCCCAAGTTGCTTACTGACTTGAATCTTCTCATTACGATCCCATAAAACTATTTAGGTCTCTCCCTAAATTTCGATAGAATTCTATCATCATGACATTACCACCCCACAGATGAACATCGGGATTCACCATGGACGTGAAACCACACCACATGGCCATGGTTCACTCAAAATCACAACATTCCAAAACCACACAAGGGAAATTTTCCTAATTCTAACACCAATATTTGTGGGAGTTAATGGACCCCAAATTCTCTTGCAACAACATGTTTTCCTATCCATCCACATCATCCTATGACTTCAACACAAACTTCACATGCTTCACATGGAACCACCATGATCTTGAATCCAACACTTGGATCATCAATTACCACATCCATGGCCCACATGCCTTTCTGATGAACCTAAAATGAACCACACAGGTTCCTCATTAGCACCCCAGTGCCACTACATCAACTTGATGTTCTCCTCTCCGCACCTTGGACTGATGTATCACCCCAACTATATAAGTTTCGTTACTATTTCTCAACAAGTGGGATTCCAGCCACCAAAATATATAGTCAACATAAGACAAAAATCATCCTTATACAAAGCCATACAACTATTCCCTTAACAAGGAAATTAGCAACACCTACTCCCCATTCTCATCTTTTGTGAACATAAACCATGGCATTTTTCATTATTCAATTTATCATGAGGACCTAAACTGATGCATTGAGTGTGTACATCCCATCCTTAGACATCACTCATACCATCTCCATGAGCTTAAACTATTTGATGTCCCTCATCAAACCAAACACTCTCATGTCTCTTAGAGTTATCTAGATATTCTAAACATAGCTAGGACAATGTCTAGATATTGGGCATGCTCATCAATAGATGAGGTACGATAAGATGTATTTGAAGAATACCAAAACCTACATAACCACTTTGGATGTCAAACTATGGGACACCATGACCTTCCATGAATTTGTGGTCTCCCTTTATAATTAAACACATCAACACATAACCCCACCACTTAAGTGAGATTGCTATGAATTTTTAACCATCACTACATGACCAAATCCTCAAAATACTGTAAGCCATCATTTCATGTGGCACTACTTCCACCACACCCCATGAGTTCTTTTGATGCATCCCTGGCCACTATCAACCAAATAACAATAGTCTGTCACACCAATCTACCCAATAAAATCTCACAAAACAACCTCATTCGGCGTATAGCCCATCACCCACTTACTTACCTACCCATGTCTCTTGGTTAGTTAGCCTCATCACCCCTGAGGCGGCCTCTTCATCTCAAAAAAAATAACCCATCCATAACGACAATTTCAGCTCCATAACCACCCTCACCATGGCTGTCAACATTGAGAGAAATCATACAACCGCACATTATCTGTCCTTGCCTACTTTCACTTCAGAACAACTGCAAGCCCCCATTAAACCTCACCAAAACAAAGGAGTCAGGAATTCATGTCATACAACCCACTGAAACAAATAATTTACTTTTATCAAAACCACTAGGGTCCCCTTATGATGGAACTAGGAACAACTATACCGTAAACCTTCCAACATAGTCCTTGAGGAAAAACCTACACCCTGGAACATGCTATGTCCCACTATAATGTACAACTGTCATCATGTGTGAGACTCACCAAAATTAAAAAGAGACTCTGTCTGAAATATCTCATGGGTTGCAATGATGGTTGAATGATACCAACTCCCTAGTCTTGAGTCACAACTAAGAGAATTCATTGGTCCTCTCCCCAAACCCAACTTATCATGACACAAACAAAGAAATGTTCATTAATGGAACTATCACTCCCATTCCAATGAACACTATCCATAGCGCACTGAACAACCATCTTCTCTAGGATTAACACCAAAGGAGATCACATCCATCTACACTATGAGCCAACAATCCCCTTCAGGAATTATAACCCAACTCGTAAGGCCTCTAATAATAAGGTCACCGAGACCAAGGCACCATCCCTATGGTCCATCATGCACTCTGTACAGTCACGAGAAATGATTCTTTACTCACTCTCATTACCAAACCACAACTCGCAACCCCAAGGCCACAACACCAACATGGATTCCCTAAACACACCACCTAGGCCATGTCATAAACATAAAGGCCTCACAAACAGAATCTGAAATCTCTAACGTGGTCACTCTCAATGCCCAGCCCACACATACAAGGGTCTAATTGACAACACCAAGGATACCCACCTCTGAACCCAGAAATTTTCATTTCAAAGGATTAATTCAATCGAAACTTCAGGGAATGGCTGACAAAATTTAACAACATATGGAATGATTCCACAGGGTCAACCATAAACAAACCAATCTTCAAACTCTACCCCAATGGTTAACATCATGCTTTAATCATTACTGACCTAGAAGACTTAGTTTGGGTGGAAAGAAATCAATACAATAATATCACCTCGAATCCTCAGTCTGATTCGAATGATATCAATACAACAACCTCATCTTGAAGCCACAGTATTGGTGAAAAGAAATCAATACAATAACCTCTAATTGAATCATTAGTCCGTGTGGAATGACATCAATAAAATAACATCACCTTGAATCCTCAGTCCCGGTGGAATGCAATTGTAAGGGTAATAGAGCCATTGTTCCCATCCCTAACCCGTGCATTTTTTGGTATACTTTAGAGCCTCAATCTAACTCGACCCGTGGGCCTAGATCCTCATGTCAATACCCCACTCTACCAAGCCATGTCCATATGCTTATTTTTCAAATCACCAAAACCATACATATCACAACTAAGAATATTCAGTTCCATTGGATATCACCAAACATATCATGACCAAGAATATTAAATTCCATTGGATATCACTATAAATAACACAAAAAAGAATATTCAATTCCATTAAATATGACAATACATAACACAACCAATGTAATTAATACAATTCCATAATACATTAATACATTCAAAATATACAATTCATATCGATCTATCAAAATTAATTTTCTGTGCCTTATCCTTTTAGGTGTATTCAACAACCCCGTGGATAGACTCACCATTAAGCATTCATCAACCAACATAGTCCATTAATCATTTCACAACAATTTACCCACATGTTCATTTTGAGTACAATTCTCATATCACATAACACAATCCCTCCATTATATCCAATCATTTTTTATAACCTAATTCCCATGTATTAAATCTTTCCACAAATTTATCCCCAATTCCCATTTCCCAAGATTATCTCACTAAGCCTAATCATGTGTAATGATAATCTTTTATCATTTCCTTTTATCTCACATAGCCCCATTTTTATGCTAACCAACATCTACAGAGGTCACCTCCCAAACAAGGCATATTACTAGGACATCCATTAACATTATTCAACACTAATATCATATTCACCTTGGGAACTATGTTCTCTCACAAGTGACCTATATTTAATTCACTAAACTATATGTCTAGGATTTTGGGCACACCCCGTGGGTGGCCCTAACATAGGTCACATGATCCTCTATTCATCCCTTCGGAATCAAGATGATTCCATTTGGTTGTTTACTCACCGTAAACATCACATCACAATAATTTCATGACAAACTCTTCACAAGAGGGTAATATTCAAAACACTATATGAAAAAATATTTATAAGACTCAAGGGATATAAAATTAAGACAACATACATCAAAACATGTGATGAATGCACTCTTAATCAGGGACCTTGACCCTAATTTAAGAACCCCTTGAATCCCCCAAAACTAGGTTCCTCTTGAAGTGGGTTTTAGAGCTTTGGTAGAATATGTGAGAAACTCCAAGTCCTATTCAAAAAAATAGAATGTATGAGAGTATTAAAATTACCTTGAGCTATGATCCGCAACAACAGTGTCCAAAATGGACATGAATAGAAGAGAAATGACTCTTATAATCTTGGTTAGTCCAAGATCATCAACTGGGTTAATTGGATAGGAATATAAGAAAATACAAAGTTGGGGATTAGAACCCCGAAGTGGAATGTTCCTAAAATTTCCAACTTTTTTGGGCTTCATGGTTTAATTTCATTTTTTCAAAACTTGCGCAAATTGTGCGGATGCTACTACTAGAAAATCATCCCCATCAAATGGTTTCAGAGTAATTCTCCCTGGTTTTCTTAACAACGTGAAACTCTGTGTAA
Source organism: Viscum album (assembly GCA_963277665.1). NCBI lineage: Eukaryota > Viridiplantae > Streptophyta > Magnoliopsida > Santalales > Viscaceae > Viscum > Viscum album. The sequence continues at coordinate 57,079 of CAUJRU010000629.1, forward strand.
GTATCCATCCATGGATGCACAGTTTCATGGGGTGCTTCACACGATTTTCCGTAACCATGAGCATACTATGCAATATCCTAGAAATTCATATTTCTTCCACTTTCATTCCCTGAAACACTTGAACACCTACAATTAATCACATGAAAATTGGATTAAAAAATTTATACAAAAAAAGAGGCACAGACCAAAACATAAACAAAATAATACTATTAGAATATCATGGACCTTACATTTGAAGTAAATTATGGCCCATATTAAGTAATCCCAATGTAGTTAAAATAGTATTTTGGACAACAAGAGAAGGGATTTAGAATTATAGGTGGGAGGTCATGAGTTTCTTAAATTATCTCCATCATAGTGTGTCTTATAATTCAAAAAAATGGAAATTGGGCCCCATGTACATCGAAATGTTTGAAATAATATAAATAATTGGAGTTGTAGCTTACCATTTAGCAATGCCAACAAGTCCCTCAAAATTTCATAATATATTATTTTTTTCATTGTTAATGAAATACATGACAGACCCAATGCATGTACTCAACTATGATGCAAACGAGTGGGAACTAGACTTGTCTTACTGTGAAGAGAATATAGACATTATTGAAGCAAAAGAAAATGTAATGAGAAATCAGACTACTCGACTGGTAAAGGATCCCTAGAGAAACCATAAAATGGAGGAAGAGACATGGGAACCAAAAGATCATATAGAGAAGAACCGCCCACATCTTATTAGGATGAAATAAAATGAAAAAATAGATAAATAATTTTTTTAAGGAGGAATGATTATTAAACCCCAATATTTAATGGAATGTCTTTTTTAAATAATTTAAACTCATTAGATAGCTCATAATAAACATAACACTGAGTCGTTGTGAAATAAACTCATTTATATAGAAAAGAAATTAATCATAATTTTTCCACTTATATGATTTTAATTTCAAGAAATGGACATACATGAGTGTGAACAGAATGATAATTATAGTCTGATAATATCAACATAATATTTGCTGGACAGTAAAATATAATAATTTATGATAATTGCTAAATACATGATTTTTTTAGTCAAGGATGATTTCGTACCGTGGTAATCACTCCTGGTTCAAAATAACATGAATTTATTACTATTTTTCGTCAAAATAATTAATAATATTTCTTTTTTGGTGGGATAAATTATCTAATGAGTAAAATAATGAAAAATCCTCTTATCCTCCACAATATACACCACCCTCACACCCTCATTTCATCACATCTCTCTAGATCAAAGAATTTCAAAAATTCCACTCAAATATTTCCCTAATATCTTCCCTATATCTTGTATCACTTGGTCTCCTCAAAAGTACAACTCCTCTCCCTTATATAACCTCTCAGTTGAAGATTGATTCAAGTGGTAAATTCAGCTTTTTAATTCTTTTTATTCTTTGGGTTAATATGTTATCTTTTGTTTTCTCGCCTATTCTCAACAAAATATTATGTTAAAAATAGTAACCTATATGTATTGTAATGTTTTATTGGTAATGTAATATTCCATCTTCATCTCTTCTTTTACCCCTCGTTATACTATAAAGGAAAACACTATCCCAGATGTGTTCATTTATCACCTTTAAGAAAGACATGTTTTCAATTTTTATTACTATATTAAATACTATCAATGATACCCTTTTAATGGTTGAAACAAATCCTAATATATTAATTTTATCATATTTAATGTTTTGGAATTCTTATAAACTCATAATATCAAATAATAATACAGAACAAGTTCATTGTACACAAAACCACCAATTTAATCCAAGCATTTATCATTAACTTTTATTTAATATTTCAACCTCATAATATATAACCAAAATTGTTATTAGATAATTTATATCTCTATTATTTTACTAATAAAATATATTAACAATTATCAATGTTTATCCACATTTCAAACAGGGTTCCATTCAAGAATACAAGTAAACTAATCGTGTAAACCTAGAAAATTCTTCAAAAATGATAAAATTGAACCGATTAATTTCATAAAAAGTCCATGAATGAGCCTATTAATGTTTTACTAAATAAATTACATGTATATAGGTTTTTTAATTAGTAATTAATGAAGAGAATTTTGATTTTCAAAACATTAAGATCAATCACAGAAGACATTCGGGCATAAACTAAGGGTTTTAGCATCTCACTTTTAATTCCGTGTGATTTCCATTGATCACCAATTTTTTAAGGTATGTGGTGGTTTTTACTTCCATTAGATACATAATACAATTATTCTCTCGATATTAATCTTATTGCATGATTAATTTGGTTATTATTAATTTTCCATTATACGATTTGATTGATTACAATGTGTTAAGGTACATTTTCCTTATTTCGGTTTCATTGAGATGAACTTGGTATTGAGAACCTAGTATTTATTATGTGTTGTATCTATATACCATTTCTGATAATTTGTCATTATAAATTATAATTCCATTAAATATCCATTTAGTGTATCATTTTTTTGATTATTTTTTTAAGTCGTATAACATTTCGCATACTGTGTTTATTTCAAATGATACATTATATATGGAAATATTACTGAATCTATATCCTCTACTGAATAATGATATAGAAAAATGCATATTTTTAATTTAATAAATTAATTTATAACGAATTTCTTGGACAAGAAGTGATGGGTGTGGCATGTTATATCCCCTCGGTGCATTGATAGGTCAATGTAGGAGAACTAGTTTGCGAAAAACCCTTCAAGATCGATTCCAAAAAATAGACTGGTTTCAACCCAGAGACATAATTTATCTTGATGTTATAATGGATTATGTTCAAGACACATTACATCCAAATTATAAGAATTATCTTTATTCATTATTCAACGTTTACATGGGATGAAGTTTTCACTATGAAAAAAATATGTGGATTCATTTTTTTCTAAGATCATTGATAGAATGTTTTTTATTTATTCACCATGATATATTAGTTATGTATCATTTATTATTATTAAATTTTAATTTATTTAGGATTCCTCTATATTTAACCCTTAAAATGAATTTGGTCCAACCCTTATTAATTTTCATTTCTCTAGGTTATAAAAAAGAGAATGTGGAATAAACATTCAAGGATGTAGATTATTTTAGTTTACAATGAATCATGATGTATTCTATATCTTTAGAAATGTTATATGGTTATAAATAATGTATTATAGAATACCTAAAATACTAGAATAATCATTACTTTTGTATTTTTATCCTTCTAATCCTTCAAATTCAATAAAGTAGTGCATGGGCTTTGATTTTCTAGGGTCGGGCTGTTATATAAACAACATAACTCTAGAATGTTCTCTTACAAAATCAATGATAGGGAATTTATTTAAATACATATAAAAATATTATTTCATCCCATCCACCACTTTCCAATAAAAATTTACCATTTAAAACCAAAAATAGTTTTTCTTAAAAAACTTGTATCATACACCTGATAAAACTCCTCTGTTTCTTTAAAAACTTTTTAAGCCATTATAATATGATTAAAATCAATTCAATGTCAATTAAATCTAATTACATATCCATTCCTATGAATAAATTCAAAATTTTAAATTAAATATCTTCCATAAAAATGAAAATGAAAATTATAAAATTTAAATAAATTTATTTCTACAAATACACCACAATTCAATTGAGTTGTTGGTCTTCCAAATTTTCATGCCAAACTATTTAATATATAACAATTCAATATAATTTGGTTTTAACAACTAAATTTATTGAAATATTGATCTATTTAATTTTAATAAATAATTTAAATAAATAATGAAATTCATGTGTAATTAATTTCAACCAACAAAATGGTATCACTTACCATTTTCATCAAAACCAACACTCAAAAATGAACCTATCAAAAATAATGAAGGTGTAGAAGACCTAGAAAATGATACAAGAAATTATATAGTATAGTTTGATGCATTGATAACAAAATTAAATATTATATATAGAAATTTTATAGGAGGATATAGATAGAAGGACAATTAAAAAAGAGAACGCTTACCTTGGAATCCACAATGCAAGGGCAATGACGATTAAACTTGGAAAAAAAGAACCCATATATTGTAGAGGTATACAAGATCTCATTGGTATGGATTTGTTTTAAGATGATGAAAACTAGAGTGTAGGGGAAAAAATATATTTTATATACATCATATTTAAAAATTGCAGTCATGGTATTCCACAATATATAATCACACTACACATCATGAAATAGTAATGTTTTAAAACCGCTAAAAAAGATGTTATTTTAAAATGAAAAATTTTTTATTAAATGAACCATGATGTTTATTGTTTTGTCACATCCAGTAACCTTTCACGGTGTCAATCTTCTTGTGACATGAACTATCTCATGGTATGCACCTTGAAACTATTATGAATTATATAACCATGTTTCACATCATATATCCCTCTAGTAGCATAAAAAAATGGTCATTTAAAGATGAGAGTCCAAAAAATCTATGACAACACCATTATATGTATCCTCCTAATTTATTATCAACCCTACTATGTCAATAAAACTGAAAATCCATGATAAGGTTGAATACATACGTTTCAGATCGGTAATAGGATATTAGAATTGCTAACTAATATAGAGAATGGACACATTAGAGTATATCATTATTAAGAATATGAATTTCTTATGTATATTGAGATGGATGAAAATACATTTTACAAATAAATAGATGTTTAATTTGGGAGAAATAAATATTATATTATGAAATCACATATTTATAGAAAAATTAATTTGAAAAATATTATCCGTTAAATAAGATTTAGATAAATGTAATGGAAGAGTCAATGAATTGATCAGTCATGGTGATGAGAATATTTATTCTGTCCATAATCAAGAAATTTAATGATATTGACCACAACATATTTAAAATGTTCCTTCATCAGAAAAGAAAAGATACATTATTATTTTTTGGAGAAAACTCTAGAATGGGTAAAAATTAATTTAAATATTAATTAAAATATATTAAATAATAATATTAAAAATAATCCATAAAAAATTAATATCGACGAAAATAGATTTTTAACCGAAAGAGGAAAAATAAGATTATATTTTCCTGAAGATATTTTTATTTTTTTTTTGAGTTCCAAAGATATAAAAATCGAATTGGAATATATAATCATCAGAATTTACTAAAGGATAATAAAATTATTTTATTTTAATTGATAGTGATATTAAAATTTCACTTAATGGAAATTATATCATAATAACTCCTAATTAAATTTATATTAAAAAATTAATGTGTTATAAATATAGTATCTTATTAGTGAGAATTAATCCACCAAGTTATTATGGGTGAAAACATTTTATCCAAAAAAAATTTGGAAGTAAATCATAAAAATAGAAATTTTTATTTCACAAATTCTATTGGAATAATATAATAATGGAATTATTTGAATAAATCAGTGAATAGAAATTGTGTAGAGAAACCCCTTACTACTTTACAGATATCTGGATAAACACCACTCAGATTAGTAAAAATGATTTGTCATTTAAAAATATCATGAATATTGATAGATTCATAATATATTATTTAAATGGATATATACACAATATAAAATAATTTATTAATATAAAATTAATATATTCCTCTATGATGTTACATGGAGATGAAATATCATACCGTATGTCTCTTTATTCATCAAACATATTAAATAATCATGTATAATGTATTTAAACTTATTATGTATCTATTGAATCACTTTACACTTATATATATAATACTATATATTATTTACTTACAACTCCTTATCACTGAATTTTTTATAATTATTTATCAAAACCACGATTATGGGTGATAATAGATTCATTTTTCATATATTATTCAGTTCAGTATTTGTATACCTATATATTTTCTCAATGTTTTAAAATATCCAATATGATAATTTTGAATTTAATCGTATTTATATATTAAATATAAAAATATTATTTATAATCAATTGTTGTGAGATAAGAAAAATTATTCACACAATTTGATTGATGTTGGAATCCGCACATATCGACGACTACCATTATCATTTTTTAATGAGTTAAGTATAATAAGGTATATGATATATTATATTTATAGAATAATAAATATTTCAAAAAATTTATATATATGAATTACCTCCATCTTCATATACATATGGTATAATGGTGATGAAAAATATATAACATCTCCATTTTGTAATATTATGTCATATAACACATGAGTGATAATTATTTTATCTATAGGATAAAAATTAGGTTGAAATTAGATTTCAAATAATCATATAAAATATTATCAAATTGAAGATACTATAATTATTATATAATTATTGGTGTAATTTATCTATAATAAGTGGAAGAAAAAATAATAAATTAATTTACTCAATTTTGTGTTATACAACTTCATTGAGAAACCAATTTCGCCTTACACTGTAAGTCTCGAATGAATTATATTTTTAGAATAAAATAATCTCTTAGACTTAGTGAACAAATTTTATATTGTATTATTTCAGGTATTGTATTATACATAGTACTAACACATTTTTTATAATTTTTCAGAGGAGTCACAAGTATATATGTTAGGGGTGTGGCACCCATGGATTTATATAAATCATTAATGTATTATGAAGTCATGTTTAGTTTAATGTGGATAAAAACTCATATATTATAAATATAGTATTTGGATAAGTCTAAAAACTATCTTGACCTAAAATTGATTCATTTTTAGATGATGTTTTAAATATTAATGCTTTGTTTCATCTCAATATTAACCCTTTTAGAAATTATAATGATATCATAATTTTGTTACTATTTAAGGGTCAATAATTTCTTAATATAAAAATAAGTGTCTGATAAATGGAGAGAAGATTATATGATAGAATAAATATAATTAAATTTTATGAATATATATGCATTTAATTTAGTACCATTTAATCAAATATTATTTATTGTAATATATGACTAATTCAATTTTTGGATTATTTACATAGTTTGCATCAATGTCAAGAGTATGAAAATGGATTTCAAATATAAACATTTAATGATAAAAAATTTATTACAATTATATAGAAAGTCATATTTTAATCATAAATCATCTATTGTGCATTGTTTTAAATATTTTTTATTTTATTTATTTTTGTATTTTATTCTTCTATTACATGAATAAATATGGTGTGGGAATTGAATAATATTTGAAAGCAATTAATTCTAATATAATAATTAATAATAAAATACTAAAAAAGGGAAAATTGAGTAATATTTTATATAAATAGTTCAAACATAATAAAATAATTTTTTATCCTCACAAAAAAATATTAAAGATATTAACTTCTAGAGAGTGACAATTTGTGTGTATCCTTTTTGTAAAACAATTAATGGTCATAATCAATGAAAAATGGTACCTCATTAACATATAATATTAAAATATATGATCATAGAAAAACTCCACCCATATAATATGATAATGTGATATGTTAGTGAATTTTTAAATAATTATCCAAATATGTTACCCTATGATAGAAGTTCAACCATTATTGGTGTTATAAATATTTAACAAGCTTCATATTCATAATGACCAAAAATAAAAGTGAACTATTCAAAAAAATTTATCCTAATAATTAATAAAATGAAATAAAAATTTGTAATATTAAATTTCTAATAATTTTCAATAATGAATTTAAATACAATTTATTTAAACATGGGGAATTGTTTTAAAAAAATGTTACTCTCAACCTAAAAATGATCTTATTGAAAAATCATGTGTGAAAATGTTTTATGTTTTCTCGTGTAATTATTTCTATATAAGTAAAACCTGAAATAATTTAACATCAATGAAAATTAATAATAGTTAATTTTAAATGAAATCAAATTATAAATTTACATACATCGATAGTTTTCACTATTCACTAAAAAACCAATCATTTCGTAATAATGTCAAAATTTCACTATAATGTAATTTTGATATCATTATTTAAAAAATTAAATAATTCTTCTGTAATATAAATTATTTATTTTCTATAATTTATTTTAAATATTTTTCCAAAAAAATAAATAAAAACTAATTTTTATGATAATTTATTATGGAATCATAAATTTTATTTTCTAAAAAATGAGTTCTTATTCATTAAACATTAATCAATGCATTTTATTTATATTATAGAAATTTAAATATTTATTATTATGTGGTGATTCTTAATCATAAAAATGATTTTTTATGATATAATATATCATATGTCATTTTAAACTTGTTTTTCCATTTATATAATGCAATATAACCCTAATACTTTATTTAAATTGAAATATATTATTATCTCTCCGAGTACTACAAATAAGATGTAAATAATATTTTAAAATCATACCCAACTATTAATATATCAAAATCCTGACATAACACTTTTCTATATTGAACAATATTAATTGTTGAAGAATCATTAATCATGAGTTTTGATATTATATTATATGAATTAGAACATTTATATAGAGTAGAATAAGTAGTGTAGAAAAAACTGAATTATAGAAATTGTATGACATGTATACAAACCTAAATATTCATCACATATTATTCATAGGAAACCCTCTTGTTTACTTACATTTGTTTTTTGAAAAAAATTCATTTCTACTATATTTTGGAAAAGGTATAACCTCTTATACAACATCACAGAGTGTAGAAAAAAATTTTATATCCCAAATATATTAGAGATATATAATGTATACACCATCCACCTAATAAATTCTCAGGTATGACATAATATGCTAAATACAATTATCATTTAATTAGGGATTAATCCACGGAAAATAAATTGGGATTCATCATTATAATGAAATCATTATCATTGACCATATAGAGAATTAATAATGATCCTATCATTGGTTTATATACCTGATTATGTATTTATAAAATTAATGGATTTTCTCATAGACAAAATTAGATTTTAATGTTTACTAGCTCATTTCATGATGATAATATTATGTTCATTTTAAAATAAATTATTAATGATAGAATTTTTTAAAACTATTTGGAAATAAATTTTATAATATTGAACAATTGAATTATAGAATTAAATCTTTAATGGAATGATAATTTAATACTATGGGAAACTAATTCATGTTGTTTATGCTAAAAAAGAGAACTCATGCCTTTAGAAAAATTTACATCATTTGAAAAATGGAATGCGTATTTTAATTGATTTTTTTATAAAAATCATAATATTATGTAAATTTTTTTTACCACTCATTAGAGAGAACTAGAAGAATTCATGAATATATTTTAATGAAAATACATACATGGAAGAAATTAATTCCATCCAAAAAGAAAAATATTGTCATTTTTCTTTAAAAACAATCATACACTTTCGTAATTATAGCGTGTAATTTGTAAGGGAAATGTATTTAAATAAATAAGTAGATAATAATAAATTAAATATGGTTTCTATGAGTTTCATCATGTAAAATTTAAACATAAACTATGTTTTTAAAATTTGATATGTTATCATAAATCAATTTTTTTTTAATTTTTAGCCTTTTATTCATATTCCCCTTGAATAAAAATAAATTAAATGAAACATTAAATAGAATGTAAAAAATTGATTCATGATATATAATATCATTTTCCATGTGTATACACCCCATGAAAAAATCCATTACATAGATAATATGTCAAAAAAAGTGAGATGAATAAAGTTACCTCAAGTTAATCTTGCTTCATATTTTCCCTCGTCTACTAAATAATAAATTCGAATTCATTATAATGATATATTTTATCCATTTTTAAATTTATAATACCATAAATATTTTTCTTGTGAAGTATTCTCACCCATTTAATATGAATCATGCATTATCATCCTCATTTTGTGTATTAACTAGTTGTTTTTTAATATATATTTTTGTTTTATGATTATTCTCCTTGATTAATGAGAATTATTTAATCATATATATAATATTATTTATTAAAAAATATTTTTATAGTAATTAAATACATATATTAAACAATTCGTATATATCGGGGAATAAAAATGTATTACCTTACTTCATATACATTCAATCTATTCATACATACAAGTGACGTTTCAATTTTTAAATTGATTTAATTAAGAAATAGAAAATATTAATTCATATTATTAAATGATAAAAATATCATTAATATCATATAAATTTAGTAAAAAATTCATTATAAACTTCCATGTATTTTATTAATGAAATATAATCACCTCAGTAATTGGAGGATGTGGTCCATACAATAGTGTGACAAGTACATTCCTTACTCATTTCACCGAAATTAGGTAAAAAATATTGTCCCATAATTAATATAATATATCATGGTTTCACCTTTAAGGTGGCACATTTTGTGTGATGGTGAAATGGTACGACGAGGATCATCCCCTGTCTCTTTTCTTAGAGATGATCTCTTATAGAATTCATCATTTCATTGGATTCGACCAATTCAATGTTATTATCCATTAAAAAAACGTTGGATTAGCACGAAGGGGAATGGGTAGTTTACCCCTTCTATAATGTGAAGGATATTCCATATATAGGTGGCCCAGAGGGTGATTTCTCGGGGTCATGTACTTGTGAAATCTGTTATCCTAGGATATTACATCAATAGATGGTCTCCAACGGGAATATTCATGGATCCAAAAACACCCAACGGCCCTAGTATCCATGGTCCATGGACATTCTTTCCAAATACAGGCACTTATGGGTCACTTATTAGGTAAACAACACTAAAAGGGCTCTATTGGTCGAGAGGATGGGATGTCAGGCTCCCCACACCCTTTTGGGGGAGGATTACTTTCTATTCAGGGACCCTCACCTATATTTAAGTCTTGTTAATTATTTCGTGAATCCATGGTTTATTTTTTAAGATTGTTTCTGTTGGAAACCCCTAGTTTTTAGGATCTTAATAGGCACACATGTATTTTATGGTATGGGGGAAATGAAAACTCGATCCACACAATAAGGCAATCTATATTTTATAGTCATCCATGGATGACAAAAGGTGACTTGAAGTTGGTATTGGACCCATAAGTTGGGTTACTTATGTATCATCGGGAGAGGAATTAGAAAACATGTAGTTTTTAATGGATGGGGATTATGTATGGAATATTTCCATTTGGGGGAACATTATCGGGTGAGCCATTTTGAATGGGAACCCTTTTATGCTCAGGTCCTCAAGTATGCATCATTCGAATCTAGGTTTGACCAGGTATAAGCAGTCTCATCATTTAGAATTGTGTGGGGCTTACGGGTGGAGGTTCCACATCTGAGTGGAATATGATTGGGTGATCCCTTAGACGAGGGATCCCTTTTGAGCTCAGGCCTTCATGTAGGAATCCTATGTTTCCATTTGGATTAGGAATGAGAGTTATCATTGTTCATAATTATATGGGGATTATGTATGGAGGCCTCCCATTTTAGGGGAACATGATTGGGTGATCCCTTATGAGAGGGAACCCTTTTGAGCTTGAGCCTTCAAGTAGGTGTCCTACATATCAGAACATGATCAAGAATCAGAGTTATTGTAGTTTATAATTGTATGGATGTTGTAATTTTCAAAAATATCTACATCCATGTGAGTCATGATCGGTGTAAGAAACAAGAGGATGTGAGAGATCTAATCAACGACATGCTTCCTCTCTTGTTGGTGGGAGAGGGAAAGACTATATTGAAATAGGTCGGGGCGACAATGGGCGAGGGAGCGGAGTGATGAACCAATAAATTTGAAATGAAATTAAAGGTTTTAATAAATGTCCTTAGATGATTGGAGACTTTCCTCAGTGGGAGTGCCCCAAAATGCATTCTGAGGAGGGGAGGTGTGTCGTCCTCATCAAAATGAGAAGTGAACATAACCCCTTTGATCAATCACCATTACTCATAGAATGGAAAAGTAAGGGATCACCCTTAATACCTAGAATGGGGAGGTTCATGTTGTCATACAATGTTTGGACTCTGGGTTTCCAATGGAATGTTGACCAATAAACATTCTCGAAGCCCAAAAACATTGTTGGGAATGACTTTTTGAATCCTCTTACCATGGGTATTTAGACTCAATGTTGCATGCTTATTCTCCAAATGGACACTACATATGGGTCCAGTGGGTTTGGAGGAGGCTTTGTCCTACTATTGGGGACTTGTGTGTGGAGGAAAAATGGTAGTCTGAATGAGAATAGAGGGGTGAGATTGGATCTGGAGTAAATAATACCTAAAACACCCCATTCCACAAACTAATTTCATATACGAGATATAAGAATCTCCTTATACCGTATTGGTATGTTGGAATAGGGGTCATGGGTGTATTGATGATGTACGCGAGCATGGTTATAGACCACCATGAAATACAGTGGTAAGTGGTCTTTCATGCCGCTTTGGGTTCCATCCACATAATGAAGAAGTACGTGATGCCGATTTAAATTAGTGTAACAATACAATACAAGAAACATCATATTAAAGGGGGACCTGGGAGATTATTGTTCATAGGGAGTTCATCCATGGAAAATATGTGGTTTTCAATTTCCCAAATTCGGTTCTTGAATATCTTATTTTTATGTTCCTCCTTTTTATGGTTTGCAGCTTGTTGTACCTACAAGGAGTGTGGTTGGAAATTCGGGATTCACTAATGATTCAAGACTGAAGCTGGAATCCTCCCTGAGTTCTCTCTTCCAACCTATGGTGTACCCTGTGAGCTTTCATAATCTGCTATCATTTTCCTGATTCCTCATGTTTCCATTTTATTGAGAATTGGGGATATCATATCTATGGACTAGTAGCACCATTATCGGAGGACCATGAATACATATGTTGAACCGCGAAAGACTCAGTCAACCAGGGTTTGTGGAGGCGATGGGTCGCTATAATGGTTCGTCGAGCACTGCAATTTTTCGTTATCCAATAACCATTGAGTTCACGAGACGGTATATAGTTGGCTTTCACAAGCATGATTTCTTTATCGATGTGGTTTCAGGTCCGCTAGGTTCATCGATCATCACTCTATGAGGCATTGCCTCACATATTGTCTTGCGTACCCGTGGTTTATGATCTAGGAGTTATGTGAACCCTTCTCATTGGTGGTACAAGGGCTACATAAAATTAATTGGAAACATGAATTCAATAATATTTTTTTTGAAATTTAAAACTCATGTTGTGTCCATTAAACTTTCTAGACTTTTTGGAGTACTTTCTTCCTTCTTTAAAGTAATTGTGGGAGTATTTTCTTCCCTTGGTGGAATTTTCAAGAAGATGCAAATTCCCCACATCGGAATGGGGTTTGTTTAGAATGAAAATATAACTATTACGATGTTGAAGTGGTCCGAAACTGAAATGGTTCATGGTAGAAAATATAGTCTCGGTAGTTTGGGACCACTCATATACATAGGGGACCAAGTAATTTTTCATTTACTGTTTCACATTGCAAAATGTTCTCTCAACTTCTCGTGCTTCCTATGAATTTCTGTACCACCCCATTTGAGGAAATTCATTTTGACAACCACTTCGTACATGAAACGAATAGATATTTGGTCTATTTGTTTGTTTGAAAACCAAAATTTGGTTTTTTCGAATGTCATCGTCGAAGTTTATAAAATTAAAATTTGGATTCTGCATATAAGAATGCTACGTTGCATGTGTATCTGCATACCAAGCATGCACTGGTGAAATGAACATTAAGAATTATTAATCTAAATAGAAACATTTAATATTAAATCTTTGAAAATAAACATAATGAGGCCTAGGATCCCTGTGTGAAACTTCCAGGAACCATTCTATTCACCAACCTATGCTATGCGGGTTAGTGCCTCGTGGTTGGTTTGCATAAAAAGGCTGTACACAGTGTCATTTTCTATATACCATAGCCATATGTGGCAGTTTCCTCTGCACATTATGAAGTATGCAGGATAGGGATACCCTGTAATGTTTCTGGGAACAATACACGGAGCCCTATGTAGACTTATTTTTTAGTCTGTTAGCTATTCCATTGAATCCTTTATCCACAAACATTCATTAGACTATTTTTTATTGGAATTTGGATGCTCTAGTGCAGGATATAATGACTCTTTCATAGGATTTGATAATATTTGTGAAGATGAGGGAGACATGATGGGTAATAGTAAGGATCATCTTTGATCCTTCATTTTTCCTCGTGACAGATTCTTAATAGATCTCTTGACACTAGAGCTTCTAACCTATCCATTGTCTGTACAGTTTCAATATTACATCAATTTTTTTTCCTGAAGAAGTTCCTTTTTCGTTGGCTGACCTCGATACCCCTATAATTCTCATTTAAGCACTGCAAGGACATGATCGAGCCTGCACTACCCCAAAAGGCGAATTCATAAAAATCCAATTTGGGGAAACTTTTTTTTATAAGGAGGCTTGGAATGGACTCAATGAAATCACATGTTTCTCAATGTTGTCCTATGACTAAGAACTACTGAATACCCATCAATTATCAACATCCCCCATGAAAAATCTAACTATAGGTGGAGCAACAAGTGGGATCTTCATGCCAGAAGATCTTTCTTCGATGAATAGGTTTGGGCATTCTGGGTACATCAGACCTATTTGGAGTCCCCTGACCAGCTTATGGTGGTGATCTTATATTAGGCAGCCTAGTTTTCTCAGTTCGTAACCTTCTCTCTAGAAAAAATCCTCCGTTATCTATTGAGTCACTACTTTTCAAGCACAAATACATTTTTTTATCACATGGGGAGGTGGAAATCAGTATATGGGATATCCACTATCATGGAGGAATCCCCATCCTTGGATAAATATATGATAAGTTTCTCCCAACAACCACTACTTAGAATGACACTGACCGCGTGTCCCCTTTGATTATGATTCTACCTGTTAAGGCATATAGATTACATGATCATCCCATCTAGTCTCACACTCTGATCACATTCAAGGCATGGATATGGTTATTCCTACTGGTGAATAGACCTATTTTGAGGGCTCACCGCAGTTGAACTCATCCATCCAATAAGTCCATAGAGACTCCAATGTCATATTGTTATACAATTAATGCGGGACAATATACAACATAGGAATATTAGCTACAACTAGACATATTAACTACCCATAGATTCATAAGATTCACTGCCAGGTTATTTAGAGGATGTCTTTTCCCATACCACAATGTATATACCGGGGTTTGGGATTTTATGTTGATGGTGTTGTCTTTGTGGGAAGAGGGTCGAACCAATTATTTGTCCCTTCCTACTCTCACTTGGATTTATGATTTTTTGAGACAAATACAAGAAGGTAGTCCCACACATCTTTTCAGTGGACCATTTCAATTATTCTATGGGTGGATAGTAGAACACTTCCCCTATTTTGAATATCGTCATACTACCAAGGTTCCTCATTCATAATTTCATCCTGCCATTATCAACATTTTCAATGTTCGCCATTTGACTATATGCTTTATTGATGTGGTTGGGCTGTTGATTGATGCTTCTGGCCTCTCATTTGAACTGTATCCTTCCCCTCATGGGCCGTTAGGAGGTGAATGTAGTGTTTCATTAGACGAATCCTCTTACATTATTTTTCTTCAGGATTGGATTCTCCATACTCATATAGATCAAGTGACAATTTGCGAGTAATACACCTCATACCGGTTTTCTAGACAATTTGGGTGCCTTCAACAAGATACACTTCTTCATGTAGATCTGTTAAGGGGTGTGTCTTATCCTATAATCCTTCACCAGTTTTGGATTTTGATGATGTGGGATGGGGCCTCTATAGATGTTATCATCCTCAATATGACAGGATCAACTTTTCTGTCGTTGTAATATTCCTAACTATGGGTGAACTATTACCCTACCAGGGTGTCGAGAGAACCAGTTCTGTGGGTGCAAGAAGCCTCTAACCATTCTCCTCCCCATCCTCACCCCAATAACCATGATACATATTCTTTGTTATGTGATGAGTGCAACCGTAACGTCTTCTAATTCTGTCCCTGTGAAAACCTCGATGGAGACACAACTTCTTCCTAACCTTATGGTAAGAAGACAATTAGTTCACCGCTAAAAGTGTCTGTTAGGGGATTGATTGTTAAAACATATATCAGTGGTGAGGGATTCAGATAGCTCCACTCTTGCTGATATTTCCCCTGACCATAATGAGTTTAGCCGCAATAGAATATCACCGACCACCACAGATGCCACATCTAGTCCTACGTACCCACCTTTAGTGGTTGAAGCATATATGGTCAAGGAGAGACCCCCCTCTTAGGTAATATATATGGTCCCTCCCCACTCATTTTATGTCACATCCTAATTATAGAAACATTATTGTGTTGGAGGATCAACATACAATTGTCGTGGGGAGGCACATGGCAGTACAAAAACAGAAATGGAGTCAGTTATGTTCCATATCTACAGAGCAATATAGGACCATTTTTGCGGATAAGACTGAACATTTTCATCGATTATTCACCGAGCATCAATATTACATCTTTTATTATCATCACATGCTCCTCCTAATCTACAAAATCATTATAGCCTGAGAAGACATTACTTGTTTTGAGGGAAATCATTCTATGTTCATTTCTTCCCATCATCAGGTGAAAACTTCCAAGATGTTTCAGAGGAACTTCATCACTAAATGTACAATGTGGGGAAGGCTCGTGATTTGGGGTAACTCAAAAGAATGTGTTGTGGTAGTGCGAGGCCCACACAAAAAGTTAGAGGGATCAACTGATCACTTAATATTCCAACTACGAAGCTATCTAGAATAAAGGGAATGATGTTAAATTTGTTATGGAAAGGTGCATCCAATGGTAATGGATGAATCGAAGTAGAGAGATTCTTTAGATGGGTCTCTTGATAGAGAGTGGAAATCACTTACCCTCAATCTAAAAAGGGTTATTCGAGCCTTTTTGAAGCTCTAACCTAAATCATGATATGTTCTTTTATCTTTTTTTGATACATTAGAGACACTAAAAGCAGGGGATGTTCCTACATCTATTTTTAACTCAATGAAACAGATCTTCCCTAAAATAATCCACCTTTTCCATTTCCTATAATTTCCATTTATCATAATCAATCATATGAACATCATTTCTATTATGTATTAATTTTAAACCAGGTTTTGAAACCAATAAATTAAAATAATTTAATCAGACTCTATTTTTTTCATAAGCTGTGGGACTTAGAGAGCGCAATTTGACTATTTAAGAGGTTTTATGGAACACCTCACAAATATTTGTGTATTTTTAATTATTATCCAAAATTTATCATAATCCTATTTGACATAGGCTTAACGAGAATAACATGACATTTTCTTTGGAATTACTTTTCTGTTTTTCAACCTACCATGATTTTCATCTCTTTTGATGGTTTAACATTTTATTACTAAACCATACATGGAATAGGATTAACGAAGTGATAGAAGAGTTTTAATCAGATGTTTCCATTTAATAGTTTCATTCTGGAAGGTATAAAATCCTTTTTCCTAGTAGTTGACAGTCATTCCAGTCAAAATTATTACTATTGTTTTAGGATGAAAAACTATGAAAAACCTAATGGGGAAGGGGCCCCAATTTAGGATTTGTCAGTAGGGAATGTTCTAATATTCTTCTATCATGGATTATGGATTTTCTATGAACTAATTTTTTGAATTTTGGACATGAATGAAGCTTGGATACCATTTTAGGCATACAAGAGTAGGAAATGACCCTCCAAGGGATGATTTTTACTTTGATTAATGGCCTTTTTTAGGAGAAATATAAAATGAAAAAGGGGCATGATGTGTATATGTAGACAAAGGTATTCACAAGAAACTGTCCCACCACCTATTACATCCTAGTACGGTTTGCAACACATTGAATTTATTTTGATTTTGTTATCCATAGTGGGTGGTTTGTTTGAGTAATGGTATCTAAATATATTAAAGATATTCATATCAGCATTGACTGGGAATAAATTCCCACATGGTTCATACTTTCATATGGGAAAGCTGGTTAGTGGTTAGTTATGTTTGAAATATCATTATTTTAGGGGAATTTGGAAATAGGATGTTTTATAAGCCATTATCTAGGGGTTTTCAAAATCTGGGTGTGTGAGAGGACATGAATGACATTTGATATACAAAATATGCAAAGTGTTCTCATAAGAATGATGTTTCATGTGATTGATAGCTTTTTTTGTAGGTGATATATGTGTAGTGACTAGGGAAGGATTCCCAAAGCCAAAAAAGGTGTTTGTAGGACACTGGAATATCATTTACAATGGCTATGAATGATTATTGATATTGGAAACATTTTGAACATTGTATGCGATCTTTTACATGGTGTGCACCTATACACAAAAAGGTACATTTCTTTTAATTGAACTTCTACATGAAACCCAAAGATGAGTGGGGAAATTATTATTTTATATTGTGATCATATTCTCACATGTGGATTGGGTATATATATTTTACAAAATCCTCATAGGAGACCATAGTTGAATCGGGACAGCACGTTCTGATATATCCAGCATGTGTGTTTGAAGAATAATATAAATCATGACATTGAGGGCCCTTGAATCAGAAGGGATGTTACGATTCATGGAATCCATTTAGAGTGTTGAGATAAGAGATGACTCCCATGGGGAAAAAATTTATTTTAAATGATGCCCATTTTTATTTGTAATATATTTAGAGGCACTGGGGCATAATGTGAATTGCCAAAATAAATAGTGTGTCTATAGGACACTGTAATTC
Source organism: Viscum album (assembly GCA_963277665.1). NCBI lineage: Eukaryota > Viridiplantae > Streptophyta > Magnoliopsida > Santalales > Viscaceae > Viscum > Viscum album. The sequence continues at coordinate 75,772 of CAUJRU010000629.1, forward strand.
TCTCTCAGATGGTCTTGGAGGGTAATGGGGACTCATGATCACTCAGAGCATAGATATTGTGGTATGTTCGGAGTGCATTCAGAACTATTGGATCTATTTGGGATGTGATTTAATCATTGAATCATGTATCCCTTACGTAGATATGACTCATATGTAGGGGAGGAATTCGTCCCATTTTTAGGGTACCCAAACATTTAATGCCATATGGCTTGGTCATGGGGTTCCTAATGGGACTGGGAACCGTGACACGCCTTTTATGGTTTTGTTTCATGGATAAAATTTCTGAACTCTATAACCATAATTTCACGGGGGACCTTTCGCTGAAATCTGTATGCTCATGTGATTTCTGCCCAGTGTGGGAAGCATGGGATTACGAGGATTCCAGGTCACTACATAATAATAGTTAAGTCAAAATCAGAGGGATATTTAGTCTAAATCCAATGATATTATGTTTAACGTCATTTAACAAGGTTGTTTTTGGCCTTATTGTTTAATGTCGTGTAGTGGGAACATGATACTATGTAGTTTAGAGTCATATGATGAGGATGATTTTGGATTTTTAGATTAATGTCGTGCAGTGAGGTCATGATAATATGTATTTTAGAGTCATACAGTAAGGAATATTTTGGACTTGTAGTATAATGTTGCAATGAAGACATGATACTATGTAGTTTAGAGTCATGCAGCAAGGATGATTTTAGCCTTCTAGTTTAACGTCCTGCAATGAGTACATGATATTGTTCATATTAGAGTCATGCAATGAGAACGATTTTGGCCAAGCAGTTTAATGTCGTGTGGTGAGCAATGATACTATGTATTTTAGCGTCATTCAGTGAGGATGATTTTGGCCTTGCAATTTAATGTCGTGCGGTGAGGACATGATACTTTTCAGTTTAAAATCCTATAGTGAGGACGATTTTTGACTTGTAGTTTAATTCCATGGAGTGATTACATGATACTGTGTAGTTTAGAGTCATGAAGTGAGGAAGATTTTGATCTTTCAAATTAATGTTGTGTGGTGCTGACATGAAACTGTGCAATTTAGAGTCTTGTAGCGAGGAAGATTTTGGCCACGATGTTTACTGTCTCGTGGTGAGGACATGATGCCTTGTAGATTAGAGTCATTCAGTGAGGAATATTTTGGCCTTTCATTTTAATGTTGTGCAGTTAGGAAATGATACTGTTCCATTTAGATTCATGCAATGAGGATGATTTTGTCCTTTTAGTTTAATCTCTTGCAGTGAGGACTTGATATTGTGCAGTTTAGTGTCATGTAGTGATGATGATTTTGGACTTGCGGTTTAATGATGTGTGGTGGGGAAATGATACTGTGAAGTTTAGAGTCATGTAGTGAGGATGATTTTGGCCTTGTATTTTAATGTCATGCGGTGAGGAGATGATATTGTGTGGTTTAGAGTCATGTAGTGAGGAAAATTTGGCCTTGAAGATTAAATTCTGGTGGAGAGGACATGATACTGTGTAGTTTAGAGTTATTCAGTGAGGAAGATTTTGGCCTTGCAATTTAATGTGGTTCAGTGAGGACCTAATACTATGCTGTTTAGATTAATGTAGTGAGGATGATTACAATATCATAAAGATCCTAAATATCTTTGTGTAAATCATAAATAATATTTTCTAGAATTCCTTAGAAGCGAGTGATTATATAATGTGTAAACAGTATACATAGGGGGTAAACATGGACCAGGAGAGATAAAGGGGGGCTTAGAAGCCATCAGGCATATAGATATAGTTGAGGACTCTCCAGATGATGAATTTTTCTTTTATTGAAGTTCGTTTTGTAGGTGACATATACAGAGCCACTAGGTCATGATTTACAAATCCAAAATGGTGGTCGCTGGTCAGTGGCCTTCCATCTCAGAAGGTTATAGATGATTATGGGGATATATGTTTTCTCGAAATATTGATATCATTAAATGGGAAAGATGTTACTGGGAACATAATGATTATGAATACCATGATTAACCATGAGCTACTTCAGCTTCTACATAGGTCTGACTCATATGTATAGGTGGAAGAAAGATCTTTTGGCTTCTCATGAGTGGGGGCCTGTGTGGGATCTCATAAAATAGAAAATTTGGCCACATGTAACTCTTGAAGAATTTTGGAGTTTATTATCATGTGGTTAGGGCCATTCATTGTCTCCATGTACAAGTCTAATTTACACATAGGGAAAGGGTACTTTTTTACGGTGGTTGGGTCGAGATTCCAAATCTAGGATTCACTATATATCCTGGAAGAGCAGTAGTCATGCTGCATGTAGCTCAAGAATGTTCCATTAATCGATCTAGTTTTGTCCATGTGTAGGTACATGTGAAGGAATTTCATTAATTTATGTGCTGTGATTCTAAATCCAAGAATCAATAGGTATACTTCAAGAGTAAAAATCAAGCCGCACATTATTCTAAATTTTCTATGTACCAATCTAGATCTGTCATAGGGGTAGGAAAATTTTATTTCATTCTCTACAGGTGTTGGGTCGACCATATTTTTATATAATTTGTTCTCATAAGATAATCCATACCACTGATCCTAAGATCATATGATCTATAATCGATGTCAGAAATAAGGAGTGACAAGGGTTTCTCATGCTAGTGTGGGGAAATATACGATATGATTGGAATTTTTTTTGGTGGGGGTGGGCTATGGTCAAGGATCGAGGAATCACTATGAATTATGTGAGGGAAGGAATAAAACCACATGTAGATCTCTGAAAGTCTATTCAGATTATCATCATGTGATTAGGACTCTTTGTTCCATTCAGTTAAACAAAATTCAGATAGGACATGAGTCTCGGTTTAATGTTATGATTCACGAGAGAGATCCCTATAGTTTATCATCATATGGATAGGACTATTAGTAATATTTTAGATTCATTGAGTTTTTACCATTACATTATTGTACTATAACTCATATTTTAGGGACATAGAGTTTCTATAAATACATTACAGGATTATAACTCATAGTTTTGGGTCATAGAGTTTGGATCATGAAATTGTATTTCTATGACGCAAAATACTTCATAAAAAAACATTGCATTTTTGGAGCTGTGATGATTTTTACATCCATTGATGTCAATGTGTATTCTCTGTAATAATAGACCTTATGTTTGACATGTGGTCCTTCCCGCTTTGGTTTAATCTTTGAGGGATTCTTAACCAAGTATATTTGGGGTTATATGGACAAACACCATTTCCCTTTCGTGGAAAAATTGAAGGCGATCATTTTTTTCTCATGTGATCCGATTTTGGTAAATTTCAAAATGTTGTAATGTGAGAAGCCTATTTTCATCTAGATTATCTTACACATCAAACCATATAGGAGATTTCTTGTCCATGTAATTTAGATCACAAATGGCCATATGAACTAATGACACGTGGATTTCGATAGGTAAACCCACCTCTTCCCTGTATACTAGTGAGTACATTGTCGTATGGGTGGAAGTGAAGGTCGTGGTCCAGTAATCCCATAATATATGAAGTATGTTGTCTGGATATGACTCATTATCCTTATTTACCATCTTCTAGAGTAATTTGGACATATTTTTGTTGAAATCCTCTATTTTCCCATTGTCTACCATGTGGTAGTGGGATTAATGTTTTTCTTTGATTCCATACTCCTGATATAACATTTCCAACTCCGCAAAGCATATGTTGGTGTTGTTGTATGTCATTATTATATGAGGGAAGCCAAATCTAGTAATGATGATTTCCTTCACAAAGAAAACAATGATTTTCTCCCCAGCATCATTAAGGGTTATGGGTTTATCCCATTTGGTAATGAATTTAGTTTCTATGACTATGAACATGAACTCTCTTGTAGTAGTGGGGGGATATAGTCCGAAAACATTCTTCCCCTAGGAGAAAAATAGGTAGGAGTACTTATATGTATGGAGTAACTCTAGGGACTGGTGTATAAAATTGGCATGAACATGGAACAAATGGAACTTCTTAGAGAATACAGAACAATCATTTATCATAGTGGGCCAGTAATACCAAAGACATCAGATATTGTGAGAGAGCATGATTTCTGATTGGTGTACTCCACAAGCATAGGTGTGCACTTATTTCATGACATCATCAGTCTCTTCTCAATCAACAAACCTTAGAAGGTCTCTATCAGGGCCTCATTGGTATAGATTATTTTCTTGGTTTACCTCATTGTACATGGAAAAATTTACTACATATATTCAAACTTGTTCCCTTCAAGCACTATTGTAGGGAGCTCCCCCTTCTAAAGGTTATTTGCAATGGGAAACATCAAACCGGTGGTTTTACCATAAGGGTTAGAATCATTTATAATTTAATCGATATTTTTCATATTACTCTAGATAAATGGCATGAACTTCTAGTGGTGGGAAATCATAATGACCATTTCATCCCACTCGGGATTAGCCAAGGTCATGGCTGCCTCTTCCAAAGCATCATCTTGAGAATTTTGATATTGGGGGATATAGGTCAATGTTGGTTTTGATGGGAATTTTGCGATCAATTCTCGAACATCATTCATCATTGGGGAAATACTTCTTTATTAATGGCGTATTTACAATTGACATGTTTTAGTATTAGCACTGAATCACCCATTATCTTTAGTTATTCGTATTGTACATGAAGTTTCATTTCTAGGCTCGCAATGAGGGCCTGATATTTTGCTTCATTATTTGGACACCCTTCTAATTGAATGATAGAATAAGGTAGGATATCATTTTCTAGGAATACGTGTATAACTCTTAGACCCAAATTTTTGATCTTGGGATCCTCCATACTTTTCCCTTTCAGGATTCTAGAAGCACCATCAAAGTACATTTCCCATGTATGGGGGTCCTCATGGACAGATAACACATCTTCTTCCAGAAGTTTGGCATCCAACGATTTTGTTTCTTCTAAGGGGTTCTCTTCATGGATGTCTATTAATGCCAAAATTTTGATTAAATTATTGGTATGTACCATATGTAGAACTATTTTTGGATGACCTTCCATAATGATAAGAATCCATTTAGAATTGGATAGATGATAATATATTTGAGAGGGTTGTGGCAGGAGACCTGGTGGACCCCAATGTGCAGCATGAAATGATGGATTTTCTGAACCACAAATGATTGGGAAATGCAATTGTTTCAATTTTTTATACTGAGTTTCAGCATCAATAATTGTTAATATTGGTTAATAGAGGTTTTTGTTGATGACTACGTCATTCTTATGTGCGAGGAAGTAACCTAAATACCATCATAAAAACGTTATGTACAAAATGATTGGTCTCCACTCAACTGGTGGAATCAACACTGGTGGTATCAGGAGATATCTTTTGAGATTGTTGAATCCTTCTTGGTGATGATTTTACCACTCATGTGTAACCCCTTTCTTTATAAAACTGGTGAATGATAAACATGTAACCTCTATTTTGGATATGAAGCACCAGGCCTTGGACAGGTGCACCTAGATAACATTCAACTCCGTGAGTTTTTGAGGTGGGGACATTCCATGGATGAATCTTGAGTTATCAGGGTCGACTTATATGCCATGATGGTTTACACTGAAGGCGCACATTAAATGATTCATCATTGAACTATACCATCATAGTTTTTTTATGATAGTTTCATTATCGTCTAGTTGGATTTGAGTACTGTCGTGATTTAACCACCAGATCATCAATAAATCACTTAATGAATTATTCCATTATAGTCATTAATTTGCGATGCATGCTACTATGATATGTTTCACCAACATTTTCTAGACCAAAGGGAATTAGATTGTAAAATAAAACACCATAAGGGTCCCTAATAGTTGTATCTTATTCATATACTCAATCCATCTGGATCTGGTGGTATCCAGAATAGATTTCCTTGAATGTGAGAGCCTCACATCTGAAGGCTGCATCAATCAACAATTCTAGGGTCTGGACCAATAAATATTCTTTCAGGAAATGTTGATTAAGGTCCATGATGTAAATGAAAATTCTAATCTGTGTGTTCTTCTTTTTGATAGGGACAATTTTTTCCATCTAGATCAGATACTGGACATCCCATATGATGTTTTCTCTAATTATCTTGCCATCATCAGAATCTAGTTTTGTAGCATGTGTAGGGTTTTTGTTTCTAAAAATATGCTTATAACATGGAGGTTTTCCTTTAACCCTAGATGATGGGTGGAAACATCAAGATCAAGGCCTGACATTTCTATGTAGTTCTTGAGAAACACACATCGATGCTTCTTTAGGAAGGAGTTATATGCCTTCTGCTCCACAACAGTCATAGACACCCTCATTAGAGTGGGTTTAGGTAGTCTTTGGTGCCCATATATATCTCTATATGTTCATAGATTGTGGTAGAGACATCTTCTTCGAAATAATGAAGGGAATATTTAAGGTCAAACTCTTATTCTTCTTCATCTTCGTCATTTTCATCATCTTCATATTCTACCCCCTTTTCCTCTTATGATGGAGAGATTAATCTTTAAGTGAACTCTCTTATGTTGGGATAGAAATCGACTTTTTCATTAGTGATTTTGGAAAGGGCAGTTAGGGGTCTTGTGGAAAATCCGACAACATATTGGATCAGTATTTTCCTATCCTCATAGATCTTATCATGTTCTCCCATGTCGTTGTACTTGGTGGACTTAGTAGAGATCATGCATTCAATTGAGTCTACATCCGATCTTACTCTTGTGCACTCACCTTGATTATGGGTAATACATACTCTTCACCATATAGCTAGATGGGGTCAGAAGGATCCATTTCTAATCCATTGGGGCTAGTAATATGATCAATGTCGTTAGCCGAAGAATATTTTTCTTGTAATAAATATAAACATGTGTCAATATAATATGACTCAAAGGACTCAAATGGGGATTTATCAGCATGCACCATCCCATTTCACCATAAGTGGAATAAGTGACACCGGGATGGTATGATGATGGTATTATAACATGTTGATGTATTTACAGTATCCCCAACAGGACGCTGAAATCCATACATTTCCACACTACTAGGAACAAAGAATTGGACATGTGGTTTCCATGTTGAGATTTAATCTTGATCCAACCCAATGTCTTCTGCACAATTTTTTCATACCCAGAAGTGTTGTTGTGTAGTGTGTCTTGATTTCATCATCATATCCCAACCGAAAAATAATTTTCAGAGGGATGATATAGAATTCAGAACCACTATGGATGAATATCCTTCATACATCAATTCAATTTATCTTGCGGGACAAAAATATGGTTTTATGATCCCTTACATGATGTAATCTTCATTCATATTTGTGAAGGAGATAATGGCATGACATTTTATGGGATCTTTCTATGTCTTATAGACTTTGGATGCTGCTATATCAGCCTAGAACTATTGGGGACTTATTAAGGATTAGTTGAGTGCCTCTCTATGATCTGCGGACAAGATTAACGCATCTAGGATTTATAGTTTTTCTGGTATAGATGCAAACCGCATTAGAATATCATATTTTATTTCTAAATGTATGTGGGTCTCAGCATGAGGATTCACATTAACAGACACTCTAGGGGTTTGGGATTTAGACGTAAATTGTTTGGCCTCTATGATAAGATCTAGTAGTGATGTAGTTCATTACTAGACTGGGTGAACTGGTCTGCCTGTATTCCTTGGGTGATTTTATATTTTTTCTATCTCCAAAAAATAATTCAATATAAATAGGCTTGTATTTCCTCTCATGGGGGAGTTGGAGCATTCTGATTCTTGTTTTTTCTTCTAGAGGGTCGTTCTATATGTTTCCTCAATGTTGATGTTTTGAGTTATGGAATAGCTAGGAATTCAACTCCTTCCAAGACCAAGCCTTCTAGGAAACCCCTAGGCTCTCTGGCCTCTTCCACATGTTACCCGATTTGGAATCGGGAATTTGTGTTCGTGTCTATATTCTCCATTGAAAATGGAGTTCATTAAATGAATTACATTAATGTAACTGAGGATTAGTTCCAGATATAACAATTTTTTTCTCTCACTATATCCTTCTGATGGTGCCATTTGGCGGGGTGGTTTCTGTTGTATCATTTGGAGGGGTAGTGCTCATCGTACCATTTTTTTAGGAAGTTCACAATATACCATGTTTTTCGGTATGAAATCCGCAAGTGTCAATGCTAACTTTGTATTTGGAGTCATCCTATCTTCTTTCTCCAACATTATTCCATTCGGGCTTTAGAGGACTGTGGGGCTGAGGAGGACAAATGTGTTGTTTTGGGAGCTTTTGGGGGCACAGTTGGATGTTTCAACTATGTTTGGTAGATTCCATGATCTTATTTGACTATCATCCATGTCATCCAATTATAAAATTTTGTCACCCTCTTACTGAAGATTGTTTTCCATTCATCTTCCTCTCTTGAGTCTGAGGTGGAATTAAACACCCCTTATGTTTGGGTGGGTCGAACTTGTATTTCCTAGAATCCACCATATTTGGTATGAGATCACTGAAAATAAAGAACTCTAATATGGTGTTTCCAAGTATTTTGTGATATGGACAATAATTTGGATTTTTATTGAGACCCACTTCATCGAATCACATTGGATATTGTAGACTAAGAAAGTTGTAATTTATTGTAGCTATTAAATAGTAGCAGAACAGGTCATTTCAGAATGAGTAGAACTAATTTCTTATTTCGTTAAAATTATTTATCATTAAACCTTATTTCTCATATTTCCATCATGGCAGTGGATTTTGACATCCAAGGGTCCTTCACGGTTCAGTGAGGGACTCACAACTTGAGCGGGTTCTTGGGGCAGCTTAAGAGTGACAGAAGTCGCTTCAGATTTTCCCATTCTTTTCCATGGGTCTGATGGGGCTACTCTAGGTGTAATATTTATCCATTTTAGGTAGTCTTCTATCCTTTGGGAAATGGTTAAAAATTCAATAAACCCACTAGTGTACTTCATTGGGATGAGTAGTGTTCTTAATTCATCACGATTATTGTCGATACACCTAGATAAAAGTTCATCTTGGGGTAGGGATCGGTGCTGGTAGTAATTTAATTCATTCAATTTTGGAATGAAGTGTGAGACTCCTTCTTTCTCTCACTACTAGCAGTTAATGAGATCCCATACAGTTTTCTTAGGTAGTTTTGAACTGAATTGGTAGATAAATCGTTTTTTAGGTCCTCTAAACCTATGATCGAGGCAGCTGGCAAGCTAGTATACCTTACGAATGTTGGTCCCTGTAGGGTTCGTATGATTCACGTGAGTTTTAATTATTTTTTAATTCTCTAGGGATCCAATAATGGGGTCATTATAAGAATCATAGTGCATTAAATTCTATTCTGGGATCCATAAACCATTGAATACTGGGAATAAGGGGTTCCAAAAATTTGGAGGTGGCATAACATTGTTTACCCAATTAGGGTAGGGGATGTGGCCTGGTTGAATCAATGAGAACCACCCCACAATGGTTTCTGTTAAAGCTGTTAGTTGGTCGACGATGTTTATGATCCCTTGTTGCATATACTGGGCTTGAGATGGGGCAGGTGTGGTGGTGTCCATAGCTGGTCGTGTTAGTGCTGCTGGAATTTGTGGTGGATATCTAGCCAGGGGCATCAATTGTGGGTTTACCAGAATATATTCTAGATTACGTCCCTATAACTGGATGTTTTTGTGTCCTTTCGGGGCCAGTTATAAGTAGGTTGACGATCCAGGTTCTCATTTAAATGGGCCTCAGAGCTTGGCTTCATTTATAAGGATGAGTTCCTGTGTTAATGGAATATCTTTTGAGAACACCTACTGTCTTTCTACAAGGGAACACATCTGACGAGGTATCTCCCTTGACATAGCTGAAAATTAATTTACATCATATCTTTTATTTCATCCTCCTACTTTTAGATTCTTTCCTTGAAGTTTAATTAATCATTCTTAAGGGGAAGAGGATGTGGGTCATAGACGACATTGGATTTATTCTTCTCCTTGTTGGGGTTTCTCATGTGTGGTAATGAAATATATATTGAGGGGGTTCCCAAATTTAGGGATGCTCTCTGGATTTAGGTATGCATGAAATTTTTCTTAGAGTGGGATGCATCTGGGAGGGAACCATCCTCCATTGATTCCTCTCCCTCTATTCCATTTCTTTTAAAATCTTTGTGGTTGAAATTTTCCATGTTCATTTAAATATACCGTACTGGGGGTGGTTTTTTCATTTTTGAATGGAATGATGGATTTATGTACCCTTTTTTTGGACATTCTCCATCCATTATGTGGTATTCTTTGGGATTCATGGTTAATATTGACCCTAAGGGAGCCGTAGTCCGACCTCATATTGCACCTTTGTCTCAGAGGGTGATATCGATAAGAAGGGGTGGAATGGGTGACTCCGCTTCCCATCACTCTTTCTAGATAGAAGAATATATATGACCATTAGGTGGGGAATTGAGGTAAAACTGCCCCTACCCTGTAGTCTTGGGTAGTTCATATTATTCAATTGATGTATTATAACTTGTAATTTTCAGTCGTACGGGTGTATTTTGATTTAAAAATTCCCCCAGCCCTGTGGGATGGGGTTTTTCCCATATCTCGGCAATATCTTCTACTATTTCCACCTTTTCAATTTCATGCACTGCTATGTTGGTGTGAGAAAATTATTTCATCAGGCTAGGATGGAGTATATGGTATTCTTAATACATGAACATTTCTATCTAGTTGGCTTCCCTTAGAGAGGATGTCTACTAAATGATCTTAGTTTCCTAACTCAGAATATTTTTGATGGGTTAATCTCATCAGTCCGGAATCTTTTGAGACCTACTCTAAGCCAATTATTGTTGAGTATCCCATCATTCTTAAGAAGGGAATTTATTTTATTTCTTCATTTAGGGTGATTATATTGTAAGATGTTTTTTCCAATGTGGTTTGATGGAAAGGGAATGGGTTGAAGTAAAAAGCACCATGTTCTCCCCATCGCTTACTATAAACTCTTGGAATGGCTTCACCAATGAGGCAACATAACTTCCAATGTGCCTAGAGGAAATCCAGTTTAAGTTTTTTCTATCACCATTTTGGATTTTTTCTACCATGAGGATGGGAGGTCATCTATATATAGAGGTGAATGTCATGTATACATTCCCTAGAAAACTCACATGTTATGTTGAATTGAGAAGTGGTCGTATGCCAATATGTCACTGGTATATTTTCATTATCTAGTTTTCATTTCACAAGTAACATATCATTTTGTTCTTTTTCTAGGATATCATCTACTTGATATGCGTAGCTCAACATCATTTTAATAATTTCATTTCACTATTCCATGATGGTGAGAATCCTCATTGATATGCGAATGGTGTGGGGCCGACTTATATTATGATCTTGGACCTGGTCCATCCTCTGATGGAGAAAGGATATCACTTGTATTAAATGGAGTTCCTGATATGTCAGACTATTTTTTAATCACCTCATCATTGTAGTGCTTTCTCATCTTTGTTATGGAGAGGGGTCATCCTTCCTACCAGTATGAATTTTGGTTTTGGGGAGGACCATCTCAATTTGTTCTTCAATGGCGAAGGTTACTATTGCAACTCGATTCCCAACCATGGGAAATTTATTTACAGCATATACCCAGAAGAGGACCTTCAAGTGGGATACAATGATGGGATGCCCTTATTTCTTCTTGATGTCAATGAGTGAAGGGCCACCTCGATGACTTCTACGAGGACAAGGAATACAATCGCGACATGAGACCAGGCTATAGAGTGAATTTATATAGTGCAAATCCTAGAGATGGACTTCAGGATATACATAAATGAGGGGAGGACCATCTTATTTCTTTTCATTATAATGGGGAGGGCCTTCATAGAAACTTCTATTGTGGGTAGGGCCTTCATAATGACTTCATCATGTGGATGACTACCGTCATGACTTGATTTCTGACTACAGAGAGAAGAATATCTGTAGTGTATAACCTTGGAAAGACCATATGGGAAGCTAATGGAAAGGGGTGGACCTTACAGCTATATAATATTCAGGTCAAGGGGAGGCCTACCCCGTAACGCATCAATTGATAATCTCTCGTAATAAATTATTCCTAGGTCATAGAGTGAGCTACCGTGGGTGCTCTATGGATGACCTTCAGACATGCTAGTAGCGACATTACGGGTAGGGCCTTTTCAAATAATATGTCGCCCTTCATAATTTGGTAATGGATTGAATGGATCTGGATCCATTATTGATATATGTTTTAGGGATTTAAAAACCCTATCATCTATCACAGTAGAATCATGTCTGTGCTGTTAATTTTCTGGTTGCCTTTGGCGCATTTTTTTGGTCGATCTCTTACGGGAAACCAAGATTCCTTCTACTGTTAACCACCTCAATATATGGTCCCCTATCTTTTTGGGCGTCATGATGCTGTCGAGATACACCGACATACCTCTTGATTATTTTCTGGGATATATGATTTCCTGGGAGCAGCCACAATGTTGGACCAGTTTTCCCCACCTGGAATGGGGGTTTTTTCACAATCCTATTGTCTATGATTCAGGGGATATTTCCATCAAACCTCCTGGACTATATAAAATATGTATAACTACTACAGAGTGACAAAAAAATTTTGTGAGTACATCATTCTGTTCATGGAAACTGGCTTGTGGGCCTTGTTTCTCACCATTGCCACCAATGCAATATTGTTTTGGTATGATTGGATGATATGATTCGAGATCGATGTCTGATCTTCCAACATTTACAGGACATGATTAGCTATGTATTTGGATATAATGGGTATGAAGGCCCACCTTTATATCAGAACAGGGGTTTGTTACTACTACTACGGTCCTCCATTATTTGTCAGTAAATACTGTTAGTTCTATGGTGTCGGGGTAGAGGAATGAGTCTTCCACTAGTTTTCTTCTCAAGTTGCCACTTTATTTGATAGATAGTCTCCATATTCAGGATCATGGATTTCTATCCGCTCTCTTTGCAATGAATTCATCTCACGATATTTGTATGCTTCCGCATGAATTTTACACTACTCATATTTTCTTGACACACTATTTGGATGGTAGGCATGATATTCAATAGAAGATATTTGTTCATGAATATAGTTGGGTTCCCTCCTATTTTGTTGATGGTATTGATGTGAATTGGCATATATCTGCATTAGCATGTAGTTTTCTGCTCTTTCTGCATGGTTGGACCAGCACGAACTACCAGGAACATGCATGTGATCATATTGTGCCACCATATTTCAGTGGTGGGATTGAGTGGAGGGGGAAGGGTTGTATATCTCATTGTTTAATGTTGTCGATAAATTAAAAAATTGTTTCTCCTCATGAACTAGGGTGATAGAGTGTTTCTGATTATATATTCTCTACCCCTGGTGGGAAGCCTGAGGGCCCGGGTCTCCTAGATTTCAGCAGGTGACCTTGGAAAATGGTCCTCATTAGAGGGAGGTGGTCTGGTCATCTAGTGTCGGTGTTGATGCTCTCAGGTAGTGTCATGTGATTAGGACCCCTGTACATTTGAAATGAAGTTGATAAAATAAACTTTATATGCCTCCCCAAGATAAGGGATGTAATTGTAGTCTCATTATAGGGACAGGTGCCCAAAATGGTTTGAGACGACCACAAGGGCCGCCTTGTGCTGGGGTGCCGGCCATGGCTGAAGAGGTGGCTGGTGAGTTTTCACAGACTGGAGGGAAATTCTCACTACTTTCACTATGGGGAGTGTACCATTTGTTTGTTCCCTTTGATTAGAATGTTTGATACCATGCATTGAAAATGCTGGGTAGTTGTGGGGTTCCTGCTCTCCATTGGGGCCCCGACAGCCAGCAGGATCGCTGATGTGTGTTCCTGCATCAGTTATCAGGGTTTCATTTTGATCGATGGTTTCTCTACAAAAACCTTCAACATATATATATGATATACTAACCAGAAAACCTCATCAAAGTAGCATTTTTTAAACATATTTATTCTTGACGATTCAGTTTGGCCCCCTTCGCATCTATTTTTTGTGGGGTGAAGGGGATTGAGTAGGATAAGGCCACCACCTTGGATAAGGATTCATATTAGGTTCCCCATTTTTGTTTCTCCTCCATGTTATTCATTTTGGTCGATGGTGAAATGGTCATATGAGGGTCATCACCTATATTTTTTTCTTGATATGAACTCTTGTTGAATCAACAATTTCATTTGTTTCAACCTGTTCTATATCATTTTTCAATTAAACTATGGTTCAACTAACCCCATGGGGACTTAGTCATTTTCCCCTTATGTATTGGGAAGGAGATTCCATAGACAGTTGGTCCCAAAGAGGGATTTCATGGGGTCAAGTACTTGCGTAATCGGTCCTCCTAGGAAATAACATTCTTAGATGGTCTGCAATGAGATTATCAGGGGAGAAAAAATACCAAACATCCCTAGTATCCTTTATTCATGGTCCTGCATTCCAATGGCAAGTGATCATGGGTCGATGATTCCGAAAACGACACATAAGGACTCCATTGGTTGAGAGGATGGGAATTGAGGCTCACCACACACATTTATGGGGAAATTATATCCTATTTCGAGAATATATTATAAATTTTATTTTCGTGCACTTTTTTGTGAATCCTTGCTTCATTCCAGAAGTTGGTGTCCATCAAATACCACTAGTTTTCCAGATTGTCATATGCATACCTGAATTTGATGCTATAATGGAAATGATGACATTTTTAATACAATAAGTCACTCTAGAGATTATCATCATCCATAGAGGATAAAGGGTGACTAGATTTGGGGATTGGACCCACAATATGGTCTTCATTTGTATCCTTAGGAGTGGAATCATTACCCTTGTTGTTTGTAATAGATAAGGCTTATTAAACATAGCTGCCCATTTGGGGGGACATTACCAGGTGAGCCCTTTTGAAAGGGAAACCTTTTGATCCCATGACATTAATGAGGCATCCTACATATCCTAGTTTGATGAAGAATCATATTTCTCATAGTTCATAATTGTGTGGTGCTTACATGTGGAGGCTTCCCATTTGAGGGGAATATGATTGAGTGATCCTTTTTGGGAGGGAACCCTTTTGAGCTCATGCCTTCAAGTAGGCGTCATACATATCTAGTTTGGATCAGGAATCAATGTTTTTATAGTTCAAAATAGTGTGGGGCTGACGCATGGTGGTTGTCTATTTGAGGGGAACATGATTGGGTGATCCCTTATGGGAGGGTACCCTTTTGAGCTTGGGACATTAAGTAGGAATCCTATGTATCCTAGTATGACTAGGAATTATAGTTTTCATTGTTCAAAACTATATATATTTTTTAATCGTCACAAATATGTAATCCCACATGATTCATGCTTGAAGTAAAAAACAAGAAGATATTAGAGATCCAACCAACCACATTCTTCCTATATTGTTGGTGGGAGAGGGCGAGCCTATGGTGGATGATGTCAGGGCAAGGGTGGGTGTGTGCACTGAGCGATGAAACATCTAGTGTGAAATGACATTAAAGGACATGTAACAAGGCCTCTGATGATTGGGGACATCCCTTAGTGGGAGTTCCATGAAACACATTCTTGGGAGGGGAGTAGTATTTTCCTCATCAAAAGGGGAAGTGAACATAACCCATTTGACTAATCACCATCCCTCATTGAATAGAAAATCATGTATACACCATTAATATATAGAATGGGGTGGCTCACATTGTCATCCCTGGGTTAGAATCTATGTTACATTGGGTATGTAGACCCACATACATTTTTGAAGCCTAAAGAACTTGGGGTAAGGCCTTCATGACTCCACTTCCCATAGGTATGTAGACTCAAAGGGGAACTCTAATTCACCTGATGGTTTGATCATACAGTCATGGTGGCTTTGGATGAGGCTTTGGATTAATTCCGGGGGACTGGTACATGGTGGGACTATGGAGGTCTAGAATGTAATGGAGGGGGGATATTGGAATAGGAAGAAAGAAAACAATAAAACACCCCATTCTGCACCATGATTTTTTATGTGGGATGGGGGAAGCCTTGTGTACCATATTGGTATGTGGGAAGAAAGGTCTTCCACATACCGATGTATTATGCATGCTTGGGTATAGACCTCTACATACCAAAGTGGTGCACAGTACATCACACCACTTTGGGTTCCAACCATGTAAAGATTCCGTAAGAAACGTGATGTTAAATATGTGTAGTGATACACTATGTGGGTCATCATATTAAAGGGGACTGATGGATTATAGTTTGCAGGGAGTTAATCGATGAAAAATATGTGGTTCTCCGTTTCAACAATTAGGTTCGCAGTTCTCTTATTATTATTATGTGACCCTATTTTATGGATTGAACATGTTTGTTCCTAGAGAAAGTGTGGTTCCTAATTCAAGCTTCACTTATGATTCAAGAACAAAGATGAAATCTTCCCTGAGTTCTCTCTTCAAGCTTCTAGGGTCCCCTTTGAGTATTATTTTTCTGTTATCCTATTCATAGTTCTTTATAAGATCCTTTTATATAGCATTATGGTATCATATCTATGGGAATTTAGAACCATTTCTGGAGGCCCATGAAGGGATATCCTGACCCGCAAAAGTCTTTGTCAGTTGGGGTTTGCGAAGGCTGTGGTTCACAATCAAGGTTCGCAAAACCCTTCATATTTTCTTCATCCATTAACCTTTGAGTACATGAGAGAGTATGAATATGGAAATAAACACTTGATATGTTCAGAGATGTGGTTTTCATTTCACTGGCTTCACTGGGCATCGCTCTGTGGGCCAACCCTCATTGATCATCTCACGTACCGGTGGTTTGAAATCCAGGTGGTCTGTGAACACTTCTCGGTGATGGTACCTGGGGCACATAAAATCATCAGAAAACCATAATTCCATGAAGTTTCTTCTAAAATTTGTATCTTATTTTGAGTTTATTCACCATAATCGACTTGTAAGAGTACTTTATTCCATCTGCAAAGTTATAGTGGGAGTCTTTTATTCCCTTAGTGGAATTTTCAGTACACAACTATCATTATATATAATAAATGGGGCTACGTATTTTAGAAAAGACATAATTGATTTATAAGGTATAAAATTGGAAGTAATCTTTAAAATATTCATTTAATATGATTATGTCATCCTTGAGTAAACAATGTTATATTACACATTATTCCATGAATTAAATGAAATATATAAAATTAAGATTCTAAATGATTTGTGGAAGGAATATTAGTCATATATAATGAATTTGATATATTAAATCTAGTTCATAGGCATCTTGAAAAAATTTAAATATGAGGTCCCCTATTATAAGGGATGGAAATGACACAATTGGAATTACATAAATAAATTAAAATAATATATAAAATAATCATGTTGAGTGAAAAAATTGAACATAATATTGATTTAATGACATGAGAATTTATAAACACTATAATGGAATTAAATTAAGTCAGTTGAAGTTACATTTTATCCATATATTTTTGTTAACCTATTCTTTATCCAATTTTCATGTTAACCGTGGTATCCAATTTTTTACTAACTAAAGGTTTTATATTTACTTCTAATGTTAAAACTGCATAAAAATTGGTCCATGGATATCATTTTTGACAATTTCTCATTCCACCTTCATCATTAAATATTTGCGTTAATTTAAAATCATTAAAATAAATTTTATTTAACATTAAATATCATTAATATAATATTTGGGAATATTAATTTATTTATAATTTAAATATATCCAAAAAAAGTGAATTTTAATTCAAAATTCTATTACCAATAATTATAAAAAATTATTATTTTTTAAATTCATTGAACAAATAATTTTATCTTAAAAATATTCCTTTTTATTTTTTATAATCATTTACTATATTTTTTAATAATATTTTCATAAGCATCAAATTGATATTTTGTATGCATTTAGAATAACTATACCATCCCTAAAATTTATAAATAAACTATTGTAACAAAAAATAAATCCATTCGAAATAACATTTCACATTCTTATAGAACATTTTTATGTTTATATAGAAGAATATTTGTGAAATTATTATCAAGAGATTGATATTTTTTTAAATTTTCGTAAAATAATATATATTTTTTAATTAAATTTTGATTTAAATAAAATTAAATATATTCTTATTAATGATTTATTTTGTCACTAAATCTCATTTAGTTGGAAACTATTATGATTTATTGACACATTAAATACATATTATATTATTTCAATCATGATTTATATTCCTTACCATTACCATGGGGAAAAATACAAACAATTATTTTTACTCATAATAGAAAAGAATAAAAGGGAAATACTAACCAAAATTTAACCACAATATTAAAAATATGACGACTTCTATTATGATTAAATTTTAGTATAATTTCATAACACACAGTAAAATACGTTTTTATGAAACTGGGTCTTAAAATACAGATATTAACATAAAAAATTATAATAAATTAATAATTAAAATTTTATTAATTAAATAATTTATAAATAAATTTGAAATAGGTAACATTTTTTTATTTTTTACATAATAAATTTATTTTAAATTTAAATAAATTAAATTTTTTTTAAAAAATGATGTAATTTCTTTCTATTCGTTTGAAATAAATCATTTCTGAAAAAACTGAAAACATAGAAAATTTTATTATTAGAAAGATAAATTTAAAAAATTATATTTAATTTCCCATATAAAATTTATATATATGATGTAAATTAATCAAAATATTATGACATAAAATTCAATACATAAATTTTTTAATGAAAAATCACTTTCAATGAATAAATTAAATTCTATGAAAAATAAAAAATTATTTAATATGCCTTAAGAATAGTATTTAAAATATATTAAATCATTATAGATATTTTAAAATTGAAATATATATAGATTCTATAAAAAGTATAACATAATTATAAATTTACCATTAAAATAAAAAAATTATTATTATATATAGCGGGTCATGTGATTCAAGTAAATGTGTGTTTTGAAATATATTTGAAATTTTATTCAATGAAACTATATTTTTGGGTATTATTACCTGATCATAAAAACATTAATAAGTACTATAATTCAGAGAAAGAACATTGAATCTTACATTTACCACATAATGTATAATAACATATTATGTTCAATATATATATATATAGTAATTTCTATTATCCTAAATAAAATAAGGATAAAAATATGATTTCCCTTAAAAAATCACTAGAATACTAATTAATTGAATAATGAATTACAAAATATTAATTGAAATCCTGTCAAAAATTATGGTGGAATAAAGATAATTATATATGGATATTTTTCTATTTTTAAATTCAAACGGTTGTTTAATTTTTTTTAAATAACAATATTCTTAAAAATGATTCATAATTTTACATTCTTAAAACAGTGGTCAGTTTTTTTAATTTGTTGTTCTAAAATTTAATCAAATATTAGATTAATTATTTTTAAAGTATTTTTTATATTTTTTATTATAATAATCTCTTTATAGAAACTTTATAAAAATGAAGGGATAGTTAAAAACCAATTAAAATTTTTATTTTGTGTAGATACAGAAACATTGTTGAATCATTTTGAATAAAAATAATATGTATTATGTTTTTTAAAAGAATTCAGAAAAATAATTTTAATGAAAAATGACTAACATTAATTTTAACTCACTGTATTTAACAGTTCTCGCAAAATATTACAATCATTAAATAATTATTTTTTTATGAAATATATTGTGATGTTTTTTATGTTATGTTAATCACTTTTAATTTAACTATTACAATTTATTTTATTACATTAAAATTGATTAAGATCTTATCATACATTTCTAGGACATTCACCATATAATACCAATACAACTTGGGTATGTTAATGGAGGTAAAAGAGTTCATTTTAACATCACATACAAAATATTAACCATCACATTATTATTATTATTTTTAATAAAATTAAAATTTACACCACCAATGAATGATGGAAATGAATAAATAATTACATATTTTTTTGATGTGGTATTCATTAAATACTCATTAGTGACATTATAATTTTGCAATGGATTTATGTGTAACGTAGATACTAATATATTTTCATTGAAAAATAAAAATAATGTCAAGTATTATAATATATATATTAAAAAATAATAATAACTATCCATGGGTGGATTTAACAAAATATGAAGAACGTCATTTTGTTCAGGTGGTAGACAACATGTATCCGTGAGAAATATGTTAATGTTTCATATGATGGAAAGGGATATAAAAAATAGTTTCACCATAAACAAATTTACATTTAATTTTTTTAGATATATAAAATTTATTGTATATTAATGTTTATAATTATTTTGAAAAAATTTTATAAGGAAAATAAGATGAAAACACAATAATAATATAAATACATCTTCATTTAAAATCAAATTTACAGAACACCATAAACCATGAAGGTTGGTATTTATCTTACACCAAAAACACTATGTTATTGGGATAATATTAAGGATGGGATTTGTGTAAATGTTGGTAGTAATGACATTTGTTTTCTATGGTTTTCCCTTTATATTTGGAGGTACGAGCGGGAGGTAGGAAGCAGGAAACATAGTAATACAAGGAATTTCCATTGTGAAATTATTTTTAAGGACATGAATTTAGATGTTAAAATTGAATTATTTTTAATATCATAGAGTTTTAATTGTTGAATTAAATTTCTCTTCCTATAATAAATTAATGGAATGAATAATTTATTTATAGAATTTATAACACCCTAGGTAATAAAGAATCTGACATATTTATATTTATCCATATTTGTGAATAAAATATTAATATTACTTTAAAGGGGATGCTATGCTTGATGGCGTACCCAATACACAACAACGAGTTTCTTGGGAATCTTACGTTGCACTCTAATAACAAAATAATATTATTTTAAATGGTAGTTAACTCATAGTCGTTGTAATGGCGGGAATGAACAGAACTAACTAAAAAATGATTATACATGTTTGTAAAATAGTTTTACTCTTTAAAATAAATGTTATAGGATTAAAAATGCAAATGAATCTAGTTTTTAAGCGTTAACATTCTAATATTCTTTAAAATGTCGATTAACCGCCTTTTGATGGAGAACCCCTTTTAAATACACTTTTTGATAATTTTATAAGCTATATTTTTCAAAAAAAAACATATTATTTATGTTTGGGACACTGAAATTTACCTTGGGTGAATTTTTTGTATTTTTCTGACAATGTTCATTTTTCAATGAATAGTGAAAAATACTGCATTTTGCATCAAAACTACTTTTTCATATAATTTAATTATATGGTTATCTTATCTTTTTAATTTTTTTTGAAGTGTCATTATAATATATTTTTACCATGTAATTCAATGATGGTCATTGGGATTAATTTCACTTTGGAATTAGGCATAAACAAGTGCCAACCTTTTCATAAATATTGTTTCTAAAAAACGACCAATTTGTTTTGACAACATGAAGTTTTTTTATAATTAATTATTGAAATTTATGTGTTTGTAATTTGCTAAAATGAATTACATATTTAGAATCAGATGTTCCAAATTATGTAATTAAGACTCTTGTTTTTGGACATTATGAATAGTAACGATGATAATTATCTTTAATTATCTTGATTAATAAGTAATCGGATTGTTAAAGATAATAATATAATATCATAATAATACAAAATTACCACAAAATGTGTCCTAGGGCTACTGGTTGTCTCATGGCCGACCATGGGATTCCATGTGCCAAACTTGGGGGGCCCATGGAATCTCTTTTGTGAGAAAGTGACTTTGTATCTTTTTATTTTTAAAGATTGTTAAATGTAACAAAGAATGTATCACGTAAGTATGTTTTTTTAATTTTGTCTACATAAATGATATTTTATACTATAAATATTCATTGGAATGATAAAAATATTTACTAAATCATAGTATATTTTTATAATTTTTAGACATTAAATAAATTAAATTATTTATTACATCATGATGATGTAGTGATGATCTCATTATTTAACGATTTATATAAAATGGAAAGATAATGTAAACTATAATACCTAAACGTGTATAAAAACTATTGTATGGGTAAATATCAAACCCTTATCACCTTATCCTAGAAACACATCAATGTGGGACCATTAAAATCCGAAACTCATTTGGAAATAAAGTTACATTTTATACATTTCCAAGAGTGCTCCTCCTCTCCTCTTATAAAAGGCCCCCAACTCTACCTCCTTATCCACACTTCCAAAGCCTTTGGCTCTGCCAAACCCTGCCCATTTTGTCTCTCCACATCCCTCTATAACTCCTTGATGACTAACTTTGGGCAGAATCCTTTCCAAGGAAGCCTTTGAGCTGAAATCAAAGGAAGTTACCCGATTTAAAGGTAATGACTTCGCTTGAGTCCTTTTGTTTTATTTTGCTTCTCCAACCCCCTAAAATCTTTTTATTCATTTATTGAGTAAAAAATACAGTATCTTCAATATACTAGGATGTTTTTATAAGAAGGATTCGAGCTACACTTACACACACCTACATCTAATGGTTAAAGAACATACTATTTTCGTGGATGGCGAATTTCTACCTCCCGAAACGATGACTGTTCAATATTCTTCTAACACCTTCAAAGGTGGCCATTAAGATGACACTATATTTATATATGATATATAATATTTTTATGTTTTACTTATGCTTTTTTATTTTTCATTTATGGCATAACTTTATGGTTTCTATTATGGGTAAACGCGATATCTTCATTTAAGGAAGTGCGGACTACCGCCCCCTCAAAGTGATTTGATTCTTTAATAGCATATGTGGTTCGTATAAAGGATATATTTAATGATATTATATATGATACCATAATGAAATTAAATACTATTATGTATCATTATGTTTTAATTCCATTAAATATGAAATAGAAATGGAAGTAGCGTTCATGCGTACGTACGGCTTACCATCTCCATGAACGGTGCATTTCATTTATTAACTCAAAATGTTATGTAATATTATAAATGCATGAATATAATGGATATATATGATATATATGATATATACATCATGAATACAATTCTGGATATAATGAACCTTTGACCACACGAACAACATCTAATTCTAAGAAGTCCATTTTCGACTTAAGAACCAAATATCAACAAAACAAAAATTATTTACTTAAATGATTAAATAATGTTTATGACATGGTAATAAGTGATATAAAAGGAATAATGAACTTGAAAAAGGTTATTAATGAAGTAGAAATTAACTGAAGTTTATTATTCAGGAGATTAAAGAACGATCGAGTCAAGTCGGACCCGAGGTAAGGGATCCTACTCCTCTCATTCTTTTTAAGTACGCTCTTTTATGTCATTCCTTTTAAATGTCATCTTTCTTATTATTGGGATGTTATTTTATATTAATTTTACTGTAATTGTTATTGTTCATATGACGAGAGACCCTATTCTCTCTCCTCAATCAATTATGGAAGTTTTGGGTGGCGCCGTTAGGCTGTTGAATTTTCGTAAGAGATCTAACCTCTCTCTTTCTTTTTAAGTACTCTCCTTTTGTCACTTATTTTAAGATCCTCTTTGTTATGATGGGGGATGTTATTTTATATTACTCTATCTGTAAGAATTATGTTAATATGATGAGAGACCCTATTTTATCTCATCAATCCATTTTGGAAGTTTTATGTGGCGTCGTTAAGCTGCCGAGTTTTCGTAAGGGATTTTTCATCTCACTCGTATTCCCGTGAGATTTATTCTACATTTGCCACAATTTCCTTTGAATGGTGTATGTAATGCCCATTATTTTACTCATTGTGTATAATACTTTCATTTATGAGTATTTACATCAATGTTGTATTGTCTTTCTTTCACAGGGTGCATGTCTCGAAAGATAACCATGTCGGTAAAGGAACCTTTCACCCTCCTCTTTTTAAAAGACTTATTTTGTTGGGTCTTTTAATTTACATATTTTTATGTTGGGATATGTTCTCATATATCCTTATTGATGTAAATTTTATGTCCATGTGATGAGATACCCTTTTTATCTCTCATCAACTCATTTTCTGAATTTTGTAGTGACGCCGTTAGGCTGTCATATTTTTGTAAGGGAACTTCTTAACCAAAATTTGATTCTTTGGGATAATATTGTACTCCTTGAATATGTCATTATATGAATATGTGTGAATAACCTCTGATTGTTTTACACTTAATATCTACTTATATTGAGTGTATTCGTTTGTCACACATAATTATGTAATTGATTTATCCATAAACGAAGGATACTGTCATTATAAGGGGCTTCATCTCAATCTCCATTCATTGAGGCATATTTTGTTTTATACACAACCTTCTTTTATACGGTGTATAAACCCCTTTGAATTTTACAGTTATCAAAAGGAATATTTTATCTATGAAGCGTTTTACTAAACGACAAAAAGTAATGTTTCTTTTTACGTACGCGGTGACAATGACCTTTTCCGCCGCCGTGAGTATTATTTGATCTTTGGCTTCCTCAACAAGCTGTAATGTTTTTAAAATAAAATAAATACCATATACTTTATTTTGTATTTTGGTATTGAAAATGGTTTTGATAAATGATTCTATTATGTCAACATATTTAAATGATATATTGTGATTGAAATGTGGAAATGTTATCATTCATGTATGTTGGTTTTAGGTGTTATAATTTGATAATGGTACTTGGACATTTTACGGGTGGTTACGTGATAAAAAATATGACAGGTGGTGCCGTGAATACCAGGACGAGTGGTTACATTATAACCTCCAATGGATTGGGTATGGAAGTTGGCCGTATGGCTATTACATTAAGTATGTATGGAATTTGGCCGAATGGTTATTCAATTAAGTGATATGTGTGGAAGTCGACCTTATGGTTATTCCCCTTATTTATGTTTATGTCCCATGTTACCTTTATATGTTATGTGATCTTTATATGGGTTTTATGGAAATATTTTGGTTACAGATGTGTAAGTAATGATGTTTTATTCAATGAAGAGGTTTTTTAATTCGAAAAGGTGAAAAGTATTACTTTGATAAAGTATACATGGTTTACTTGTTGTTTTAAAAAACTAATAGTTTTCATTCATTGTGTATCACTTAATGAGATTTTTATGCTCATCCCATGTTTTTGAAATGTTTTTCACAGGACATAACGTGGAATAGAGTCAAGGATGGGATCAAGGGAAAGTCATGCTACCTAAAACATGGAACTAGACATGTTTCCTTTTAAGAGTTTATATTTTATGGAAACATTGTAGAAGTTTCTACTTTGTAATCTTTTGAGATATAATAGTTATGTCCTAATTCTCTAAAACTATAAACCTGAAAAGATACTTAATGTAAATTATTCATTTAATTCAATATTAAGTAAGGTTTATGGCCTGGGTCTTATAGTTGGTATCAGAGGTCAGTTTAGATAACTTTAGAGGTTAGGGTATTCTTTAAGGATAAGTGACATTACCATAATGGTTAGGATTTCAGAAAGAGTCCTAGTTTTTGATAAAGTGAATGAGTAAGTATATCTTAGTGTTTATCTTCTTCATTAGTACATGATGGTTTTGTTGATATACTCACACTGACCTTTTTGGTTTTAGTAAATGGCTGGATCTAGCAGGCACCAATGTATCATTGGATGTGAAGGAAACTGTGAATGTTTTTTGAGCAACCAACTGAATGATATGGGAGCTGCAATGAGAACTCTTGTGATTATCCTTAACCGACTATCATGAGTCATTATTGACCACCTAAACCATGGTGATTTCTCTAAGCCATCATATATGAGAGAAACAAATCCCTAAGGAACAACATGTAATAATCATAATGGTAAGTGTGTTCAAAAACCTATGTGTCAAAAATTTGGAAAGAAACACCTAGGAAAATGTTTCAAAGGGACAGAAATATGCTATAGATGTTGAAATAAAGGTCATAAAGCAAGAACATTCCATGGAAAAAGGAAGCATCCAGTTGACTCGAGGAAAGGGGAAGAAGTTCTTTCTGAGGGATCAATAGAATGTTTTAAATGTGTTGTGCATGGTTATTATGAAAACACATGTCCTATGAAGATGTTTCGTGAATGGGATCACCATGATCATACAAATGTTTGTTTAACAATACCTAATTCCATTCCGATTGAGGATGATGAAACTGAAAATGACCAATCAAATGTATGGATTATTTCATAACTATTGTTTTCCTATTTTGGAATCTTAGGATATGATTCATGATTTTTTTGTAGGAAATAAGTATTTCAGAATAAGTTAGAAAGGAATAGTTAATGAATCATGAAGAATGTTGAATGAGTAAGATGTCAACATATAAGGGCTTCAGGAGTTATGGTGAAATTATTAAGAGAATTAAGTCTCTTTTGATGAAGGGGTTACATTAGAAGACATTTTATAGTATGTGTAACCCTGATGTTTAATATATGAAAATTTTATTCAAGGAATAGTTATCTGTTCTTTTGTGGACATATTTATAAAGAACCATTTGGGTTTATATGATCCTTACTTTTGAGGTAATTATGGGTTTCTATTTGTTATGATGGAAGTGAAAGGCTTGAGATAAAATTGAGGTTAAATTATATTATGGCTATTCTTGATGATTTTATCTCTTTTTGGGGAATGATTTGAGAATTATATAGTTTTGGAAAAAGGACAACACGCAGACCGTGTGACAACCTGTCGCGTCGGACAAAGCTGTGGGAATCGAACCCACAACCAAAGTGCAACTGGTATTTATCACCTACCACTGGACTACGTGAAGTCCCTGGTTAGTTTGACTGATTCTTTTTAGTTAGATGATTTTATGAATTACGAGTAAGTTTATTTTGGGTTATCTATGGATATTTATTAACCTATCATTGAGGATATGTGATTAGGTTAATTACTTTTCAATACGAGTCATTAAGAGAAACTGATGTTGTTTGGAGATAAATGTTATGATTTAACTTGGAAGACTATGTGACTAAATCCTTCAAATATTTGGGTTTCAATCTTATTTTGGTTTAATTTGAAGAATTTTATGGAAAAATTGATTATCGAATGGTCCTCGTTGAACTTTGGGTTTTATTGGACAAAGTTTGGAGATTAAGAATAGATTTTCTTTTTATAAAGGGTTATCCTTTTCTGGATTATCTGATCTTGTACAAACCTTTTTGGTTTTGGTTTTGGTTAATGTCTAAAGTCATGGGAAGTATATAGTTCTCTTATGTGGATTAGGTGATTCTCTAGAAGTTGATTATAGTACACTTAATGTGAACAAGTCTTCCATAACACTCGTCTTTTGGAGAAAATATGAGTTTGTGTAAGGAATCTAATAAAAGTTGAAAGTCAACATGATAAGTGATTATATTTCCTTATGAATAAATTCCCCAATAAAAATTAACTTAAAACAAAAATGTTCACTATTAACTTTTCCTACTGGGGAATCGAATACCGTTTAACCCATCACAAGTTTGTGATTTTCTTATGGTTAACTTTATCCTAAACATGTTTTTTATCACTCTCCATCAGGACATGACCCTTTTTTTTATTCCTCCATGTCCATATTTTCATACTTGGAATCCTAGTATGGGTTAACTCGGGTGACCTTTGCACTTATCTTTCTTTATTTTAATGTGATTTTTTTACCGACTCTTGTTCCGATGTGGGACTTTCAAGGATGTTTCCAAGCCCAATTTTAAAATTGCAAGGATGCAATTCCCAAAAAGAGGGAAAGATGTAACACCCCAGGTAAATAAAGAATATGACATATTTATATTTATCCATATTTTGGAATAAAATATTAATATTACATTAAAGGGGATTCTATTCTCGATGGCGTACCCAATACGCAACAACGAGTATCTTGGGAATCTTATGTTGCACTCTAATAACAAAATAATATTATTTTAAATGGTAGTTAACACCTAGCCTTTGTAAGGGAGGGAATGAACAATACTAACTAAAAAATGATTATAAATGTTTGTCAAATATTTTTACTCTTTACAATAAATGTTAGAGGATTAAAAATACTAATGAATCCAGTTTTTAAGCGTAAACATTCTAATATTCTATAAAAGGTCGATTAACCGCCTTTTGATGGAGAACCCCTTTTAAAAACACTTATTGACAATTTTATAAGCTCTATTTTTCAAAATAAACATATTATTTATGATTGGGACACTGAAATTTACCTTGGGATAATATTTGGTATTTTTCTGACAATGTTCATTTTTCAATGAATAGTGAAAAATACTGCATTTTACATCAAAATTGCGTTTTCATATAATTTCATTATATGGTTGTCTTATCTTTTTAATTTGTTTTAAAGTGTAATTAGAATATATTTTTACCATGTAATTCAATTATGGTCATTGCGTTTAATTTCACTTTGGAGTTAGCCGTAAGCAAGTGCAAAACATTTCATAAATATTGTTTCTAAAAAACCCGCTATTTGTTTTGACGACGACAAGTTTTTTTAAAATTAATTATTGAAATTTATGTGTTTGGAATTTGGTAAAATGAATTAAATATTTTTAATCAGAAGTTCAAAATTATATAATTATGAATCTTTAGTTTTTGGACATTATGAATAGTAACGACGGTAATTATCTTTAATTATCTTGATTAATGAGTAATCGGGTTGTTAAAGATAATAAGATAATATCATAATAATAAAAAATGACCACAAAATGTGTCCTAAGGCTACTGGTTGTCTCATGGCCGACCATGGGAAGCCTTGTGTCAAACTTGGGGGGGCCATGTAATCACTTTTGTGAGAAAGTGACTTTGTATCTTTTTATTTTTATAGATTGTTAAATGTAACAAAGAATGTATCACCTATGTAAATTTTTTTAATTTTGTCTACATAAATGATCTTTTATGTAACGCCCCGACCCCAGCTACCCAGAGTCGGTGCATTACTTCGTAACATTGGCATGATCAAAAGAAAGATAAAATCTCGAAAGACCGATTGGTTTAGTAGCCTTGGAAACACTAGATATATTCATAAGTTTTACATTACATCATAAAATGAAAAACTACTACAACAACATAATGTAACCACAGTCCACACTATAATCCCCTCATAAAATCCCTGCAGGTCATTCATAACTTACATCTTCACTTCTTGGGAAAAATAAAACATAGAAAAGGGGTGAGCTCAAATGCCCAGTAAGGATAACAATATAGCGGAAACTTTCATCAATAAGAATAAACATTTAAGGCAATGTATAACTAAAACAAAAGCCTTTTAAACATGAACTTTCAACATGGTATGGCATAAATAAAATGAAATAATGCCATTTAATTATTCACATGGATATTCTACTAATCGAATAATCACATGAAAAAATCAATAACCACTTTCATAATGTTGGAATGCATAATGCCAGCCTATCATAACCACATAGCCAAGGCCTCGTGCCAAGACTACAAATACGATTTTGTCAAGGCCTTGTTCCAAGACACTAGTTTGTCTCATGAGACCTACCGATGCATCGAGGAGCTATAGCGGGCTCCACCCGTCACATATTAAGTCCAATGCATTCCCATATGAAAAGGTTTAAATATAACATAAACATTCGTATTAAAACTAGCATACGAAATGTCAATACTTTCACCATAAACTATGAATGGTATAAAAATAGCACATCCACAGTCAAACATATCACAAAACCTTCAATACAATATTGAAGTTTTGTATCATAAAAAATCAACTTCAAATAATCTTAAAATCCATCAAAGGATGTTGACATAGATGAAATCAAAATTCTTTTTAAAGAAATATCTCCTTTTATTTTGAAATCATTTAAGATCCATATAAAATAAAACATTTTCTTTAAAAATAATCTTATAAGCTTGTAAGGGAAGCTTTGGAGATTTTATAACAGCGGAAAATAGCCGCACCCGCCGTATAAGTAAAAAAAAACATTCTTACCTTAATTCTGTCGAAAAGGTTAAAAGGGCCTTGTTTTGAAAACGACGGAAAGATTCCTTTATAAACCACTTATAAAAGTCAAAAATGGTATAAATGACTTTAACTCATATTCTAGTAAATAGTAAAAATGTTTTGAAATGCATTTTTAAGAAACATGGATGTGGATGATAAAGAGATCCCAGTAGATTATTACGTATAAACAACCTTGGATAATGAAGAGGTTGTAAAGTAAACCCTTACCTTGTACTTTTCCTTGGTTGGGGTAGGTTAACCTCGTGTATAATGGTCAAATAGTTGTTATTAAATTATACAAGAATCATATAAAATAATATGATATCATATATGATCTTTTAACATTGATTTGTTAATAATATCTTAGAATTATCGTCGTTTCGGGAGTTAACTTACTCATTTTCTTTTATATGTTTTGTTACATAAGCCATGGTTGTTGAATCTTATTCATATCCAGAATGATATCTATTCCTTAAACATCATTTTTAAATCATCAAATGATAATTATACTTGAATGGATACGATGGAGAATGAATCTCATCGCGTTCGTGGAGACAGTAGTCCGTACGTACGCACGAGCGA
Source organism: Viscum album (assembly GCA_963277665.1). Lineage (NCBI taxonomy): Eukaryota > Viridiplantae > Streptophyta > Magnoliopsida > Santalales > Viscaceae > Viscum > Viscum album. Next base: position 106,218 of record CAUJRU010000629.1, read on the forward strand.
CAATATCATTCTTTTGATATTAAAATAATATATAAATGGATGGTATATCATATATACAGAATCATTAACATGTTATATTTATTATTTACATGAGTTACACATCATTATTATACCCATCCAAATAATATTATATTGAATAACAATTACACCACGACGTGGAGACGGTAGTCCGTACGTACGCACGTATGGTGACATGTTATTCAAAGGGTTGATAGAAAACTGAATATGGTTGTACCATATTTATAATAACATCACAGTATATGTGAGATACTGGAGTTATTATTTTATAATGGTAAGAACAAAGGAAGAAGAAGTGGAAGAAGAAATGAACTTGGAGAAGGGTGGTGAAATCATTACCTCTTCTTCGGGTTCTTCCTTTTGATTTGATCAAAAGGGCTCCATAGGTTGGCTTTCTGATCAAACTAAGGCCTCTAGGTTGTAGTGAGGGATGTTGGGAGAGTATTTGGGCAGATTTTGGCCGAACCAAAAGGCTTTGAAGGTGTGAAGAAATGAGAAGGAGGAGTGCCCTTTTATAAGAGGGGTGAGGGGCACCTTTGGAAAAGCTAGAAATATTAATTTATAATAAATTCATATTCGGTTTCTAATGGCTACAAAGCTTATTATTAAAAGGTTAAGGTGGGGATAGGTCGAAAACCACTCAACCAATAGTATTTAGACAGGTTTGGGAACTTATATTAACCTTATCTTTAAGTATTAACTCTAAGTTAATTAGTTTCACTTTTACAATGTCTCTTTGTATTTTTATATAATATGGTTAATAAACTTACTATATATATCCAAGAGACCCCCAAGTGGTACATTAATGATGAAACTATAATTAAATAAGTCTCTTGGCCGAACCTTAGATTTTTAGGAATTTAATATCACTTAATAATATAATATTTGTTTTAAGAACTCTTTTATGTCAATTTTGAGACTATTCAATAGTTGATTTTTTTTAAACTCATAACAGATTGATTACCTCGAACAAAGTCAATTAAATCAATCCTAATATATCATATTATCCTAGAAAATTAGTTTAATTCATTAAAAGTTTCATATTATATTTATTTGGGTATTTATAATATCAATTATTTTACTTTTTCACTATTATAGTAATTACTGCATCATCATTGTGTCATAAATAAAATAAATTATTTAATGTCTAAAAATTATAAATAAAATATAATTATGTAGGAAATCGTTTTAGCTTTCTAATGAATATTTATAATCTAAAATCCAACATATATAACCCTATGTAACAATTGTTTTTCTAAAAGATATATGCTTGTGTCATTTTTGTATTCATTTTAACTTAATTAAAATAAAGTGTCATTATCACTTACAAGTGGATCCATGGGGTCCCAAAATAGACCCAAAGATTTCCATGGTCGACCATGTATCAACCAATAGGGTTAAGACACGTTTTAGGGTAATTTATTATTATTATAATATTATTTTTTTAACCATTATTTACCGGATTTACCCTTAACCATGGTAAATAAAATATTTACCGCAGTAATTATTCAAAATGTCTAAAAATAAAAGTTACCTATTTACACAATTTTAACATCCTGATTCCAAATATGGAATCCATTTTCCTAAATTCAAAACACAGAAGTGGCAGAAATTAATTTAAAATTAATTCCCGCTGTCAAAACAAAAAGCGTGTTTTTAAGAGATAATAACTATCAAAAGATTGACACTCGTTTATGTTCGGTTTAATTGTAAAATTATGTCCAATGACCAACAATATATTAAATGGTAAAAATATATTCTAAATATACTTTAAAACCATTCCAATTCATAATTTATCACTATTAATTATTTTGATTAAAAAAGTTGTTTTTAATTAAAACTTAGTAATTTTCACTATTCATCAAAATATGAAAGTTATCCGAAATGTACCAAAATTTCACCTTAGGCTAAATTCGATATTCCGAATCCAAAAATTAAGTCCATTTTCAAATATAAAATATATATAATTTCAAGAAGTAGGTATTACTATTCATAACGGCTAGTTTGATTAGTTATGGTGTGTGTTAAAACTCAAGGTTGCGTACAACACATACTACTGTATTATTCAAAGAGAGCGTACCGTGGAAGATTGGGATGTTTCATTTTAAATTTTTGATGTCCCTATTTAGTCAAAAAGTTTAAAATATTGTATTTAAAAAGGTTTCACTATTAAAAGTTGATAAAAGTGCAATACTGAAAATGAATTTGTTCTTGCATTATATCTAAGAAACTCATAATATGGATTCTAAATTTATAAGGATTATATAAAGTTTAAAATTTAGATAATACTATTCATAACCTCTTTTGAATGGCTTTTTTTTAAGTCATGGTGTTATTGAACTCGGTGTTGCGTGTAGTGCAAGTTATTGAATTATTTTGAAGAAATAACACACTATGAAATCTTGGGGTGTTACATTCTCCCCTCCTTCAATAAATTGCGTCCTTGCAATTTGAAATTGTTCTTCGAAAATAAAAGGTTGAAAATAAAAAAAATATCTTTGTGGGAAAACCCACATCGGAAATTGGGTTACTAAAATTTTTTCTTAATATGAGGAAAAGAGAAATGAAAGGGTCACCACCAAATTATGATCTCGATTAGGAGAACATTGGTGGAAATTGGAGACATATAATCGGAGGAAAAACGTAAATATTTATAGGTAGTGATTGAGGTCATCAATCACAAACAAGTATAAAATTGAGTTCCTTAAACTCATCAATCTATGATGATTTGAAATACCATCGGTTCATCAAAACATTGGGTATTAGGATAACACATTTTTGACGTTTCAAAATATCTTAGTTGAAATCCCACATCGAAAAATGAATTAATGAGGCCTCTATTTAAAATAAAGAGTGGAAAGTATGAAGATTACCGAAAATAACACATACTAGGGTTCCATGTAGGAAAATATGGATATGGAAGAGAAATATAACCATCAATTATCAGATGGAGAGTGGTAGAGAACATGGCTATGAAAAGGCCAAAATCCCAAAGCCATAAATTTGTGATGATTTAAGGTACCATCTAGGACAACATTTTTGTTCTAAATTGCTTTTCTTAATATTGAGGAATTTATTTATGAGATTGGCTAAGATCATAAGGAGATATGATTACTTTATAATTAGAGTTTTATCCATTAATAAATTTCTACCACAAACTCATCTTTCACTCTAAAAGATAATAGAATGTAAAAAAAATTCTATTTACACTATTCGTATAGGGTTCCAAAATAAACGAATTTATAATTCATCTAAATGATCTTTTAATAAAAACTACATTATTGAATCCAGGACATCTCATGGTCCAGTGGTAGGTGATACACCCTTGTCGCCCTTCGGTTGCGGGTTCAAGTCTCGCAGCCTTGCCGGACGCGACGGGTTGCCGCCCGACCTCCGGGTTGTCCTTTTATGGCAATCCAAAATAATCCAAACTAGAACTATCCAAAATACTTCTGTCCAAACTCACAGTCTAACATTTATAAGGAAGGTAAACATAATATAGATCTTTTTTACCCCGTAATAGCATATGAATACCTTCATCATGTATTACCATATTCCTTATTGATTACATTCATGCTCCCTTATTCCATATAGAATGCTGGATATACTTCATCAATCCAAAAATGTTTTAAACCCCAACAATGATGGAATATACAAATCATTAATCAGTTCCAAGGTAGTCAAGAATATCCAATATATTTTTTCCAAAATAATCATTTATTATTCAAAAATCACTACCTCGGTATCAGAACTATATTATGGTTTATCATTCTCTCAACCATATATTTTCCAAAAATTTATCCTGCTATTGAGTCACTTTTCTTTGTTCCACACAATCTCAAGTCCTTAATGAAATAGTACTGCAGTACAATCCTTATATACTCCATAATTATTATAACAAGTACATTGTTGATACAACACTCAATTGACATAATCAACATAAGAACTCTAATCATTCCTCTTCATCTGTGGTAGTATCATAACTTGATTATTATCCAATAACATCATTTTCGGCATAGTTTGATGACTGGGACATAGGTTCGCGTAGTGTCCAAACTCCTTGCAAATGAAGCATTGTACATTTAAAACCATTTTCTTACCCTTGCAGTCACGTACTTTGTGCCCTTTTCCTCCACACTTATAACAAACTCCCATTCCTTTCAGGCAAGTTCCAGGGTGTTTCTTTCCACAGTTACCACATATGGGAAAATTCTTCTTTTCCCACTTCCCTTTATCCATCTTTCTCTCTTCTATCCATTTCATCTCTTGCTTCCCTTCAAAGCCATAGGACTCAGTAATCTCTTTACTTATCTTATCAATACATGATATTATTTCTTCATATGATGATAATACATGGGAGACTATTTCTCTTATAAATTCTAGCTTAAGACCATGAAAGATATGATCCTTCCTTCTCTTTGGATCATGTGCATTTCCGGAGTTCTCATTCCTTCTACTGGGCACCATTTCTAAACAATGGCATAAACTAGATCAGTTTATGAATCAAAATACATAATCCCATACTTATAAAACACTGAACCTAAATTGAACTATTTATGGATATAATACATAATCATAAGAATGTTTTCTTTAAGGAAGTATATACTCATAAACCCTTCAAAATGATTTGTAAAGAAAATGAGAGTTATCCTAAGCATATCCCCCGGGAGTGTCGTAACCAAGAGTGCAGCAAGGCCCGTTGTCGTGCACCAGTTCCGGTTGGAGTCTAGCTCAAAGCGGTGTTTTCGGGTTTTACCCCTAGGTACATCTGTGCCAGAGCCGCCTCTACCTGCTCGTATCCAGACAGGGATGTATTGCTCGGAAAACTCACAAAATCTCTACAATACCAAAATTCTAGGAAGTTCTTGTATACTAATCCTCAAAGTTCATCTTAGGTCTACGTGCTCTAATCAGAGTTTATCTAAATCTAGCTTCCAAGGTTTGTACTAAACTTCCTCTGATACCAACTGTAACGCCCCGACCCCAGCTACCCAGAGTCGGTGCATTACTTCGTAACATTGGCATGATCACAAGAAAGATCAAATCTCGAAAGACCGATTGGTTTAGTAGCCTTGGAAACACTAGATATATTCATAAGTTTTACATTACATCATAAAATGAAAAACTACTACAACAACATAATGTTTCCACAGTCCACACTATAATCCCCTCATAAAATCCATGCAGGTCATTCATAACTTACATCTTCACTTCCTGGGAAAAATAAAACATAGAAAAGGGGTGAGCTCAAATGCCCAGTAAGGATAACAATATAGCGGAAACTTTCATCAATAAAAATAAACATTTAAGGCAATGTATAACTAAAACAAAAGCCTTTTAAACATGAACTTTCAACATGGTATGGCATAAATAAAATGAAATAATGCCATTTAATTATTCACATGGATATTCTACTAATCGAATAATCACATGCAAAAATCAATAACCACTTTCATAATGTTGGAATGCATAATGACAGACTATCATAACCACATAGCCAAGGCCTCGTGCCAAGACTACAAATAAGATTTTGTCAAGGCCTTGTTCCAAGACACTAGTTTGTCTCATGAGACCTACCGATGCATCGAGGAGCTATAGCGGGCTCCACCCGTCACATATTAAGTCCAATGCATTCCCATATGAAAAGGTTTAAATATAACATAAACATTCGTATTAAAACTAGCATACGAAATGTCAATACTTTCACCATAAACTATGAATGGTATAAAAATAGCACATCCACAGTCAAACATATCACAAAACCTTCAATACAATATTGAAGTTTTGTATCATAATAAATCAACTTCAAATAATCTTAAAATCCATCAAAGGATGTTGACATAGATGAAATCAAATTTTTTTTAAAGAAATATCTCCTTTTATTTTGAAATCATTTATGATCCATATAAAATAAATCATTTTCTTTAAAAATAATCTTATAAGCTTGTAAGGGAAGCTTTGAAGATTTTATAACGGCGGAAAATAGCCGCACCCGCCGTATAAGTAAAAAAAACATTCTTACCTTAATTCTGTCGAAAAGGTTAAAAGGGCCTTGTTTTGAAAACGACGGAAAGATTCCTTTATAAACCACTTATAAAAGTCAAAAAGGGTATAAATGACTTTAACTCATATTCTAGTAAATAGTAAAAATGTTTTGAAATGCATTTTTAAGAAACATGGATGTGGATGATAAAGAGATCCCAGTAGATTATTACGTATAAACAACCTTGGATAATGAAGAGGTTGTAAAGTAAACCCTTACCTTGTACTTTTCCTTGGTTGGGGTAGGTTAACCTCCTGTATAATGGTCAAATAGTTGTTATTAAATTATACAAGAATCATATATAATAATATGATATCATATATGATCTTTTAACATTGATTTGTTAATAATATCTTAGAATTATCGTCGTTTCGGGAGTTAACTTACTCATTTTCTTTTATATGATTTGTTACATAAGCCATGGTTGTTGTATATTATTCATATCCAGAATGATATCTAGTCCTTAAACATCATTTTTAAATCATCAAATGATAATTATACTTGAATGGATACGATGGAGAATGAATCTCATCGCGTTCGTGGAGACAGTAGTCCGTACGTACGCACGAGCGACAATATCATTCTTTTGATATTAAAATAATATATAAATGGATGGTATATCATATATACAGAATCATTAACATGTTATATTTATTATTTACATGAGTTACACATCATTATTATACCCATCCAAATAATATTATATTGAATAACAATTACACCACGACGTGGAGACGGTAGTCCGTACGTACGCACGTATGGTGACATGTTATTCAAAGGGTTGATAGAATACTGAATATGGTTGTACCATATTTATAATAACATCACAGTATATGTGAGATACTGGAGTTATTATTTTAGAATGGTAAGAACAAAGGAAGAAGAAGTGGAAGAAGAAATGAACTTGGAGAAGGGTGGTGAAATCATTACCTCTTCTTCGGGTTCTTCCTTTTGATTTGATCAAAAGGGCTCCTTAGGTTGGCTTTCTGATCAAACTAAGGCCTCTAGGTTGTAGTGAGGGATGTTGGGAGAGTATTTGGGCAGATTTTGGCCGAACCAAAAGTCTTTGAAGGTGTGAAGAAATGAGAAGGAGGAGTGCCCTTTTATAAGAGGGGTTAGGGGCACCTTTGGAAAAGCTAGAAATATTAATTTATAATAAATTCATATTCGGTTTATAATGGCTCAAAAGCTTATTATTAAAAGGTTAAGGTGGGGATAGGTCGAAAACCACTCAACCAATAGAATTTAGACAGGTTTGGGAACTTATATTAACCTTATCTTTAAGTATTAACTCTAAGTTAATTAGTTTCACTTTTACAATGTCTCTTTGTATTTTTATATAATATGGTTAATAAACTTACTATATACATCCAAGCGACCCCCAAGTGGTACATTAATGATGAAACTATCATGAAATAAGTCTCTTGGACGAACCTTAGATTTTTAAGAATTTAAGATCACTTAATAATATAATATTTGTTTTAAGAACTCTTTTATGTCAATTTTGACACTATTCAATAGTTGATTTTTTTGAAACTCATAACAGATTGATTACTTCGAACAAAGTCAATTAAATCAATCCTAATATATCATATTATCCTAGAAAATTAGTTTAATTCATTAAAAGTTTCATATTATATTTATTTTGGTATTTATAATATCAATTATTTAAATTTGTTACTATTATAGTAATTACTGCATCATCATTGTGTCATAAATAAAATAAATTATTTAATGTCTAAAAATTATAAATAAAATATCATTATGTAGGAAATCGTTTTAGATTTCTAATGAATATTTATAATCTAAAATCCAACATATATAACCCTATGTAAAAATTGTTTTTCTAAAAGATATATGCTTGTGTCATTTTTGTATTCATTTTAACATAATTAAAATAAAGTGTCATTATCACTTACAAGTGGATCCATGGGGTCCCAAAATAGACCCAAAGATTCCCATGGTCGACCATGTATCAACCAATAGGGTTAAGACACGTTTTAGGGTAATTTAGTATTATTATAATATTATTTTTTTAACACTTATTTACCGGATTTACCCTTAACCATGGTAAATAAAATATTTACCGCAGTAATTATTCAAAATGTCTAAAAATAAAAGTTACCTATTTACACAATTTGAACATCCTGATTCCAAATATGGAATCCATTTTCCTAAATTCAAAACACCGAAGTGGCAGAAATTAATTTAAAATTAATTCCCGCTGTCAAAACAAAAAGCGTGTTTTTAAGAGATAATAACTATCAAAAGATTGACACTCGTTTATGTTCGGTTTAATAGTAAAATTATGTCCAATGACCAACAATATATTAAATGGTAAAAATATATTCTAAATATACTTTAAAACCTCTCCAATTCATAATTTATCACTATTAATTATTTTGATTAAAAAAGTTGTTTTTAATTAAAACTTAGTAATTTTCACTATTCATCAAAATATGAAAGTTTTCCGAAATGTACCAAAATTTCACCTTAGGCTAAATTCGATATTCTGAATACAAAAATGAAGTCCATTTTCAAATATAAAATATATATAATTTCAAGAAGTAGGTATTACTATTCATAATGGCTAGTTTGATTAGTTATGGTGTGTGTTAAAACTCAAGGTTGCGTACAACACACACTACTGTATTATTCAAAGAGAGCGTACCGTGGAAGATTGGGATGTTTCATTTTAAATTTTTGATGTCCCCATTTAGTCAAAAAGTTTAAAATATTGTATTTAAAAAGGGTTCACTATTAAAAGTTGATAAAAGTGCAATACTTAAAATGAATTTGTTCTTGCATTATATCTAAGAAACTCATAATATGGATTCTAAATTTATAAGGATTATATAAAGTTTAAAATTTAGATAATACTATTCATAACCTCTTTTGAATGGTTTTTTTTGTAAGTCATGGTGTTATTGAACTCGGTGTTGCGTGTAGTGCAAGTTATTGAATTATTTTGAAGAAATAACACACTATGAAATCTTGGGGTGTTACATTTTATACTATAAATATTCATTAGAAAGATAAAAATATTGCCTACATCATAGTATTTTTTTTATAATTTTTAGAAATTAAATAAATTAAATTATTTATGATATCATGATGATGAAGCTATGACCTCATTATTTAACGATTTAAATAAAATGGAAATATAATGTAAAATATAAGACCTACACATGTCCAAAACCAATTTTATGGGTGTTTTCGAACCCTTATCACCTTATCCTCGAAACACATCAATGTGGGACCATTTAAATCCGAAACTCATTTAGAAATAATGGTACATTTTATACCTTTCCAAGAGTGCCCCTCCTCTCCTCTTATAAAAGGCCCCCACCAATACCTCCTTACCCACACTTCAAAAGCCTTTGTATCGGCCAAACCCTGCCCATTTTGTCTCTACACATCTCTCTCTAACTCTTTGAAGCCTCACTTTGGTCAGAATCTTTTACAAGTAAGTCTTTGAGCTCAAATCAAAGGAAGTTACCCGATTTTAAGGTAATGTCTTCGCTTGAGTCATTTTGTTTTATTTTTCTTCTCCAACCACCTAAAATCATTTTGTTAATTTATTTTGTAACAAATAAAGTATCTTCAATATACTAGGATGTTTTTATAATTTGGATTCGAGCTACACTTACACACACCTACATCTAATGGTTAAAGAACATACTGTTTCCGTTGATGGCGAATTTCTGCCTCCCGAAACGATGATTGTTCAACATTCTTATAACACATTCAAAGGTGGCCATTAAGATGAAACTATATTTATATATGACATGTAATATGTTTATGTTTTACTTATGCTTCGATATTTTTCATTTATGGCATACCTTTATGGTTTCCATTAAGGGTAAACGTGATATCTTCATTTAAGGAAGTGCGGACTACCGCCCCCTCAAAGTGATTTGATTCGTTAATAACATATGTGGTACTTATAAAGGATATATTTAATTATATTATATATGATAACATAATGGAATTAAAAAACAATTATTTATCATTATGTTATAATTCCATTAAATATGAAATAGAAATGGAAGTAGCGTTCATGCGTACGTACGTCTTACCGTCTCCATGAACGGTGCATTTCATTTCTTAACTCTAAATGTTATGTAATATTATAAATGCATGAATATACTGGATATATATGATATATATGATATATACATCATGAGTAAATTCTGGATATAATGAACCTTTTACCACACGAACAACATGTAATTGTAAGAAGTCCACTTTCGACTTAAGAACCAAATATCGACAAATCAAACATTATTAACTTAAATTATTACATTATGTATATGACATGGTAATAAGTTATATAAAAGGAATAATGAACTTGAAAAAGGTTATTGAGGAATTATAAATTAACTCAAGTTTATTATTCAGGAGTTTAAAGAACGATCGAGTCAAGTCGGACCCGAGGTAAGGGATCCTACTCCTCTCTTTCTTTTTAAGTATGCTCTTTTATATCATTCCTTTTAAAGATCTTCTTTCTTGTTATTGGGATGTTATTTTATATTTCTGTTATTGTAAATTTTATTGTTCATATTATTAGAGACCCTATTCTCTCTCCTCAATCCATTATGGATGTTTTGGGTGGCGCCGTTAGGCTGCCGAATTTTCGTAAGAGATCTAACCTCTCTCTTTCTTTTTAAGTACTCTCCTTTTTGTCACTTCTTTTAAGATACTCTTTGTTATGTTGGGGGATGTTATTTTATATTACTATTTCTGTAAACATTATGTTAATATGATGAGATACCCTATTTTCTCTCATCAATCCATTTTGGATGTTTTATGTGGCACCGTTAGGCTGCCGAGTTTTCGTAAGGGATTTTTCATCTCACTCTTATTCCTGTGAGATTTATGCTGCATTGGACACAATTTCCTTTGAATGGTGTATGTACTGCACATTATTTTACTCATTGTGTATAATAATTTCATTTATGAGTAATTACATCAATTTTGTATTGTCCTTCTTTCATGGGTTGCATGCCTCGAAAGATACCCATGTCGGTAAGGGAACCTTTCACCCTCCTCTTTTTAAAAGACTTCTTTTGTTGGGTCTTTTAATTTACATATTGTTATGTTGGGATATGTTCTCATATATCTTTATTGATGTAAATTTTATGTCCAAGTGATGAGATACCCTTTTTATCTCTCATCAACTCATTTTCTGAATTTTCTAGTGATGCTGTTAGGCTGTCATATTTTTGAAAGGGAACTTCTTAACCCAAATTTGATCCTTTGGGATAATCTTGTAATCCTTGAATATGTCATTCTATGAATATGTGTGAAAAACCTCTGATTTTTTTACACTTAATAGCCACTTATATTGGGTGTATTCGTTTGTCACACATAATTATGTAATTGATTTATCCTTAAACCAAGGACACCGTCTCTATAAGGGACTTCGTCTCAATCTCCATTCATTGAGGCATATTTTGTTTTATACACAACCTTATTTTATACGGTATATAAACCCCTTTGAATTTTACGTTTATTCAAAAGGAATCTTTTATCTATGAAGCGTTTTACTAAACGATAAAAAGGAATGTTTCTTTTTACATACGTGGTGACAACGGTCTTTTCCGCCGCCATGAGTATTATTTGATCTTTGGCTTCCTCAACAAGCCATAATGTTTTTAAAATAAAATAAATACCATATACTTTTTTTTGTATTTTGGTATTGAAAATGGTTTTGATAAAGGATTCTATTATGTCAATATATTTAAATGATCTATTGTGATTGAAATGTGGAAATGTTATCATTACATTATGTTGGTTTTATGTGTTATAATTTTATAATGGAACTTGGTCATTTTACGGGTGGTTACGTGATAAACCATGTGACGGGTGGTGCCATGAATACCAGGACGGGTGGTTACGTTATAACCTCTAATGCATTGGGTATGGAAGTCGGCTGTATGGCTATTCCATTAAGTATGTATGGAAGTTGGCCGAATGGCTATTCCATTAAGTGATATGTGTGGAAGTCGACCTTATGGTTATTCCTCTTAAGTATGTTTATGTCCAAAGATACCTTTATATGTTATGTGATCTTTATATGGGTTTTATGGTAATCTTTTGGTTAGAGAAGGGTAAGTAATGAAATTTTATTCAATGAAGAGTTTTTACTACTTCGAAAAGTTGAAAAGTATTACTTTGATAAAGTATACATGGTTTACTTGTTGTTTTGAAAAACTAACAGTTTTCATTCTTTTTGTTTCCCTTACTGAGATTTTTATGCTCATCCCATGTTTTTTTAAATGGTTTTCACAGGACTTAATGTGGAATAGGGTCAAGTATGGGATCAAGGGAAAGTCATGCTACCTAAAACATGGAAATAAACATGTTTCTTTTTAAGAGTTTTTATTTTATGGAAACATAGTAGAAGTTTCTACTTTGTAATTTTTTGAGATGTAATAGTTATGTCCTAATTCTCTAAAACTGTAAACCTAAAAAGATCCTTAATATAAATTATTCATTTAATTCAATATTAAGTATGGTTTAAGTCCGGGTTCTTATAGAATTAGTGAATTTTGGTTTCTATAGATATGGAAACACAATTTACGAATGATGATTGACCTATGAAATTCATTGAGTGAACACTATATTTACATTAATTATAGTTATTATCCTCAATGTTTATATGTTTTATATCCTCTCATGATTATCATAATTCTTATATCCACTATAGAACTAGTGGTGTCTAAGAAATCTTTTTCTTAGGTTTATTTATCTTCTTCATCCATATTTAAAAACCTATCTTTTAATATATGATGTGTTTTTCTCTATTGTCCCATTTTTTACATCTTCAATTGTTTTAAAATATTCTATTTTTCTTTTGAGTTGTAATTAGGGGTATTTATGATCACTTTTATTTTCCTTTATATTGATTAATGATAAATATATTTTTTGAGGACAAAATTTTAGGGATCAATTATTTCAAAATAAGAGGTAATAATTGTGTAAATGTTGGTTTTATTATCTAGATATTAATACATTGATATGATCTTATTTATGTAGGATATACATCAAAATTATTTTTATTTATTATTATACATATGTATTATCATTTTTACAAAAAAAAATAATTGTAGAATTAAACAAATAAAGATGAAAACATGTGAAATAAATGGAAAATTATTCTTCATTTAGGGATTGTGATATGTTTTGTTTTTACCTTGGATCTACATCATTCACTTATATATTCGTGTGTTATATTTGGATTAATTCCATTTTGGAACATATCAATGTTTTTTTCCAGAAATTTCATAAAAAATTTAAAGCATAAATTTTTATAATATTTTTATTTTATAATGTGGATGGTCACATGAAATTTGTTTTTACATTTGTTAAGTAGATATATAATGTAAGGATAATTTTTTTAAAATTTGTGTCAACACCTTGTATAACTATTTTTTATAGTTTTCCAATTTTTGAAATATATTAATTATAATATATATAACATATTATGGGAATTATAATTTTTTCTACCAATTTTAAATTATATATGGTTTATTGGGCACATATTTACTGTTCAAGCCCTATATGACATGTATTTTTAAATTTATTTATGTTAAGAGTGTAAATTTTAAATGAATTTTTTTCTCTTTAATCAATTTTTTCCTTTAATTCTTCATAATGAATTTTTGTTTTTTATTTTACTATTTTCTTAATTAGATGGGGGATATTAGATCATCAACATATAAGAAAACATGGATGTTTTACTGGAGGTCGTTTATATATGTTTTTGATGATGGGATGAGAAATGTTCTTATAAAATGAGGTGAACTGATGTCTCGTGAGGACAATGGTAATATAATTTTTTGTGCAATAGTGTGTGTCACTATGGAATTTGGGAGAACCTTATATATATAATAATAATTTATACTTTTTCATTCATTATTCTTATTAGATGAATTGTTTTTTAAAATTTTATTCTTGTAGGGTTCACATGCCATGATGAATTAGGGATTTTATCAACGAATGTAGAATTCTGAGGTGTTTCCCGACACTAGGCCATAGATTTCACAATTGTTTTTATGAATAATTAATGAATATTATATAAATCGTGCTCTAGGGTGTTGTTAATGTTGTTGATGTTAAATAATTTAAATTAATAATAGAAATTTTACAAAATTTTATGTTCAGTTCTAATTTCATTAATGATTTTGACGAAATATATGACAATATTTGAAACAAAAATGTGAAATTAATATAGAACATAGATTAATAATTTTAAAATTTTTATTCTGGAAAAATGTAATTTGAATTAATTAATAAGTGGATAATAATTTATAGTTGAATATAATGCATGAATTCATGTATGATACACAACCCTTTAAAGTGACAACAAATTGTCCTCTACGATGGATGTAACAGTTGAATCTATGTAAAGATAGTTTTCCATTTTCTATTTTGTTTGTGATTTTATATATCTTTTCTTATTTCCTACACTACCCCTCCCATAATTAAAGGTCAATAAAAAACCAAACATTTTAATTATTTTTCCCCTAAAATCTAGTATATAGATGGAATACATCATTTACGTCCCCATATCCCCACACACCCTTCAAAATTAGATGATTTTGTTCATCACAAATGATAATTTATTATGGTACAAGATTCATTACATTCTGGGATATGATGAATCAATATATTACTATACATTTAGGTTAGGGTTGTAAATCAGTTGAGGTATATTGAGTACTTTAATCCCATCATGATGGCTTTGGATTCCATTTGTTATATATTCTTTGATTGTAATGTATTGAGGATAATTAACATAAATAAGATGTAGTTTATTTTAGTTTAACAATTAATTTATAATATTGTATTGTTAATATGAATGTATGTGTGGAATGATGAAAACATTAGATGTTGGGCCCTATGTTTGGAAATGATAGGTGGAACAAAGGGAATTATCACATTTCTGATTACATATATAGGGATTTGATGAGAATTGGATGTGATATATTAGACCTCTAGATAGAAAAACCCAAGCTGATGTTTAATATTTGTTCCAAATTATATATATCTATGTGTGTTATTTATATTGACTGGTTAATTCTATATGATACAAACTCAGAGAAATAAAATATATATGGGGACCCGATATAACTTTTTTGGTGTGGATTTAACATATTTATTTTATGTAATGCGAATTATTCTAAACATATAATATTTTATGAGGGGGTTTGAATGACTATCTGACTATGTAAATATGTTTTGTTCACCATACATCTAGAAAAACATTTTTTAGGTCTGAAGGAGTTGGTTGGTGATTGTGATTGATGTATTATACTTTGGGTGAGTTATCAATAATCTATCAAAAGTTAATAGTGATTAATCCCACCTCATAACATTACTTTTGTACTTTTAATTTTATTATTAATATTTTTTATTTTTATATGACAATATATGTATTGGAATTTTTTTAATTAATGTTGTTATTGAGAATGTAATACTTATTTTTTGACGTTTCAATATTATATAGTGGTAATGGAATCCATGTATATGAATTATATAGAATCGGTGAAATTGGTTATCCCTTTAGATTTATGAGGTATCCTTTAGGGTTTATTATATCCATTTCACCATTTAATATGTACGTGTTGTACCGTTAGAGGAGGGGGGGCGGGTTAAACCGATTTGCATCAAATATGGTGGATGATAGATCATTTGGGGTTTATATTTAATAATTGAATATGATGCATGATTTTTAATTTAATAATTTCATATAGATAATATAAAAACAATAAAAGAGGGAGATTGTCTTAGAGATACACTATTATATGAAACTGTAAAATTATTCAAGGAATATAATTTTTATTGAAATGATTATGTAATGTCATTTTACAAGTGATGTAGAGACCTATGTAAGGATCCTGCAACATGATTTTATTTACATTTTTTTCAATAGTTGTAGGAAATGGAAAATAAGGTATATGTAGATAATTAATTATTAAATATTAAAATGTTAATCTATTCTTCATTAAAGGATATTTATAAATTTCATTTTATAGATATGTCTCAAGTTTGGAAACTATTTCAGTATCATGTGGATAATTTTTAGAGTGATGATTTTCAAGATCAATGTAATGACCCGACCATAATGTTTACCCATTCTAGTGTTTTTGAATAGAAATTTTTATTCTTAAAATTTTAACACTACATTTAGATATTAGTTTTTGACAATTAGTATAATCTCTTAAAAATAATAACAACACATTACAATTTTATACTTATAATCAATATTTTTTTCTCACCAAACAAAGGTCTTCAAAATAAAATATGGTATATCTTTATGAATATTCTTCATAGTATTACACATGATCTCATCCATGTCCCAGATATCCCTTATTCTATATAAAAAAGAAATTGAATAAGGTATGATCACAAAAATATCAGTAGGGAGCATAATTAATGAAGGATATAATCAGTATAGAAATACTTATAAACCAATGAAAACATTTTACCTAAATTATACTTTTTATACTATTAAACATAAGTACATAATATGACATCATGAAATCATAAATTTACTACAATACTCTATGGAAAAAAATAATTCCTAAAAGTAAACTGTGGGTTTATTTCTATATCACTGTTACATTTAGTGTAGCTCTAATATCTATATGGGTTGAAAACTTCTTAGATTCAGTTAAAATAACCATTATAATATATTACCTTTATCTCATAGGGGAAACACTTTCAGTTAACTCGGTATTGAGACCGAATTAATTAGGGTGATATAATAGTCTCAACCATCATTAGTTTATCATGGTACCACAAATACATATATATATAATTTCCAATAATTATAACATAATCGTAATAAATAAATCACGCATAAAAGAAAAATAACTTTTCCACTTTGAAATAATGTTTTTTACAGAATGTTCAACACTACTAAAAGAAAACAATATTGAAAATAATATTGTAAACTCATAATGGAAGAATCAAAACATTAACGAAACAATAAATTATTTTATTTTTTTTACATGTTTTATAATTAAAAAAATATTACATTGGATTTTGTAAAAATATTTGAACGAGTATCATTAAAGAAGGTTTTTTAAAAAGAGTCCCTTAAAATATATCTGTCTCATCAAATAAAACCATTACATTCATGAATAATTATCATAGATTTATTTTTAAATTTATTGAGAACCATTTAAATGGTAATTATTCTTTTTATATCATTAAATATCACCTTATAACAATTAATTCTTTATTATATTAATGTCAGACATTTTAACGATATTCGGTAATTGATTCAAAATTAAATTTTGTGTCATGTATTTATTAAAAGTTTTTATTATTAAATCATAAAATAAAATATGTTAAATAATTGTAACTTTTATAGTTCCATTATTCATTTAAATACATATAATACACATTGATAATAAAAATAAACTATGTTACAATCATATAGATGGAAATTCCTATATACGCATTAGTAACACTTCCTTTTTTCAATGACCATTATGAAACGAAGATAATTATTTTATTATCATTAAATTATTATTTTTAATATAATTAATATCAACTTAATAATGTTAATATTACGATGTATATCATCTATGAGATATAGTGATGATAAATTTATCACTTCTCTTCTGAGAGTTGATAATTCATACGTATGCACATACGACATTAACATTTTTATATGAATAAAAAGCTATGAAATTAAATGTTATATTATACTATAAGAATAATAAATATTTAATTCATATCATATATAACCATTAATTCCATCATTATAATCCTTCTTGAGTGACACTGACAAATAAAAACAATAATATCATTTCCCAAGGTGGTAGTATACTATATAGAAGGATGATTAATTATTTTCTCATTTTATGGAAGTGGATATGGATTTATGATAATATATTTAAAACTAAAATATAATTATATATAGGATACTTGATTTATTTTTTATACATGTTCGGATAAGATTTTATGTATTTTTAAGAATAAATAGAACATAAATACATGATTAAAAATGATACAATTTGCTCGGATACCTATTATATTTTAGAAACATAAGAAAACCGAGGATTAGGGTTTGAATAAAATAAAAAAGAAATAATACAAGGATGGGATCTTGGAAGGTACTTTTCAGACCATGGATGAGCCTAATAGGATTGTATATTTGATGAAATGATATGATGTGGTTTCCTTCTATAATAGAAGGGAGGGGAACACCTTGAATTTATTAAAACATTAATATAATATATCATAATTACATGTTCAAAATGGATAAAAATATATTTTTTCAAATATAAGAACTGTATGGGTAAAAATAAATTTAACTAATGAATATTAGACCGGATTTAATTATTTTTTAAACCCTATATTTTTGTATTACTCATTATTTATCTTATTTAACATTTACCGTTCCAAAATGTGTTTTTACCCTTTAAAGGTAAATATAGTTACTATAAAATAACCAAAGATCCATAAATGGATATTTTATGATATTAAAGACCATATACCAATACTTTTGATGAATTTTAGACTTTTTAGAAACATTATATCATTCAATAATATATTATTTATTTTATTATACTATTAAATTCAATTATGAAACTATTCATTATGTGAAATTATGAAATATAATATCAAGATGATAAATTATAACCAATTATTCTAAAAAAATCACTAACATGAAAAATTAATCTAAAAAACTCTTTTATAAAATTAATTATTTCAAATTATATTTATTTTAATATTCATAAGAGAAGTTATTTGATATTTCTATTAATAAAACAATTACTACTTCATCAATGTGTCAACATTTAAGATAATAATTATATTAATGAAAAAATACAAATAAAAAACCATTATATAGACAAATATGTTATCATTAACATAACTATTTATAGTCATTTATATCTTTTTAATTAACATATATTTATAAATTTATAGTTATTATAACATATGTATGATATATTTGACTTTTCATTAAAATAAAATACTATATAAGGAATAAAGATAACCAAGTGGATCCAAGGGGAAAAATAATATAACCTTTGCTAGTTCATGTAAAACATTACTCATTTAATTAAATTAGGTCATGTGTTTGGGTAATTTTATTATACTTATAATATTATTTTTACCCTGAATTACAATATTTACAATTATGAATAGCAATTAGCTAAATAGTAAAGCTACTATTCATATTATGAATAAATAAAAGGTGTATATATTCTAAATTTGGACCATATTATTAAGAATATTAAATCTGATTTTCAAAATTAATAAAATAATTAACTATATAAAATTAATTTATTATTAATAATGTTAATGGAATGAGATAACTGATTATTAAAATAAAAATGTTTTATAGATTGAAATGTTTTAACATCCAAATTCACTATGAAATTCATTAAAAAGAAATAAAGTATATTAAATGACATAATATTTATATAATAATGCTATAAGGATAATAAAAAATATAATTTAGTACTATACATTGTTTAAAATAAAAATTTGTTTTTAATTAACTTTGGGTATTTTTCATTATTCATCAAAACATGATACATATAACTAAAATAGAAAAAAAAATTATAAACCTTGATATTACTATTTAAAATATGAATATATTATTTTGAATTATTTTGTTAAAAAAATTTCAAAACTATATTAAAATAAACTATACCATCAAAAAGAGGAAAACATCCTTTTTAGAAAAAATAAAACTTTTATGTGTAACATTGTATTTGTTTATATATTATAAATAGAAAAACAATAAGGTGAAATTTAAAAATAATATTGAAGATATTATAAACTTCTTTAATGTAATTTTATAAAATTTATATTTATATTTATTGGTATGAAACACACTTATCAATATTTAAAGAGTTTAACTAAAAAAATTTCTTTATTTTTCAAATAGGGAGTTAATTTCATTTATAATTAATTGGTCACAAAATAATTATTTATATATACAGGTGTAAAATATTTTTTCATAAATAGAAAATATTTTTTATATTCTCCCTTATAACAAATAGGTTATAACATTAACATTTAAATAAAAATATTTAATAGCTCGTTAAAGCTTGATGTGGGGTATATTTTATGTTATCTGATATAATGTATCCTTTTAGAAACATAAGATGAAATGTGTCCCCCTTAAATAAATATTATCGTCATTATCTAAAATCATGATCGAGAACTGGGGTTTTTTCTTTCCAAAATACTTTTATTAAAATCCTAAATCGAAATAAGGAGAAATTAAACTTCTACTATAAATGAATAAAATAGAAGTATGAAGGTCATATGAAATTACTCACATTGGGGTTCCAATTAGTAAAGAAATAACATAGAGGAGAAAAAAAATATTAATTTTCATTTGAGGGTTGCATGTAGTAAAAGAAGGGTATATTTGAGAAAAAATCATGTTTAGATAGAGAGTGATATAGAGCGTGGTCAAATTAATTTCAACCATATGAAAACCATAAATCAATGATGACTAAAAAGGTTATTGATTTATTAATATTAAATGTAAATTGATAAAATTTTTGTTTCATGATATCAATCATCTATTTTCAGAATTTTATTACTAAATAGACATAGATCATTAGATAATATTCTTACCATATAAGTGTAGATTCATACTTTAATCAATTTTTACTACAAAAAAAATATTTTTATTTAAACGATGATTATTTAAGATTAATTCTTTCCAACTTTTTGCATGAGATTTATCCTCCAGATACTGACATAATTCATAAATTGAAAAATATCTATTCACACAATATATAGACTTTAACCAAAAACAAATTGGTTTGAACAAGATTATATAATTCCCTAAAATAATGAACTTTTATATAATGTAAATATATTTTATTATAATAAAATTCTATTTAAAAACCATAAGTTTAACATAGACCATTCAAAAAATATAGTTCATAGAAATCACCAAAATTATTCAATAATAAAATTGAAAACAAAAATATAATTGGATTTATTTACACATACTTACTATAAATATAATAAAAATTATCTCCAAATAAAATCAATTACTCTTGATGCCTCACACCAAAAATAAATCTCCCAAATAATGTCAAATATATGACCACAATTTCTATTAATAATTCAAATAACCATAATCCATAAGAAAATTATATATGATTGCGAAATATAATTCCTCCCTTATTTTGTAGATAGAATCCTATAATATTCTATTTACAACAATAACAAATGATTCCCAAAATATATACTTTCTTATTAAATAACATTAATAACTTAATCAGTAAATTATTTCCAATATCATGGATCCATATTTTATAAAAGGTATGATACCAATATAAATTTTTTATTTATGTATAAAATAATTTAACGAAAAAGAAAAATCCATAATACATTGGATATTATATATTATAGTGATATGTGACAGACCCTTATCACAATTCAGTTGGGGGTTGAATTCCTACCACCATTCTAGATGATACTCATTATCAAAGATCTTTTCAGTTGTACTTCATCAAAATATTTGTTATTAAAATCATTATAGAATTTTTAAAATGTTATAAAATTACTAAAAAATAAGCATAACATTTTTTTAACTAAATGTTAATCTCGTACCATTCATTTTTCAACTAATATTTAATTAACCAAAATTTCCTCAAAAATAAATTTCCCTATAAATAACCTAATTTACAATAAAAGTGAAAAACAAATCCTAAAAAGAGATTACTAAAACCCTGCTCTTATGAGAAATAAAAAAATTATAAACACCAAATGTTATCCATTAATCTTAATAAAAAATTGGAATATAAGCGTTTTCTAGGCCATCATTTGATTCCACTTGAATAGACCCAACCATAAACATTACATATTCTATTTTTTGAACTAGAATTATGATTTTCAAATGTCAAAGGATATTTTTCATTTAATAATCTTGATAAATTGGAAAAACTAGAAAAATTTGTCACATGATTTAAAACTGAAAAAATACCCTCTATCAATTTTCCTCAAACAAAATGTGTTGAAAATAAAACATGACATCTCATTACAAAAAATATTTGACTATTTCTATATGATATCATACATATCTATAATTTCACATAAAAACATTGAATTATTAAACATGGTATGAGCACAAATATATTATTGAGGGAAATAAAACAATGAAGGAAACTATTTGTCCATGAATGATTTTAAACCTGTGAATTTGTTTCCAAATGTTATCTTGAAAACAATTAAACATATTATAGTAGTCTTTCCCCATAAATTAAATATATTCTTGTAAAACTCCAAAGAAAGAATAAAATATAGACGTAACTTTTAGAATGATTTACATATATCCTTTACATTAATTGTTTAAATCTTGACATCATATGTTGTAACCTTCATTGTTACATTTGTAATAACCACGATAATATATTCTGTTAATCTCATAGGATAAAACCTACGAGTTAACTCTGTTCCATTACCCAATAAATTGGAGAGATTTAATGGGATCAAAAACCCTCATTTTATCACAGAACCACTGTAATTAGATATATTACCATGAACTATAAAATTATTATAACACATAAATCATGCATAAAAAAATATAAATTTTCGAATTTGAAATCATTTTTCATTTTAAAAAATCCACATACTGATAAATTAAAAAATAATTTGATAATAATATTAAAAATATGAAAAGTAGGAATAAAAATAGTAAATAGGAAAGAATTTTGTAAATTAGTTTCATTCCATATATGTTAATAAAACCTTTCATTTGGGGTTTTTAAAAATAGTTGAAATAGTAACTTTAAATGAGGTTTTTTAAAAGTAAATTTCGTTACATTAAGTCTGAGTCATCACGTACAATCATTATCATCATGAATTCTAAATATAGAATAATTATTAACATCATGAGATCAATTTTAATTTTATTAATCATTTTATATCACTTGTTAACATGTTATAAAAATTACTTAATAATTTATGTTCATGTTAGATAATTTCATGATTTTCTGTACTTATGTCCAAAATGACTTTGGTATGATGAGTAAAGTTAAATTGGTCATTTTACAACACCAAGATAATAATAATCATGAAATAATAGTAACATTAATATATAAAATATAAATTTAAATATGTCTATTACATATGGATAATAAAAATTTACTATGTTACAATTATATACATGGTTATCTATATGTACGCCATAGATACATTTCTGTTCATACATGATCATTTTGGTCAGTATGTAAGAATAAATTAATATTTATATAATTATAATAATATAATTTATATCATATTAATAGTTAATATATATATATATCATCCATGTGATGTGGTGATGAATTATGAATCATATCTCTTCGTGCATGTGATAGTTCACATGTTTGTAATACAGACCTTATAGTTTTTATTATAATGGAAATGTAATAACTTAAAAAATATATTATTATTTAGAAATGATAAATTTTTGTTTTGATATAATAAATAACCATTAAATCCATTATATAATAAGACATCAGATATGTTGATGTCAAATAAATTATATCTGTTCGTGAGGTGGTACTCGACCGTACAAACAAATGATTTATTATTTTCACATTTGATAGACATGGAGATAGATTTATGTTATTATATTAACAAAATAACATCTTAGTATATTGATGATATTTTATTAATTATATTCCCTTGGTTGAAGTAGATATTATTAATGTGTAAGAAAAAATATGACATGAATACTTGATTAAAACCATACTCTTTCTATGATCATCAGCTTATATGAACATAAAAAGGTCATTAAGGATGGTTTTATCCATAAATTAAGAGCTCTATAATGTGGGGTGGAACTATAGGATGGTATTTAGGAAAATATTTTCAAATTAAATAGGTTTTTATTATTAGTGGATATGTTTTGTTTCCCTTTTACAAGAGGGGGGAGGGGAACAATTAGAAATAATTTAAATATTTAAATAATAAAAATTTATTTTTTATTACAAATATTTCCAAAATTATTTATTTCAAGGATATGATGATCATGGGTAAAAATAAAAATGTTTTATTAAAATTAGAGAATTTTTATTTATTTTTTATTCTTTATCTTATTATTTTCACCCTTATTTAGCATCATTAACTATTGACAAAAAGACATGTGTTTTTACTCATTAATAGTTAATATAATTATTAAAAAATATTTTAAATTATAATATATACATCAGTTATGTCATTTAATACATTTTCATAGTTATTTGGACAATATAATATTTTTCGAGAAATTTTATATCATTTAATATATATTGTTTATTTTAAAAAATCATTAAATTCTATTTTAACAATATTCACTACATGACTGTTTAAAAATATCATAACAAAAAGTCAAATTAAAAAATATTATAATAAAACAACACTAACATGACAATGTAATATATAAATTTTTATTATGACATTAATTATTTAAATCTCTATTTAGATTAAAATTTTTCATATCATTTAATTGATATTTCAATTAATTAAACAAATACAACATCAATATTTTGGCATTACTTATGTTGATTATTATATCATAAAAATTTTAAATATATTACCAGGATTTATATTATTTTTTGTCTTTTATATTTATTTGTATAGTCTCCTATATCTTATAAATTACCACACATTTGAAATTTAATAGTTATTAAAACATATGTATGTCATCTTTGGATTGTCCTTAAAATAAAAAACTATAATGGGATACATGTCATAAAAGTGGATCCAAGAGGTTATAAATTAAGAACAATTATGATTTTTGGGAAAAATAACTCATCCAAATAATCTAGGAAATGATATTTGTTAATTATTTAATATTTATATAATTATTTATACCCTTAATTAAATAATTTTCCCATAATCATAGCAAAAAACAAAATTCCTAAAGTGAATTTTAAAATTGTCCAAAAAGAAAAGTTATATATTCACTTAATATAGACCATATGATTCCAAATATCAAATCCAATTTTTGGAATTAAATCATATATAATTTTATACTATTAAATTAAAATAATTTTTGTTGACTAAATGTGAAAACAGGGTTTTAATGTGAAATGTTCATAAGATTTTAATACATTCATATTCCTATTCAATCTGAAATTGATTACATTGACCAAAATTGAATTAATGATATTAAAAAAATTTAATTCTACATTAAAACCAATCAACTGAATAATCAAATACTATATTTTAATTACATGGAAAATATGTTTTCAGTTAAAATTCAGTATTTTGAATTTTTCATCAAGACATTAAAATTATAAGAAAAATTAAAAAAGTAATTAAATAGATATTTTTATATTACTCTTTTAAATTATAATTTTATTTAGTCAAAAGAATTAAAAAAAATGAAAAAAAATGTTTTAAAATAACGTTTCCACGAAAAGGTGGAAAACCTTCTTTTTTAGAATAATACATTTTGTATTTTTAAAAATGGATTTCATAGTATATAATTTTTTAAAATATAAAAGATGAATGATAAACCATATATTAAATGTATTGTAATTTTAAATAATTTATCCAATGAGAGTTATTTTATTATTTCTTGGTATAAAACAAAGGTGAGGGTAATTATGTTTTTTTTCATAAATACATTTCCTATTATTTTTTAAAGAGTTTTAATTTCAATTCTAATTACTTTGTCAAAAAATTGATAATTATATATACATATTAAACCATATTTTAAGAATTTATATATTTATATTCATTCCCACCACTCTAAATACACAGTAATAACAGAATCATTTAAATAATAATATTTAATTGTTCATATACGCTTGGAGTGGAATCTTTAAACTATTATATGACATAGTGTTTCTTTTTATAAAACATGTTTTTTAAATCACATTAATTTTATACATATGATAATTAACTCTAGAGTTTTTCTATCATCTTGTTTTTAAACAGAATAAATAGTATGTTTAATGGCATACAAGATACGCCACAACGACATTAAACAAAAATATGAATATTATTATTTAAATGTCACTATTATAACCAAGATATTACTATCACAACCCCTTAATTTCAAGTTATACCCCCTCATAGTCCAAAAAATAAGAGAAATGATGTAGTTAAACATGAGCCTCAACTCTAGTAGGCCCTAGTATTGTGACTAGCACCAATGGTATAGTAAACAAAAAGATGAGAGGCCTTAACCCTTATGTTATCAAAAATGAAAAAGAGAGATGAGACAAACAACAACCGACTCCAACTCATATTCCATCAACAATGGAAATAAAAATATAACATTTGTAATTTCACGAGTGAACAGATAAGTCTTAAAGAAAAACATCATTTACCAAATGAAAATTAAAGATGTCAGTGACCATGAAGCCCAAACTGCTCTTGCTAAACCCAAGATAGTAATAACCAACCAAATCTCCAAGATGCTCTTACTTCCATGAAAAACAGTTTATGTATATGTTAGGTGATTACAATAATATAATCAATAGGATCATCTTTGTATCCTCTCATAAAAAATATCGTGAAAGAATCCTAAAGCAATATGACAGCATATGAAACAAACTCATCACGATAAAAGGTATGAAAAGTTCACATCCTCACCATGGATTTTATAACAATGTATTTCATATAAGAGCATAAAATATTATAATTAATATAATGGGTACCCCAATTATGTTTCCCCTTTGGTTTTCTGCTCATCCCCAATGTATCACGACTTGATCATCTATCTACAAAAATGATATCTTATAGACACAAGGGTGAAGCACCATAACATAAACCTCGTGCAACACAACACCAAATCCATGTATCAAAAATAATCTATGTAGCTCCCAATACCCGTAATATCTCATATAATGTGTATGAAACATCGATTATTATACCCCAAGAAATCCCATCTCATACCTTGAATAAGGATACTCTATCCTTCATAGCCTATAGAATTTATACTTATAGTAGTCTTTATGAAACTATTTCTAGAATACATGTGTGTGAAATAACCACAATCCATTACAAAACACTACACATATATATGGGAAAAAATATGAAATGTGCATACAATGACATGTAACTTCTACGAGAAGAGAGTGGAGCCAAAGGGGTAGTCATTCATCCATCCGCCCATCAGGGTGATGGGGAAAGCACCACACACCAAGGCGCATAATTCTTTGGGTTTTAGTTTCCCTAATAGATATGTTAGAGTAGCATATAGAAAAAAATGTACATGATATAGTATAGATAACAATCATACTATGGTCATATCCTAATTGAAGACCAAACTGTAGAAAACATCTCATAGACTTCCATCATCCTTTTCATAGAATTAATATCCTATAATCACCGAACCATTTAAAGAGCGACATTATATTAATTTATTCATTTTCATTAGTTTCACTTAACATTAATTAATTCCTTATCTATTTACATAAGAAAATTATATTACATTTTAATAAAAAAAAATTTCGTGCCCTCTAATAATAAGAAAATCATGTTCATGTCTTCTCAATACTATAACCTTAGTATTTCTTCACATAAATCTCCAACACCATGGTTTAATTATTTATTAATCAATTAACATTTTTATTTTCAAAACTGTTATGTATCCTAGGAAAAAAACTACATATACAAAACATGGAATGATACCATGCACATCCATCAACCTCATGTTGTGCATAATGTAAAGCAGATAATTAAACAACATGTTCATTGAAAAAAATAGATTCAAACAAGCATCAAACATTCCTATAAAACGGTATGGAAATAATTAACCCCATACATTATATCAAGTGTCCTACCCAAAACCCACATGCATATCGTGAAGAAAATCACAACTCTAGTCATCATATGATGCCACAGAAACTAATGCCACTACAATAGGGCCTCCCCTTTCCTCGTACCACAACACCCCCCAGGTTATGTAATCCTAGCCTCACGCCAAATACAAACATCTTTCCACCACATATAATAATAACCCTCAATGATCATCCATCCCATGAACGCATCAAAATGAATATAAAATAAAAATGAAATTGGGATCTTGGCTTCAAATCATGGAACTCAACCTTCGCCCATAATGGGATCTCGTGGATCCAAATCTAAATGAACCTGGACTATACAAAAATGAGTGAAACTCAAGACCTAAAAAAACATTATATATCATCACATAACTTGTTCATATTCTATATTTATTTAAAAAATTCATTATTTACGTGTTCCAACTACATGAAACCTATATAGAAAGCTATCAAAAGTTTACCTAAATTATTTAAATAATAAATTTAAGACACCTTCAATTTTTTTAGCAACAAGAATCATAATCCCTCAACTTCATTTACCAATTAAATTAAGCATAACTACTTACATCATTTTTATTATCATAAAATTATAAAAACAACCAGATTTATTTAAGATGCCACTTTAATTATTATTTATACAATTAATTTTTAATTCATTCCATCTTTACAATATTTATCAACTGTACATTACAAGACAAGAAAGTTATAGACAATATACTCTCTATAAAAACAATAGCCAACCTGTTATAATGATAAAAACAACAACAACGCCATGCAATAAATAACAATTATTTAATCTAGATCATGTAATTAGTGGGTTAATTTCATTATGATTGAAGCCTAAATCCCGATTTCTCTTTAAATTCATGTATATACATAAGGAATAAAAAGAACCCCTACCTTAAAAGGCGATTCAATGTTCATCTCATGAGAATGAACCAATGCTGAGGCCCATAATCATATATCATACTAGAACAAAATCCACCTAATGAAGGCCTACCCCAACCACACCAAAAAACTACCAAAAAACACTAGTAAAAACATAGACATCAACCACCACCACATGTAAATGAGGAATTATATAAACTGGATCAATGAAACCCAAAAACGGTGGTATAACATACATTGGATTGAAGGGAGATCCTTACAGATTGGAGGAGGAAAGCAAGGGATCAATCATCGAAAACAGAATCACCCAAAATATTGATGTGGGAGATGTCGGGTTTCCAATAGAGAGAGAGGGAGAGACACTATAGTCATGGGGTTATGAATAAACAAAGTAGAAAAAATTTAAATAACACTATATTGGTGAGTTACAAAATGATAAATTACTATTAACATCGTATAATCCTCAAGATTTGGTTTCTACTGAAAATAACATCACCACTTCATTTTATTTTATTTTTATTACCCTAATAAATTACACATCATTAAATATAAGAGAAATCCTGAACAATTATTATACATCATGAATCCATATATGACACAATGTAAAATTAGTTTAAATTGCAAAATCTCCCAATTTCCTATTCCTAGAAACTGAACTCCTCCAGACTTCCTCCAAGACTCCTTCGAGAGCCTCGGTCATTATAAATGAGAAAATGGGTAGATCCACATTGATCTAGTCCCTTTTATTATATACCCCTAAGAAAATTATCATCTTCATGACTCCAAATCCAACCTATAGTGGATATCGAATGGGGTTATATGAATAGCCACCCAAAGAGATACATCCCAAGTCCCTCACTACAATAGGAGATTAAACACCTCATATAAGCACATGGGACTCAACACGATCATTAGATGAACTGCTCATCGAGTCATCGACAACTATAAGAGGTGAGTGGAATCAACAAACTAAATGATTTTAAACATAGGTACCATATGGAATATCCTATTAATCAATTCCTCTCTGGGAACATGTGTATACCACACCAACCCACAAGAGTGAGACATCACATAAACTATAAATGTATAAAATAAAAATATAAATATAATTACTAGAAAAAAGATAAAAATAAAAAATATCTAGGTACTAAGTGTGTATCTGTGACTCACATAATCAGGTACTCTCCTCCAGATAATATTTTTACCAAAATACATAAACCAAGGGGATAACATGCATCTAAAACAAATTATCATGGAAATAATATATCTCTGCATGTCACCCGTTGAAGGTCGCATCGCCATCAAGTTATCTCATTCCCCAATGGATGATATGAGAGTCTCAATGAAGATAATGACAGATATGTGACACATGAAAAAAAATGTGTATATTTCTAATATGTGAGGGTAGTGCTATCTAATATGCCACATCACCAACATGAGCCCGAAAATCCAAATGCCCAATAAAACTAGGAGAAATATTATTCCCCTTATCAATCCATCGATTCCCATGATAGAGAGTCACCTTCAAAAACACATGATCCCCAATATTGAATATTAGAGGTATCTTCTTATGATAAACATAGGATTTTTTGAAGATCATTTGTTGTATTAATCCTCTCCTGAATCACCAGAACCATGTCTACTGAATTTTATACAAGATCCATCCCAAGAATTTCTAACTTGCTAGCCCCAGTCCATCACAATTGTGAATAGAATAGTCGGTCATAAATGGATTCAAACATATATGTACCCATTGTTACCCATGTGCTTCATACATTAACATTACATCATTATTTCAGAATACATAAATTAGTATTGAAATATATTCCCTAATACTATATTATCTTAGTTCCTTTTAAATAATTGAAAAATAGACACGGGAATGTAAGAAATATACAATACCACTCAAATATTCACTAGGAGTAGAACCCCTATTAGACCAAACATACAATAAATATTTCATCCTAAACTGGGCTAGGAAATATAAAAAGGGGTTATCTCAAATTCTTAGTAAGGGTACACAAGGGATACATATAAGACCAAATATAATCATATTGGTAAGGTAAATGAACATGAATGTAAAAGATCATACGAGACATATGAAGGATCATATAAATGAATCTTTTCATAATTCTATATACTTGATAAGACATGAATCATATTGAAATAAAGTAAAATGATCAAAAAAATAATAACATTGGAATAATAAATGGAATTTTGGTAGACACATATGAATATATTATTACATCAATAATAATCAAGGAATTACTAATTTGGCTAGCTTAGAGGGAATATTATTTTACTAAACTTGGTTTACACCACGTTTTAGCCCTGTATTACTGAATCGAGTTCACCCCTCATTCCAGACATA
Source organism: Viscum album (assembly GCA_963277665.1). Taxonomy (NCBI): domain Eukaryota; kingdom Viridiplantae; phylum Streptophyta; class Magnoliopsida; order Santalales; family Viscaceae; genus Viscum; species Viscum album. The sequence continues at coordinate 137,302 of CAUJRU010000629.1, forward strand.
TTATAATGAATTTCATTCATTTCTCATACAATCCTTTTAATACTAAAGAGATTTAATTTCATATTCGATTCATGTATAACTCGTGATACATAAATTTTTACGCAATTCATTGGGAATCAATATAGATCCCTCCCATCTCATTATGAAATCATATATACATATCCCACCAGATAAAAAATAATCAAATTGTAACCAATGAAATGAAATGTGTGTCTTAAACAAGTAATCATATCATAACGTATGAGAAAATATATGTTTAATAATAATTTCGTAAATTTATATCCCATCAATAGTTGTAGGATTGAAAATAATATATCCCATGGAAGAAAAATATATTTAATTAACATCATCCCCCAAAAATATAATCCATTAAGATAAAACATATGAATTTAAAATTTGAATAATTTTCCCAAAAATGAATGAGTAACAATAAAATATATTACATAGATATGAAATAATTTTGATATATCATTTAAAAAAATATCATGAGGAAAATAACATTTCTTCTTTGGAAATAGATCTTTATGAAAAAACCTTCAAAAACAATTGTGGTGATAATAAATTAAAATTCTTATAAATAAAAACATGGATAAAATTTATAAAAATATTTCTTTTAAAACATATAATAATATCTCAAAAAAAATTTAAATCCATTTCATTAAAAATACATTTAAAACATATAAATATGGCATAAAATAATTTTAAACCCACATTCAATGAAAAGATATAAAATATGATTCAAATTATATTGAAACAAATTCATTCAAAACATATAAATTAATATTGAAGAAGTTTTTTACAATATTTTCCTAGAAAAATTATAATGGAATTTTGGATATATTTTCAAAAATAATATCCTTAATCTTATATAATTGAATCTTAATAACCATTTGAAAAAAAATTCTTGGAAGAATACTTTGAAAACATGTGAATAAATCCTAAATTATATTTGGAAGGCATAAATATTAAAATCTATTTTAATAAGTATTTTTTTTTAAAACTAATATTTCAAATATAAAGTAGAAGTTCAGTAAATTGATCGTGATTAAATCCATCCATTAAATATGAGTTAAAAAGAATATTCCTTTTTGCACTGTGAAAATGTTTGAAATATTCCATGTTCCAAAAATAAAAAAAAGATTCCTTTGAAAACATTGATGAAACAAAAAGAAAAATATTTATATTAATTATTATAGGATAATATTATACTATTCTTAGAATCCTCTTTTTTGAATATAAGGTTTTTATGTAACACATATTTATTACTGAAGAGAGTGCAAAGTTAGACATTATTACAAAAACACGTTCTCCTCTATCCTATAAAATGATGAGTCAAAAAATGGAATCAATACATGAAATATGATAAATAAAGTGTGGATAGGAAAACTTAGTATGATTCATATGATATAGATCATAATATTCCATAAATGGAATTAAAGTCATTAAAAATATTAAAATGAGAAGAAATTGTTTTAGTAAAATCAAACCACAAGGTTACATGAGATCATACTCTCCATTTATGAAAATTGATACACGTAAATCGTAAAAAATCATGAATTGATATTGATTCGTGATAGAACATTAAAATTATATGTATATACACCACAAAAAAATTTAGGTTCTAGAGAAAAATTTTGTTTCAATGAAAGAAAATTAGACGAAATTTTCATACCAATTTTTTAACTCTTCATACAAAATACCATATGAGTAAAATATCGAATAATGGATATATAAATAACAATAAATTTATTAAAACAATAATATAATACATTCATGGTTATTATACATTCCACAACAATGGAATGAGTGGTTAATAAATCATTATCTCATAGAGAGAAAGAGTGTGATTAAATTCCCTTACCTTCAATCATGACAATTTTCGTACTAAAAAAACAAGATTATAATAAATAATTGTTTTTATTAAATATATCCTAGAAATATAATCCAATATCAAATGTAATGGCTTGGACCCCATGAGTCTATTACTTTTATGAAATCTAGTGTAAGAGTTGTTCTGGGTGGTTATGGTGACATATTCCAAACACTTTTCCAAATTTCTATTTCATGATTAGTGTTTCCAAAACAATATGAAATTTTCAATAGTAGCCTTCCAACAACAGACTTTTTTCCATTACCAAATTTTTAGTTCATAAATAGTGTTTTCAGAACAGTAGGCTATTTCCAATAGAAGCCTTCCAACAATATCCTTTTCCATTTCAAAATTTATAGTAATGGGCAGTGTTTCCAGAACCGTAGGTTATTTGCAATAACAGCTTTCCAACAACATCCTTCCATAAACTACTTGTTCCTTTTCCAAATTTCTTGTTCATGAACACTGTTTATAGCTTCTTATATTTTCTCCCATTTGACATTTACTTTGATGGAAAGTGCAATTAATATCTCATTTAAGGACTCAAAATCTGACTCAAAGGACATAAATCCAACATTAAATTTCCAAAGGAATTATATGTTATTACATGGTCAAAATGTGTGGTTGAATGTGATCTTTTTTAATGGAAAATCCAACGTATCTTAAACCTACTATGTAAATCTTAAAAATGGACCATATTACTTCATCAATTCTTATTCCTTCTTATTCCTAGGTTTAAGATGCTCAAGCATTTCTTTTATCCCATATGAGTAGTGTGATCAAAACATAATCCTTATACTGTTTTCCCCTTGGCATTTCATCCTATTACATGCACACCCCCTTTTTTGTTCATGTAGAAAGTGTCGATCATTCGTCGATAGAAGGCATGATCTACCTCTGTTATTGTGTTTTCATCAAACCTTCTCCTTGAGTTTCTCCTTTTTAGGATATGACATGTGATATCCATGATTATAATAGGGTTTTACAAGTTTTCGGATGGTGTGGTCATGCCACATCGACCTCAGTTTGATATAACTGTCACGGGGGAGGATATCGCAACACGTTGTGTGGATCGAAGTCATATATATGAGTTCATGAACCATTTGAGGTAGTGTATTAATAAATTCACTATTCTTTTATGTGAAAATGTTTTTTATCATGTTTTAGCCCACGAGATCTCAACGGAATTGATTTATTAAATATTTGAATTGGATAAATAAATTGATAGTAATCGTATGTTATTGCCTCTTGTTTTTCTAGATAGTGTGATATCATTGATTATTTGTTTATCTTTTCATTTTTCAAGGAAATGGGTAATGAATGTATAGATGGAATTAATCGATAATAATTTGGATAAAGATAATGGGGAATGAAATTAAATTTGGTTTTTGTTGTGATAATTTTATGTTAATCAAATTGACTTATTAAGCATGTTTAATCAATTATATATAGATAAATGTATAGGTTACCTAGAGATGGAACCTACCGATAATAAATAGGTTTCTTCTAGATGGATTAAAGAATTTTATGTTTGATTTAATGATATTTATTTGTAGGATTTTATGTTACCCTCTTTCTTGTAAAGTCCTAGAGCATTATTCTTTGAGCTCTAATATCTCATTTTGTTTTAAGGTTGGATGCCTTTTTTAAGGTCCAAGAGCCTAGTTGATATGACGTTTGTTTTCCTGATGATTGTGTAATTATGTGATCTGAGAAGGCTATTTTGATATGTGGGGTTAGGGAGGCCTAATAGTTGTGACAACAGCTGAAGACTTGATTGGTGAGATGTATTTTTTTATGCTTTTGGGTGTCTTGGAGGACACCAGGGATGATTAAATGGGTTGGATGTGAATATTTGGATTATTTATGATTTCTTTTTTGTTATTTATCTTCAGTTCATTCCCCAGTATTCATGGAAGCTGGTTTGCTTACCCTCTTTCCAAAAGGGTCGAAGACACGTGGGGTATGCCACATGCTTTGGGTGTTAACTTCCTAAGGGAGGATGGGTCAATGCTCTTTCTATAGGTGGCCAATAATTGATGTGTAGTTAATTTACTCATGGTGGTTATCTTTTTTGTGTTTAGTAGAAGAAGATATTTTCCTAGAATTCTAGGGAATATGCAAAAATAAATATGTTAAAAAATTATTGAATAAATTATGTTAACCCACATGGTAGGATCTCACTGGGATGTATTGCCGAGGTCTTAAAATAATAGAATAATGGTCTTTGGGTGCGATTCTAATGAAATATATTGATGAAATTGTTAATTGTTAAATAATGATTAATGAAATTATTAACGTAAAGTGTAACTAATAAAAAATGGAATGATGTATTGTAACTTGGCTTTTTAAATGGTAGTTTGATTGTAGTATACCTAGTCTTATAAGTGATAGTATGGAGTCTGAGAGACATTGGTTCATGTTCAGTCTACGACTTGGATATACTGATAGTGTGGTTGTGAGATATAGTATATTCTCTACCTTTTAGGTGTTTCTATATACTACTCCATTATGTCATTTAATGCAACTAACACGCCAGGTAATATGAGACCTATGGGTGGTGTTTTCCCCAACATTCTAGTGGGAGGATGGATGTATAAATACCCCATTTGGACCCACTATCATCTCTTGGTAGTTACTTGTATGGGTAGGCACAAAATTTAGTATTACCCATATATGTGTGTAAAGGGTTGTAGTGGATTGTGGTTATTCATAGACATATATTCTAAATATAGTTTCCTCTGGACTACAATAGTTGTAACATGTATAGGGTATGATGGCTTGAAGATCCATACTCGGTGTTTTGGATGTAATGGCCTGATTTATAATGGAAGACATATAATACACGTAATGCGATCTTTGGTGGCTCCCATAAACTACTTGGTTACTTTTCTTACATGGAAGTGGTGGTTTTGATGCAAGAGGAGCATGTTGTGTTGCTTTTTCCATGTGTCTATAGGAAATGATTTTTAGAGTGAGTTTCTTAGGATGTGTGATGTTGGGGAAAAGAAGAAAACCATTGGGGAAGTCATAGCATGGTACCATTTATATTTTTTATTACATTATATACTCTTCTATGAGATACTAGGTTTGAGTATCCATAGTCACGCTCGGAACATAGTATACATGTATAGGTGAATATTTAGTTTTAATTTTTGTTCACTGTGCATTAGAAACTTCTCTTTACATTTTCATGAGAGGCTTCGAGGAGGATCCTAATAAGTATATTATCATTCTCAAACTATGTATATATAAATTGTTTTCAGGTCACATGGTGAATGTTCGAGATTAGGCCAGTTACTACTACCATGGGGATATAGGAGCTATTCGTGTGTCGTGGTCACTACTATTTTTATATTCTTTTGGGTACATGATTTTTTTCCCTTTCAGTTGTAGTAGTTTTTCATGACATTACATATGTGTACTTGGGATCTTTTTTATATTACTCTCTGTGTTGGAGTTGGTTGGTGTCTATCTTATCTCCCTCTTTCACATGTGTTATCTTAGAGGGAAATTCCTCCCATTTTGTGTTTACTATACCCTCAGTGATAGTCTCCAACCTGATACATACTTGAGATTGGATTCAGGGGTCATTCGCTCTCTTCTCATATTTCTAGATTTGGAGAAGTACACCTTTTGTGGAGGGGCTCATGAAAGAATTGTATCAATGTTATGCTTGAGGGATAGGGTGGAGTTTTTTGTTATGCATCGGATGAGATGCATGATATTGTAGGAAAATAGTGTCAATCATGTTTAGAAATTAATGTAAAGACTGGAGACCGCCTGAGACATAGGCATTTAGGTCCCCATGTGATCTGATGCACGAAACATTATATTTAAAATGGCTATTAAACAAGGTGATACTAGTTAAAGGGTAGAGACATAGGAAATTATTATGCATCATTATTCTTTGTGCCTATTTTTTAATGGGTGGACCTTGTAATAGGTTAACCAAAATTTAATTAATGAAAAAAATTAATTAATTAATCATGATTCTTCCATATTTATAATTTATAAGCTATAAATAATTGTTATTTTGTAAGTATGGATCTAGGATGACGTCCCCATCAGGTGAGTTCCAAATATGTATATCTAGTTGTGTCTGTAGATCATCGCAGGTGATTGTTGGATGATAACGACACATAGTGTGGGATACTCCAGGTGTTTCAGCATTAGATTTTGCATAATTACAAGCTCTCTATTTTACATGCAGTCATGGAAGATTGGTTGGAGCAAGTTGGTGATTAGTCTGGTAAATAATATCTTGGGGTTGTAGGAGCTATTTGGGTTTCTGGTCGCTACTGTTTTTACCTTATTTTGGGTACTTGTAGTTTTTCCCTTTCAGTGGTAGTTTTTTTAGGACATTACATATTTGTACATGTGATTTTATTTTATATTTCTGTCATATTTGAATAGGTTGGCGTCTTTCTTATTTACCTCTCTCACAATTGTACTATTAGAGAATAATACTTCCCAACTGTGTGTTTATTATACCCTCTAGGAGAGTCTCTAACTCAGATCCTACTAGAGGTGGGACTCAGAGTCATTATCCCTCTTCTCACATTTCCGGACCAGGAGGGGTACAACTTGTGGGGAGGGGATCATGACATATAATTCCAAAAATATTTTATTTATGAATTTATATCACCAACTTGTTAAAAAAGAAATGTTAAGGGTCCACTTTGTATAATATATTCTTTCTTCGTCACCAGTTTCTTAATTTTTATATATTACTGGTTATTATAATTTTATAATGATTTTTAGATATAAATAATGATGTAAATCACAGTTTTATTCAGTGCATGTGTTTTATAATAATATATAAAATAAATATGTAATAAATGGAATACAATATTCGTAGAGACGGTAGGTTGTATGTATGCATGATGGATATTTCATTTTAATAGTTATATTGAATGAAAATATGTAAATGACATATATGAACATATATGTATAAATATGTATATTTTATTATTAAATAATCTCTATAATATAACGTATATCATATAATTTCACTATATACATCTTTAATACATTCCAATTAGTTTGTGAATTAATCACATCACTTTGAGGGGATAATAGTTCACATTTCCTCCAATGAAATAAACATATTTACACAAAATCCAAATTATATGGATATCTGTAGAAAAATTCTTAAATATGATTAAATACCAAAAAATATTATATATAATATATATATATAAATAGTTTTTATCATAATTTACACCATGATAGTAAGTAACAGAGAAATTAACAAGCATTTTTTATTGATGTCGTAGTTTATCATTAAATATAATGTACATTTGTTACCCATTAGAAGGATTTATGTGTATGTGTATGTTTAAAAATTAACATAAAAATATACTATTTTATTGAATATAAGTTAATTTTATAAATAATGTAATAAAAATATTTTATGGAGTTGAAAATTTAAATAATTTAAATTAAATCAAGGAAGAATGTTACACCATATTTGGGTTACACCATTTACATTGATCCAAAGGGATTCCTTGGATCACTTTCTTCCCAATGTGATTATTCTAGGATCACATGAGTTATTTTGAAGACATTTTTGTGAGAATCATTTTTTATCCAATATGGCTCGATATGTGTGAGGATGTGGGAGGAGATGAGGACTTGTTATAGTAGAGGAGAAGTGTAACTCTTGTAAATATTTTCAGAGAGAATTACACCTATGTTTTGCATGTTGTATTTTGAAGAAATAAAAAAATCAATTTAATAGATGGGATGATGGGGTCTATATATGGTAATAAAATAGATTTTGGACAAGTTTCATGTCTGTTTTGGGAGATAATTTTATGTTTTATTTAATTGTTATGATTGATTTTGCCTCAGTAGATGTAATTAATATTAATTTCCTACACAATTTTTTTCTGAAAAACATAATTAACTTTATTAGGAAATGTGATTTTTTAATTCCATGTATATAATAAATATCCCAAATTAAATTATATAATTTGATGAATTAAATTTAAAATTAATCCCCCTGAAAGGATGACAATACATGTTTTTGAAGTGAAAATGATCAACATTTATCTAATTTTTTACATCCATATTTAATGTGAAATTGGTTAAAATGATGCATATTAGATCAATTGAGAAAAATATAATTTAATTAACCATTTAAAGCAATTTAAAATATAATTTTACATTATAAATAAGTTTAATGAAAAAGAATTTTCAAAAAAATCCACAATTTTATCAATTTATTAAATAATGATACCTTAATGAAAAATTGCATACATGTATCCTAACCAAAATATTATTATTAAATTTCACAAGATATTTTATTTATCAAATATTAAATATAATAAAGTTCCAAAAATTTGATTCAAAATTGGTTCTCCATTAAAACGAGTTATTACATCCATTATAAAAATATAAGTTTTAAGCGTAAAATTATGTTTGTTCTTATATTATTTATATAAAATACATTTGAAGAATATAAAAAAAAATTGAATGTATAAATTATACAATACATTAATTTCATTAAGTATATATAATAATTTAATTTATCAATTCAAAGAATCTTTATGAACACACTAATATTTCTCGTTAGAATCAATCATGTTTTAAAATCATTTCCAATTATTTTATAACCTATTAATTAAACATATATTTGTATAAGCAACATATTTTCAAAATTTATTTGATACTAATAGTAACATATAATTTAACGTCTAGATTATATCTTATTATATTAAATTATATTATTTTAATTATCTATTAATGTTCAGTAATCCTTGGCTATGAGTGTTACACAAGCTATAAATGAAAGTCATTGATAAGTGTAACTAAAACTAACCTTGGTGTTTCATGTAGAGGAAAATAAAATTTTCCTATGTGTAGTGCAGTGTTATATTTTTTCATATAAGATAATCCAAACATGGTGCTTTAATAAAAAATAAACTATTTTCAGGATGGAGTGAAATGAAATATATCAAAAGTATTAAATTAATTCAAAAAAAAAATTCACAAAATTTTGGGGTGTTACATTCCTCCCCTACTATAATGAATTTATCCCATAGAAATTATCTAGGTTATTTATGGTTTAATACATGATAGTTTCATTATAGAAACCCACATCATAAAAATGAATACAAATACTTCCCTTAAAAGGGGAAAGATAGAATGAAATTGTTTTCCCAGAATAACATATATTTGTGTTTCCAAAAAGTAGAACATATATTTGGAGGGAATATTGGACATGGATGGAATGTTTAAATATATATACGTATTAATTATGGCCTTAAATCACAGTCAATTAATTGATCACAAATATTTGAGGGCATCATATTCATAAATATGTGATTATATAAAATCCCATTGTCTTAACAATGAATATTATATTAGGACAATAGATTTTATCATTGTCCTATCATTGAGCAAACTTTTGTAGACCATTAATTTAAGGAAATATACATACTTGATATATTTCAATAAAAAAAATTCAATCTTTGTTTTTCATTTTAATTGTTAATTGATCATCCATTTCTTCATGAAATGGATGTATAGAAATTAACATTGATGGATGATGCACTAAAATACACTTTTATCAGAAATTATGACTCATAAAATAAAGAAACATATAACTATTTATCTATATATATTCTTAATAAATCAATAAAGGTAATACATTATTATCTAAACATAAAATGTAACCCTACTGTTATATAATAATTAAATTTGCATAAAGATAACTATACCATAACTAACCCATCGTGTAGGCCAGTGTTGAGTGTGAAACCCATATTGTCTTTTTGTCTTGTGTTAAAGACCTATGGCCTTGTGAGACATAATTTCTCGTCACCCGACCTAAAATATTTCCTTTTAAAAAACAAAACAAATATAAATTACAAAATTAAATTTTTTATACATCATTAAAATATGGTTAACCATTAAATAGAAATATAACCAAGGTTTCTAATACAGTCCCAATACATCAATAATTACACTAATGTTTAAAGTAATGATTTCAATATTGTTTAACCTAATAACCTTTCTCAAATATGTAAATACAAAACATTATAAAGGATGTCATGAAACTATAATTACATTGATCCCCCATACATCTCAAACTATATCTTATTTGTCACATTCCAAACATTTGAATTCCATTAAGGTAGATTCTATTGGAACATGGTAACATCCTAAATTATCTTTTAACCTTTTAAAAACCATACATTATTATTTACCCCATATGTTACTGGATATATTCCATTAAAACATGTGGTTTTAAAATTCAACCATGATATAATGAAATAATTTTCAACAAGTCTCCAATTAGTTCTAATGTAATCAGTTCTATACAATTTACTTATTCATATCCCACATATCTTTATACAAATAAGAATATCTCAACCTCATCAATTAATTAAGGGTTACCTTCCCAAAATCAAAATTTAAATATTGCGTGTAATAATTTGTATATATCATCATCAACAATTAAATTTTCATTTTTTAATCCTAAATGAAATGTTATAATTAAAATACTTATATATTTTAAGATTTATAAAAGATGATCATAGAATTACCAAACATAAAAAATATATTCATCCAACTTTATTTTTAAAAAATTATATAGATTTTATATTCATATTCCTTAATACCACGTTCCTATATTTTGAAATATAAATATTGTTTTAAGGCCCCTAAACCTCAATATATTCATTCTTATTATGTTAAAAATACTCAGAGAAAATCATATACCATTCATGCACCATTTACTGCTACCTTGTCTTGTATAAGTATAACCAATACTCATACAAACATCCAGATTCTATTTAAGATATTTACAATTTGGAAATTGATTGAAATAATTCCAATAGTATCCACACTTGAATGCTTAAATTTTAACCATGTACCTTCTAGATCTCTCCATTGAATAAAACCAAAAGGAATATTGGGAGAAAAATTTATCATAATGGGATACTATATAATACTAAAAAATAACTTTTTCGGTGACTATATAATAGCTCTTTATTCATTAATATATTACACCATAGTATTTTCATAGGATTCACAAAGTCATCATATATTTTAATATTTCATGATAGTTTATAATGTTTTTGTGTATTTCTCAAAAATAACCCCTAGGATTATAAATCTAGGTGAACAGTAAGGCCCATTGTTGTAAATCAGATTACCCAGAGATAGAACCAGAACATTTTTTCAGAGTTGTTCCTCCAAGGTACATTTGTTCAAAATCCATATCCAATTATTATATCTAGACTTGGATTTATTTCTAAGAATCCACTAACATTAGCCTTTACCAAATTTGAGGGACATTTCTTAAAAGTTAGCTCATCCATTTCATTATCAAAAGAGGAATTACAAGAAATATCCTTATAAATATACCTAGGGATCCCACTAATTTTTTTATCATCATAGTTTCAAAAGGATGACTAAAATTTTTCTCTGATACCAATTAAGTCAACCCACACTATTCATACATTAAAATTACATCAGATTTTCCTACAAAAATCATTATACAAATAGATGCCCAAATAGTATTTTAGTTTAGTTCCCTTGGAAACATAAAACCATAAACACTGGTACACAAGTGAGATACATTATCTCATACAAGGTTCTCCATGACTATAACTCTATGTTGTCATATCATACTAGAAACACATCTTCATACCCATGGTAGGAAAACATAAAAATGTGTGTGATAAATACTCAATAAGGGTAAACAAGGGAGACATGTAAGCATAAACATTAGAATATGGGTATGAGAACTAGATCAAGAAAATCGAAGATTATAAAATTTATATAAAAAATTTTATACATGAATCATGGAATTAGTATTGGTAGTTACAATAAAATGAATGATGAGGAAATAATGAATTTTAAGAAATGAAAGAATAATATAGTAATAAAACATTGAATAGTTTTAGACACATAAGAATATAAATATCTTACCATAAATGTCAAGGAATTGATTCCAATGCCATATTATTTTACTACATACTTTCATAAACTATGTTCACACCTTGTTCCATCCTTGTTTTACAGAACTAAGATCCCTCCTCATTCCATCCATGTAATACTAAATATAGTTCATTTCTCATTCCATCTTTATAATACTGAAAAAATTTCATTTATTGTTCTATCCATGTTTATCTCATGAGATATAAATCATTACACAATTAATATGAGGGATATAAAGGGCACACACATCTCATAATGAAATCATACATACATCCATCATGATATCATAAATAATCATATCATAAACCCTGAAATTAGAGGGTTTTCATAAGCATTAAATCATATATTAAACCATGAAAAAATAATGGTTTCACATTGATTTTCTCATATAATAAACTAATAATGGTAGTGGATTTAAAAATCATATATCATGTGGAAGATAAATTGGTTTCATAATCATCAATACAACAAAACATAATCAATAAAAAGAAATAAATTGATTATAATCATTGAATATGTTCCCCATAAAGGCATGACTTTAACCAATCGATGTTATCATATGTGGAAAAAAATTGAATTATCATTTAAAAACATTTCTAGAGTAAAATATCATACATTATATGAATAAATCACTTTAAAAAATAAATATTTATAAACAGTTTTCTTTATTATAATCTTTAACGCATATAAAGAATGATTTGAAATCCTTTTGGAGAACATTTAAATTGAAAACAGAATAACACATATTGAACAATTTTACAAACTGATTCATTGAAAACACATTGCTGACATATAAATAATTCATAAAATTATTTTGTAAATTATTTTATTTTAAAAAATATATAACAATTTTGAAATCATTTTAAAAATAATAATCCTTTAAAACTTAAAAAATAATATTGAAAGAAAAGTGAAAATAAAATTTCCATGGAAACAAATAAATGAATCTTGAAACCATTTTGAATAAAACATTCCAAAAAAACAATGTTATCTGGAAAATAAATTGAGAACCATTTTCCTTAAATACTAATAAAAAATCTAAAAAACATTTCGAAACAAGTTTTCCTTGGAATATTTTTGAAAATATATAAAGAAGTCTTGAAAATGTTTTGAAAACCATTACCTTCAAAATAATTTTTTTAAAAAAAATTTCATTCAAATAAAACTTTTAAACATGAAATCGATACATCATATAAAAGATGTAGGGTAAATCTGTACATATTGTATGATCTAAAAAGAACATTCATTAGTCCATACAAAAAGGAAAAAAATTTGCCTCTTTCTAGAAAATAACAAGAATATTCATTTGAAAACATTAGTAAATTACATAAATTGTGAAAATTTGTTAGATTTATTATAAAATAATATTACAATATCATTATAATCCCCTTTTTAGAAAAAATGGTTTTGATGGAACACATAACTCTGACCAACGAAATGGTAAATAATGACTTTCATAATAAATCATTATTAACAATGCTATGTACTAGAGAGTGTCGAAATGGAACCAATATATGAATATATATTGAATAAATAGATTATAATAAAACTCATTAGGTTTCTTAATATTTTTACCACAAGATTTAATCAATAACAATCACGAAAATAGATGAAATTGTTTTTATAAATTCATACCACATGGGTAAATGGGATCATAATCTCCATGTATGAATACATTTTTACATGAATAATAAAAATATCATAAAAATAAATATATTTATGATATGTAATTTTAAATGGTTGTTTATATTACATAAAAAATGTTAGTGCATGAAAAAACACCTTTCTTAAAGAAGAAAAATTGAGAGAAAACTCTCTTACGGATATGGTATCTCGTGAAAAATAAAACCCAATGAAAGATTTTTTATATAGTGGATTTTCAAATAGACATAAATATAATTATATAAAAAATATAATAAATTCATGGGAATTATACACACCACTAAAAAGTAATGGGTGGTATATAATGTTTGTATCTCAAGAAAATAATAACTAAGATAAAATTCACACACATTGTGTATTGACTCTCATAATACTCATAAAAATCCAATTTATAATAAATATATAATCATTTTTAATATATAAAAAAACAATATTCTTATATCAAATTCCTCACACGTCTTGATTATGAATTAATATTACATGCTTGTAAATAATTCTATTTTAAGGTTTGACTTCGAGTAATATCAACATTGTTCTATGTATGTTTATTAATTTGTTATATCTTTTCTCCATATACATATATAATATTATGAAGGTTTTAATCCATGATATCATTATAATCTATATTCCCTATATGTTTAATATAATAATATATTGAACATTTAATTGTGAAATGGGATACACCATTCATAGATGTGGTTGGTCGTATGTACACATGAATGTTGTTTATGTTTTATAGTCCTATTGAAAGAAAAAAATTAAATAATATATATATATATATATATAATTATTAATGTATTGGAATTATACCATTTGTATCTTATACATTCACTAAACCCATTCTTAATGAATTATTTTTAGTGTTTGAATGAATCACATCACACTGAGGGGGTGGTTGTCCTCCATTCATCAAATAAAATTATCCAATTTACACCAAATCGAATGTATACAGAATTTTCCTGAAAAAATTTCACATAAGCATAAATAATAATTAATAATAATATATAAGATATAAAAATAGAGTCTCAATTAAAATTTCTACCCTTAGAGGTCATAATTTAAAAACGAACAATCGTTGTTTAGTGAGGCGAAATATGTCCATACACCTAAGTAGAACATTCGTTACACCTTAGATGGATGGCTACATAAGAATGGGTCAAAAACATATCATTAATACATATTATTATGTTTAGGAAATTTTTGATATAAATTTTTTGAATAATAGATGTTTAATAAGTGTATAATTGTGATAATATAAAATAACTCGAGAAATAATGTTACCTCTTATCCTGGTAACTTCTTTTGGTTTTCACAAAATTTATTACATGGATTACTTTAATAATAAGGGGATGCTTATAGGAAGTTGGAAGTGATGTTGATGAGAAATTTTCTTAGATCGTGGTCGATCCAATGTGGGTTCAATGGTGTGAGGAAGTGGGAGGAGAGGATGATTTTTTATAGTGGAGGAGGAGTGTCACTCTTGATAGTATTTTAATAGATAATTCCACAATAGTTTTTCATGTTTCAATTATATAAAACAATATAAAAAAATATAAAAAAGTATTATAGGGTATAAATAATGGAATCCAATGGCTCATGGTCAAGTGTCTAGGTTGTTTTGGTTCATAAACATAAGTACTATTACATAGTGATGATTAATTTTACGTTAATTGATGTAATTAATTTCACTTACATTTACAAATATATAAGTTAAAAAACTAAATTTGACTTATTAAATTTATAAATTATGAATATTACTAAAATAGAAACCATTTTTTTAATTCTAATAACATATTTGGAGAAAATTAATTTAAAATTATCACACAGACAGGATAACAATTTAGGTTTTTAAGGTAAAAAAGATCAAAATATTATTATGTTTTAACTCTAATTTCAACCTGAAATAGAATAGAATGACATAAATTAAAAGAAATGAATAAATTTTAATTATAATTAAAAATTTAGACAAATTTAAAATATAATTTATCCTTATAGAATAATTCGATGAAAATTCATCATTGAATTAAAATTTAGTATTTTTCACTATTTATTAAAAAATTAAACCTTAAAGAAAAATAACAAAAAAAATATCTAAACATAATTATTATGTTTTTTAATGAAAATATGTTGTTTATTTTTAAAATTAAATATATAAATGTGAATAAATATGAATTAAAAAAGTGTCCATTAAAAGTTTGTAGATATACCATTATAAAAATATATGTTTTTAACAAAAAATTGGTTTATTTGTATCATATATCGATAAAATATATTGGATGAATAGAAAATATATTTTATTGAATATATAACATATATATTTCATTAACATCACTTGATAATTATAATTAATTTAATTGGTTGGGGTAAAACAACTTTGTGACCATAATAATATATCCTTTATATTCATTAGATTTTTAATATTCTTATCTAATTAATTGGTAACTTATAAATTGATATTATATTTTTTTTAAATAAACATTTTCATATGTTATTAATTTTTATTCATAACAACTCATTTAAAAATAATATTATATTTTATTTAATTATATATTAATATTTTAATGATATATCATTTTTTGATAATTCATGGATATGCGTGTTACGCAAGTCATCAAGGAAAGTCAATGTTAGATGAAATGAAAGCTAACCTATTTTATAAATATAGAGAAAGCTAAAATATATGATGTTTTTAGTGCATGATTTACATGGTTATGCATAAAATATAAGAAAATCATTGTTCATTAATATAAAATATAATATTTTATATGGTGCGCTGAATGAAAATTATTAGAAAGGATAAATTAATAGAAAAGAAAATATTTTACAAAATCATGGGCTGTTGCAATACAGATGGTGGAGTGAAAATGATTTTTTTAATAAAACCATACCAAGGTAAGGTACCTCTTACACAAATATCCAAAATCCATTACTCAATACTATAGCACATCTTCAAGATTCTTTATAGTCGGCTCTATCTACCTATCCGTCTATGGATGAAAAGCAGTGGTAAGACAAAAGTGATATCCAAAGGAACGGTGGAGTCCTTTCCAGACCCTGGATCTATAATGAAAACCTATATATGAAATTATTATCCTAAAGAACCTAGGAATTCTCACCACCTCTTCGAGATACATCCTAGACGAAACATATACTATGTTGGACTCCAAGATTGATAAAAAGTGGGTTGAATTTGTCAAATGGTCCACTACTGCTAAAATTACAACATAGCCTCCCTAAAATCAAGGGAAACCTATAATAATAAAAAACACTATAACCTACATCATCCACTATGGAACATAATATTCTTGAATAAAATAACTAAGAACATGTTACTCAATCATATCCTACTATCATACCAAACATAGAAACATAAACTCTAAAACTACATGCTTCAACCAAGGCGAGCAATACTGAACTCTAAAGGACCATTACATAATTTTCCATCTAGGTTATACCATTAAGGGTGAATAATGGAACTCACCAAGAACCATCTCACACAACCCCAATGTAATAATAATCATTCCCTGAAACAACAATCAGTGTTTTTCAATGTCAGACCATCTATCAGGGCACTCATCATAAACAACTCAGTCTTTCTAGAACTCCAACTCAACATCCCCCATGTGGGATTCCACCATATTTTCAACCAAATAATACCACACTGTCATATAAAAAAGAAAATTCCATCCCCATACTTCTCCCATATCTAAATTAAATATTGATACTTCTTCCATCACACTATTAGAATCACTTGATTCATGCACCACTTTAATACGTGACATCCTACTAAGTGCATCAACCTCAAAATTCCTCATTCATGATATATACAAATATCAACATCATAATACATTATGATCTCCATCCACTAATGAAGATAACAGTTTTATTCATGTCTAGAGAAAAAATACATCAAGATCTTATGATCAGCGAATACCACAAAACTCTTTCATAAGAGGAAATGGATATACATCAATAGTGAACACCACCTCCTAAAAATTGATATCATGGGTGTAATAGTTATTTTAATGGAGGAAAGATAAATTATACCCATACGAAATAGATGTTATCTTCTTCATCAAAAAATTTCTCAACCACATATGCGAAGAATAAAAAAACATCAAAATGGACTCTTCAACTTGTATAAAATAAACTATATCACTGACCAAATTCTCCTTCATGTAATCAAAATCCATAGAACACCCTTTAGTCTACATGAGCACATGATCATATCTACTCAATGTTGTCATAAGAGTTGAACCCAGATAAAATGTGAAAATGAACATTCTATAAATCTGGAAAGAACAAGAAAACATCACAGACATGAAAATTTTATGGTGCATTCAAAAAAACAACAACTTCTACTATTGATAGATACACAATTAATCACTTATGAGATACAACATTCACAATGAAAAAGACTTCTTGAGCACAAAACACAAACATTTATAGTTTCCCAAACTACTTATCATTATGAAGAAAACTCAAAATGGAATGTTGGGGCTCTCCATGTTCCTCTTCATAAAAAATGGTACAGATTTATTTCATCAACGAAAACCACCACGAACCATTACTAGAACACACAAAATAACATTCATTAACCCCATGAACACATCTAGAGGATTCATTACACTGAATGAAATTATAACAATAATATAATTCTCATTATGAAAATAGAAATATGTAATTATAACATCTAGATCCTTCACATGAATATGATGATATCTTGAAAAAAATCAATCATTGAGTAACAAATTTCACCCTTATGCTGATCGAATAAATCATCTATCCATGGAAGAGAATATCAGTTCGTCCCAGTCTCTTATTTAAAGTGACTATAATCAATACACAAATATAAAATGATATAATCCTTCTTTATAAACAATAATGGGGAGCCTTGTGTCGACACACTCAGTTAAAGAAAACCCCATCTCAATAGACATTCAAGCTATATTTAAAAATCTAAAAACACAGAATGCGACATTTTATATAGATACATCGAGGTAGGAGACCCTCCTAGATATAATTAAAGATTCTACTCAATATTTCATCGAGGGGTAATTAAAAAATCATATTTGGAAAGACATATAGGTAATATTCAATGATACTAGGAAACACCAACATCTAACCTTCGTCAAACTCAACATCAACACATCCATCATGAATGATAAAGACATAACATGCCTCTCAACTATACAAGGGTCTCACTTTCCCAATAATACTGATATATCTACAATAGCATCATATAACAGTAAATGAAACATGATGGAATCCCTAATATACTACACTGAATACAAAAAATCCATGTTTAGGAAGATTACATAGGCTTGTATCCATAAAAATAAGAAATATACCTATGAATGTTTCTTCCCCAATACTACCTCACTGTTTCTAATTTCATAAAACATGTCAGCTCGAACTTCATCATAGATATTCCATGCCAAGGGCACTAGAAGGTTATCCACCTCAAGTACCATATCATGGAAAATGTAATATGATATTAAGGAGTCTTTAACTCTTGGAAAACAAGGATTTAACCCCCATAGACAAAAATAAAAGGGGACCTCAAATGATTTCTGGATTGCCTTGAAGTGGAAAAGCTAAAGCGTGATGCTAGTCATGAAATGAACCATTTTCTCTCTGACCATACAGAAGGCCACTACCAAAATTTTTCCCTACAATCCAAGGAAGGGGATCATCTTACGGTTGTCCTATGCCTCCACTATCTACACACTTTGGAACAAAAAATGTAATAACCTGGTACTATTTTCTTAGCTAGAACTACCTTATTAAAGGAACCAATTGTGCAATAACTAGAACATGATGACTGGATAAAATGATTAGGCACTAATTTTTTTAATGAAAATGTCCTCCAAAAAAACATGTTTTTATCCCATGGAATATACATGAGAGACACTACCCACTGATATAAAATATATTTAGGACTAGGTCCTACCCTTTCGTGATCAGAAGATCTTCTGTCCTAAAAACTCGGATGCCTAAACGACGGATCTGATTCATGAGAAATCCCAAAGAATCTATTATGGTGATGATACAATACTGATAAAATTCCTACCAATGAAATATTTTCTCTCTATGACTTAGAGATACATCATAAACCCAAATTGGGTGAAATGTCCGAGGATCCCTCAATTCAAAACCTTATCAAAATACCTTGTCCTCCCCTCCTGATCTGAAAATAGCTCTGATTCGTATAGAAGATATTTCCTGAAATGGTCCTCGAACTCCCTCACACTAGACATCACCTAACAAGGGGTATATAACTCTGAGTGATTTTCCACCTTCATGGTAGAAGAAAAAAACACAAATCTAATCAATTCTCAAAACTCCTTCCACATGACTAACAACTATTAATTACCAAAATAGATCAAGAAGATCCAATTCCTCACAACACCACACATCATCGTCATATACAATTCCACACAGTGATCCATCCATGAACACATAAAATAGAACAATATATCCACCTCATCAAAATGGTCTTCCATGATATCATCTGAGATGTATCCCTCATTCTATTGCAGACTCATGAACAGAAACTCTGAGATATTCTTTCTCTAAGTGTCATCGTTTATGACCACTACCATGAAAAGATATACTAGGGGAACCAGCTAAATATATTTTATGAAATCTAGATGAGGACGATGAATTTGATCCATCGAAGAAAAAGAAACAATTATTACATCTCCTAAACACAAAATTTGAAGGACTATAACAAAAATTAATTTTTTATTTTATTAATATTATGTTAACATATCCTATGGTCTACCCATTAAAATACTTATACAAAAATAAATGATTCATGATCCTTTACTTAGTCTCGAATCTATAATGAGAATAAAATCATTTAGAAGCTGATGTAATAATAAATGTCAATTCATCATATTAATTGGGGAAAATAAATGTGTCTCAGTCAGTTTCCCATGTTTATAGATCATTGTAAACATATCTGACATTGTTTCTCTACTAATCTGTGAAATGTAACCCTTGAATAACTCCAAACCCAATCATTTCTATCTACCAGAACTCTGATATCAGTCTTTGAAAACCCCCTCTTCATAAGGTTTACCCGTCCTAGTCCATAAATATGGAAATAGAGATAGTGACACCCAAGTCCTGTTTTCATTAGGAACCTGGTTGGTGACTAGCCCCTTGGGTATTGTAAACATGCAGGTGAAAGGCATTTAGCACTTTGAGAAGACATGGGAAAGAGATAAAGATAATAAATGCATAATCAAAGAAATTATAAGACTCCAATAAACATGTAAATAAAAAAACATACGTAATTTCATGAAAGTACTACTACAATGGAAATGATAATTGCAATTACCAAATGAAATGTCATGAAAGAAGTGAATAATAATATCAAAATGCACCTACTAAACCACAAACTACTAAAAACCATCATGATCTCAATATTTATCCAACTAACCCAAAAAATTGTTTATATATACGTAGGGTTATTATAATAGTATAATTAGTAAGATCGTCCCCAGAGCATCTCATGATGATTGTAAAGAATTAAAATGAAAGCATTGTGAACAATAAGTGAATATTACTTACCACATAAACATGATTAGTATGTTCCTAGCCTCACCAGGGATACTCTAAACTTTTATCACATACAAACACATAAATATATTAAAAAATATATCAAGTGTAACCCACTACCTCTACCCATTGGTAATCCACTCTTCCCCAAAATCGTACGTCCAAACAATCTCTCTCTAAAAAAATCCCGCAGACACCTCATTGAATCACCGCAACATGCACCTCATGTAACACACCACCACATCCACGTAACCAAAATTAATCGTATAGATTCCAAGAGCATCTGCATCCCATATAACTTGTATCATACATTTTTTTATTTTATTTCAAGCCATAATGTCCCATACAATGAGTATGGATCTTCAAGCCATTACATAATATACTTTTTATACTAATAATAGACATTAGTAAAATATTCACAGACTATATGTGGGTGAAATAACCATGTGACATTAGAGACCTATCCAAAAATATGTGTGTAAAACTAACCACTATGTATACTAGTACATGTGACTACCAAGAATAGAGAGTGGGGCCAAAGGGGGTGGTCATCCATCCATCCTTCCATAAGAATATTAGGGAAAACACCCCCAAGGATTAGAATCCCATGGGTTTCTATAAACCTAACTTACTAAGTAGAGAATAATATAGAAAAAAATATATAAAATGATATAATATAGCTCACTATCAAACTATGGTCATAACCTAGTATAATAACAAACAAATTCTAATATCAATCAGCCTCCCACGTACCTCTTCTAAGACTATATACTCTATAAGAACATTACCATTTAAAGAGATGCATTAAATTAATTTATTCCTTTTCGTTATATTCAATTTATGTGAAATAAATAATTAACCATTAATTTACCATTAGTAACACTAAAATAAATTACATTAACAATTTAGTAATATACAATACCCTCCATGAATAAGAAAACTATGTCCAATTATTTTCAAAACTTTATCCCCAGCATTGCATCCCAACCAGATCCAACCCCATAGTGTAAATATTTATTCATTAATTAACTTCATTATATTCCATAAAGCTTGGTACTCTAGGAAAATATCATAATCTACAAAACAAGGAATAAAACCAGGGACACCCAACAACTTCAACCCGAGGGGAAAGGAATGTAGTTAAAAAACCTAGTCGTCGGTAAAAAAACATATTCAAACAACTTTGCATCCTTATTAACATCGGGTAATACCAACTTCAAACCATTAAGTCATCTATGTTTTCCTTCTAAAACCCACAATCATATCCTAATGCATCTCACCACTCTAGAAAACATCTTATCCCATAAAAAATGGGTCCTTACACCCCTTAAACAAGAATATACCTCTATGATTAGAAATTCCAGGCTCATGTCACAACCATGCATCTTCTCCCTCCATAAAACATCACCACTCTAAGCTTATAAATCCCAAGCTCACATCATAAGATATCAGAAATGGGCACGAGTTTTAGATCTTGGCCCTAGAGTAGGGCACTCATATTTTACCTACAATGAGCTAGCATGGATAAAAAATATATGAACATGGGATTTTTAGGGAAGTGGGAATGTAGGGCCCTACAATGAAATTATCATTAAGCAAAAAAATTTGGTTCTTAATATCTCTTGAGTTAACTGATTCATTATTAAATGTATCCAATTACATAAAACCTATGAAGAAATCTATCAAAATCAATTAAAAATAAATTAAACGATTAATTTAAAATTCCATTAATTCTTGAATAAACAAGAATAATCATAACTCATGTACATTATACAATACAATTAAACATGAATACATAAATCAATTTGTTATCATCAAATTAAATTATCATTGATGTAACGCCCTGACCCCTTTTACCCAATGTTGGTTCATTATTATATAACATTGGAATGTTCAAAAGAAACATCAAATCTCGAAAGGCCGATTCGTTTAGTAGCCTTGGAAACACTAGATATATTAATAAATTTTACATTAAATCATAAAATGTAAACTACAACAATATAGTCTCCATATTCCACACTCTTATCGCCTCATATTATCCCTAAAGGTAATTCATAAATTACTTCTTCACATCCTAGAAAAAATAAAACATAGAAAAGCGGTGAGCTCAAATGCCTAGAATGGATAACAATATAGCAGAAACTTTCATAAATAAGAATAAACATTTAAGGAAATGTATAGCTAAAATAATCCTTTTAAACATGAACTTCAACATAGTATGGAAAAAATAAAATGAAATAATTCCATTTACTTATTCACATGGATATTCAACTAATCGAATAATCACACGCAATATCAATAACCACATTCATAATGATAGGATTCATAATTCCAGACTATCTTAACCACATAGCCAAGGCGTCATGCGAAGACTACAAATAAGATTTTCCAAAGGCCTTATGCCAAGACAATAGTTTGTCTCATGAGACCTACCGATGCATCGAGGAGCTATAGCGGGCTCCACCCATCACTTACTATGTCCAATTAATTCCTCATATGAAATGTTTTAAACATAACATAAACATTCGTATTAAAACTAGCATACGAAATGTCAATACTTTATCCACAAACCATGAATGGTATAAAAATAACATATACATAGTCAAACATAACTCATTTGATACAATATGGATGATTATTTTGTATCATAATAACCTCAATCGTGAATGATGAATGATATTGACATAGATGAAAATAATCTTCCAAACAATTAGACTGAAATATATCCACCTTTTTCATGAAATCATTTAAAGGTCACATTGTTGTCAAGAATCCATTTAAAATAGATTTTAGAATCAAAGTGTCCCATAACACTTTGAAAATTTTAAAAGGAATTTTGATTTAAAAACATTAATGTCCATGTACATAAATCTTTAAAACCATTTTTAAAATATGGACATTAATGAGAAATATTTAGTGTAATCAATCTTTAAAACATTTTAAAATTTCATTTTAGTTAGAGTTCCTAACCAAAAGAGAGACAATTGAATAAAAATAATTGAGGAAATAAAAAGTTTTTAATATCATGAGAATAAAGGGATTCCTGATATATTATGTCAAAGTACATTATATACACCATATAAAAGTGATTAGGTGTATAACAATAAAGGAGTCTCAATGGAATGTAAATTGAGAAGAAATCTCTCATAAAGGATGTATACTTAGGTTAAGGATAAATCAACGATATAATTATGAGTGAAAAATATAAATACACTCAATTTTATTGGATATTCAGTGTAAAGCAATCAATGGATATTCACACATATTCTTGTAAAAATAAACCCAAGGAATTGGATGTTTAACTCAACAAATCAAGATTGATTAAAAATTACTCTTATCAAGTTCATACTGATGACCTGATAATTTATCAATGGAGTTATTATGTGTATAAAAAGTATATCCACAGAAAGGGGAGTGGAATTTATGACATAATCAAATGAATTGTTATTCTACACATAATCCTGGAGTAAAATAATCAATGGGGTATGTGTAAAGCCGAATGAGTGGAAATTGAAATTTCAAATTCCCTTATTGATTTTGTCACATACAAAACATACACCCCTGAAAGAAGAATCATACAATGATTATTTAAATATACATTAATTAATGTATATTACACAATCAATACAAACATGGGAAGTACACACACCACATGTAATAAATAAGTGGTGAACAATGGAATTCTCACAGAATTAAAAGTGAGATAAGAAATCCCTTAGCTTGTACTTTTCCTTGGTTAAGGGTAGGTTAAAAAACTTTATAATGGTGAAATATTTGTTATTAAATTATACAAGAATCATATACATTAATATGATATCATATATGATCTTTTAACATTGATTTGTTAATAATATCTTAGTATTATCGTTGTTTCCGGTGTTAACTTACTGGTTTTCTTTTATATTTTTTGTTATGTAAGACATGTTTGTCATGGATATGTTGTATCTTCTTCATATCCAGAATGATATCAACTCCTTAAAAATTATTTTTAAATCATCAAATGATAATTATACTTGAATTTATACGATGGAGAATGAATCTCATCGCGTTCGTGGAGACGGTAATCCGTACGTACGCACGAGCGACAATATCATTCTTTTGATATTAAAATAATTTATAATTGGATGGTACATCATATATACAGAATCATTATCATGTTATATTTATTATTTAATTTAATTATAAATAATTATTATATCCATCCAAATAATAATATATTTAATAACAATTACACCCCGGCGTGGAGACGGTAAGCCGTACATACGCACGTATGGTGAAATGTCATATAAAAGATGGATAGAATACTGAATATGGTTGTACCATATTTATAATAATATTAATGTATATAGGAGATACTGGATTAATTATTTTATAATGGGAATAAGAAAGAAAGAAGATGTTGAAGAAGAAATGAATTTGAAAAAGGGTGGTGAAAACATTACCTCTTCTTCGGGTTCTTCCTTTTGATTTGATCAAAAGGGATCTTTAGGTTGGAATTATGATAAAAATAAGGCCTCTAGGTTATAGTGAGGGATGTTTACAGAGTATTTTTGCAGGGGTTGGCCAATCCAATAGGATTTTAAGGTGTTAATTAATGAGAAGGAGGAGTGCCCTTTTATAAGAGGGGTGAGGGGCACCTTTGGAAAAGCTAGAAATATTATTTTATAATAAATTCATATTCGTTTTATAATGGCTCCAAAGTAGATTATTTAAAATTCAAGGTGTGGATGGGTCGAAAACCACTAAAAATATAGAATTTAGACATGATTGGTTCATTATATTAACCTTATCTTTTAGTTTTAACTCCTAGTTAATTAGTTTGACAGTTACCATGTCACTTTGTATAATTATATTATATAGTTAATAAACATACTATATACCTCCAAGAGACCCCAAAGTGGTCAATTATTGATACACCTATCATTATATAAGTCATTAGGCTGAACTTTAGATTTTTAGGAATTTACTATAAATTAGGAATATAATATTTGTTTTAAAAACTCTTTTATGTCAATTTTGACACTATTCAATAATTGATTTATGTAAAAATCATAAAAGAATGATTACTTCGGAAAAAGTTAATTAAATCAATCCTAACATGTCATATTATCCTAAAAAATTAGTTCAATTGATATAAAGTCTGAAATTATATTTATTTTGGTGTTTATAATATCAATTATTTTAATTGTTTATTAATTTAATAATTACTGCATCACCATTGGGACATAAATAAATTAAATTATATAATGTTTAAAATTTTTAAATAAAATATCATTATGTAGGAAATATTTTTATAATTATAATGAATATTTATAGTTGAAAATACAACATATACAACCATATGTAAAAATTGTTTTTCTAAAGGATATATGCTTATGTCATTTTTGTATTTATTTTAACTTAATTAAAATAAAGTGTCCCTATAACCTACAAGTGGCTCCATGGGGTCCCAAAATTTACTCAAAGATGGCCATGGTCGGAAATGTATCCACAAATAAGGTTAAGAAACCTTTTAGGGTAATTTAGTATTATTATAAAATTATTTTTTTACCCTTATTTACCAGAATTACTCTTAACCATAGTAAATAAAATATTTACCGAAGTAGTTATTAAAAATGTATAAAAATAAAAGATACCTATTTACACAATATGAAAATCCTGATTCAAAATATGGAATCCATTTTTTAAAATTAAAAACATAGTAGTGGCCGAAATTAATTTAAAATTAATTCCCATTGTTAAAACAAAAAACGTGTTTTTAAGAGATAATAACTATCCAAATATTGACACTTTTTTATGTCGGGTTTAATTGTAAAATTATGTACAATGAACAAAATTGTATTAAATGGAAGAAATGTATTCTGAATATACTATAAAACCACTCAAATTAATAATTTATCAATATAAATTATTTCGATTTAAAAAGTTGTTTTTAATTAAAATTTAGTAATGTTCACTATTCATCAAAATATAAATGTTATCTGAAAAGTTCCAAAATTTCACCTTAGGCTAAATTCGATATTCCGAATCCAAAAATGAAGTCCATTTTGAGATATAAAATTTATAAAATTTCAAAAAGTATGTATTACTTTTCATAACAGCTAGTTTGATTGGTTGTGGTGTATTAGAACCCGATGTTGCGTACAACACACGGTATCACATTATTCAAAGAGAAGTGTACCGTAGAAGCTTGAGGTGTTACAATCACGATTTATTAAACATTCCAATTTAAATATTATTAATATATTTAATTATCTATTATTTTCGACATTAAATTTTTTATTATTTCCACATCCTAATAAAAAAATAAATAGAGATAACATAACCTATAAAAACAATATGTAAATTGTAATCACGGTACAATACAACAGCATCTCCATATAATAGTTACCAATTCATTAATTATGTTGTTCTATTTTTTCTAATTTAATTGTGATCCATTGGATTAATCATTCTCACTCAATGTTTTAATGTAAAAAAATAAATAATCTATAAATCCCCAAACTGAAAATGTTTTCAATATTCTTTTCATAAGAACAAACCATCACTATGGACCCTGAACACATCTCTTGTAAAAACTAAAACATTCCGGGGACATTGTTCCAGGAAAACACAAACATAAAACAAAATAGATTTCATTATAAACATGGAGGTTAAGTGATACCACATGGAATAGAGGAATAAGAAGTAATATATTATAAAAAACACAACAATATAGGTGGATCATACATTGGATTCTTGAAGGAATTCTTGGGATTAAATGATTATATCTAGTAATCAATCCATAAAAAACGAATCCCCAAAATATTGAAGAGGGGGTTTTTGAGTATCCTGATGTGAGAGGGAGAGCCACTAAAGATGTATGGTTATGAATCATCTGAGAATCTAAAATATTCAAAACAATCATTCATTGGGGATTTATATTGTGTTTAATTACCTTTCACATAGTGTAATCCTTAGGTTTCAGTTTCCAACAAGAATCATATCACATCATCATGTATTTATTTTTCTATCCATGATACATCACACATTAGGAAACCTAATTTCATGTAATGTCAAATTATTATATTTTATGAATCCAACATTCATGTCATGTTAAATTGTTACATGCTGTGAAATATCCATTTCTTCACTTCCTATTAACCCAACTCTTACATACATTCTCCGAGCATCCTCTAAGAACCATGGCCTTCGGTAACATGTAAATGGTCAATCTAGATGTATTTGAGTTATTGCTGTTAGAATGGTGGGTACATAAATTATTATATAAATTATGAAAATTTGGTTGACACATTTTTATATTATTATATTACCAATTAATTATAAATTAATGAAATGAGTTTTTTAAAATTAAATGTAATTTTTTTCAAAAAAAAAACCATTTAAACGTGCATAAGTTGGTTTTATGATAATAAGTAAACAAATAACTCATTTTGATTATATTAGTGATATACATATAATATGTTCAATATACGGTTTAAAATTCATCTTATTGGTTTTTTATACATGATATCATAAGAAATCCATTTTCATTCACATGAAGATATATTTTTCAAAAAAGGAAGGTTGCCCACCTATTGATGGGGCACTTGTTTTGAATATTATTTTTGTATTTTATATATTATATTTGATAAAATAAAATAAATATTCAAAATAAAAAAAATTGGTTTATTATTTTTATTTTTTGATAATTGTTTTTTCAATGAATAGTCAAAACATACAGAATTTTTCATCAAAACTATTAATTCATCAAAATTAACAATATGGATAAATAATAATTTTTAATGTTTTAAAAATATTTTTATATCAATTATATATCAATTAATATAATTTAGGATATTAGAACCAATTTAATAATGCATTTGGATATAAAAACTTTTTATTCTTTTGAATGATTTTATTTTAAAAAACTTGTTTTCATATTCTATCAAAGGGATTAATCATTAAATATTATCTGAAACATATGTATATGTAATTTTGAAAGATGGATTCCAATTGTAGACAAAAAATTTTCAAATTTAGTAAATATTTCAGTTTTAAATTTTTTTTAAAAATTTAATAGTAATTTTGGTAATTTTCATATGACGGTTAAGGGTAAAAAAGTAATTAATGGAAAAAATATTCATCTAAATAATAAAAAATTACCATAACACATGCCATATTTTTATTTTCTGAGTTTCCCTTATAATTAATGGATCAGTTATGATACCATTTTTTATATAGAAATATTAATGGTTTTTCTACATCTTGTTAATTTATTTATAAATTTTAGTAATAAAATAATTACAATAAATAGTGACACAATGCTGATGCCTTAATTCGTTAATTAAAGGTAGAATTTAATAAATGAAATTACAATTATTAACAAAAAAATATTTGATAAAATTAATCCCATCCTTTAATTTTATTGATGACTTTGACATATTGGAGAAAATTTTATGAAATTTTTTTCTTAATGAAATGATGTTGTTATAATATTTTTTATATGTTCAAGTAATGGATACTGTCAAAATTGACATTAACAATATTTTAAAAACAAATTTAATTTTATTAAATGATATAAAAATAAAAAAATCATAAAAATGATAGGGTTATATCAAAAATATTCATTAGTTAATCATTTTCATGTTCTTTTGGTATCTTATAGTTAGTATATTAACCGAAAAAGTGTTAAATATATTATATCACGGTTAGAATTTAAAAAACAGAAGTAAGGGATAAAAAACTCTTAAGAATAAAACATTTCTAAAAATGTATAATTTTTATTAGACAATTGAATTTAGATACATCCGCCCCATGTGTTGTAAATAAATACATTCATATCTATTTTGAATATAGAAATAAATTTATATTATTTTAATATTTTAGAATATTTCAAAAGTATAACTCTCCTCTCATATAAAAGTGATTTTTTTAAATTACACAAAATTAAAATGAATTTTTGTTATGAAATACCCTACATGATATCATTCAAAAATCACTACCCTTATTAATGATCTCTTATTTTAGGAAGAATATTCGCTATAGAGCTGTTAAGTTGTATATCAAAGGATATTATCCCAAGAAAATGTATTATTTTTAAGGAAGTGTTGTTTTGATTCTTCATCCAATTATTTCTAATATATTTTAACCAAATGGAAATAATAAAGACAGTCTCCTAATTATTATAATATATTATTATTTTAATATCATCACCAAAATCAATACTCAATTCTATCAAATGGGAAATTAATTGTCATTAATGTGTACATTGACCTTCCACCTCGTGAACCAATATAATTCATTTTCCATCACCATATCAAAATACATGTCATAATGATGTAATAAAAGTTTATATAAATAATATTTATGATATATTTATCATTATTAGAATGAAATAAATCATTTATGTTGTTACATTTCCATACACAGAAAAATGAAAATGATGTCTCTGCATACGTGTGAATTATCACCTCTATAATGCGATTTGATTCAGTTTTCAGTACCAATTCACATGGATGATATATATATTAGTATATTTAAATAAATAATTTGATAATAATTATATTATTATAGTTATTTAATGATGAAATAATACTTACCTTATTCCTATAATGATCATTAGAAAATTGAAATGTCGCTCATGTGCTCGTACGACTTACCATCTCAATGATTATAATGGAGTTAATTTTTTATATCCATATGTAATGAATGGATTTAAAAGAATAATTTAGGTATAAATTTTATTATTATTTCTGGAATATTATTCTAGAAAGGATGAATTAATGACCACATTGACTATTGACATCATACCATAGGCATGTTAAACTCATGTACTAAATATCATCAAAACATCAGATAAGTTGATAAAGAATTATATAATTGTTATAACATAAAAACAAGTTATATAAAAGGAATTATAAAATTTAAATGGTTATATTGTATATAAATAATTATCAAAATTTTATTATTCCTAAATAGTCGAAACATACGTGATAAATCAGACTTAAGGTAAGGGATTTCATCTCAATCTTTTTTATTGAGGCACTTATTTATAATATGCAACATTATTTTTTTTGAGTATATAGAACCCAATTTTACATATATGATCATTAATTAATTTGTAATAATTTTAATTATTGTTTTATTAAAATATATTATTTCATGTGGATTATGATTTGTTGTTTAATGTGGTGTGGGATACATTGAATGCATGAATATTCAATTATGAAATACTTTTCACCAAGTCAATTTTATTGATAATATTTTAGATATTTATTTATATGAATATAAAATTAATATAAAAGACATTCTTTATGAATTTATTATCTCATTAAATGGTTTTAAAAAGTATCATTTGCATGTGTATTATACAGAATGTTTTGACAAATGAGAAACGAAATGTTCTATTCTTAACGTACATGGTGACAATGAAATTTACCTTGCCATGAATGTTATTTAACTTTATGAATCATTTTCAAGATTACCTATTTTATTAAATATAGATAATTCTTTTTCATTCATGTTTATTTTTGTATTGGAAATGGGTTTTCAATTAAAATGGTGTTTTCTATAAAAAATCAATTTGTAAAATAATATGATATATTGATATATCAATGATTTTTTTATCGTGGGTTAAATTGAGTTTTCATAGTTCTTATTAATTATTTGTTTCATAAAAATTATATAAAAACGGTTCAGAACCATTATATATCATAGTTGAGATCAATATATCATATTCATAGGGTAATCCATTTTAGGGATCTCCAAATAATTGGGTAGTCTAGAGATAGAATTTCATGAAATTTGTACTCTGTTTGTAAGGGTGAATATTTGAATTACAAAGTAATTTTTCCCTACGGAATCTATCTAATTTATCATGGCATGGTAACGTGTTTCCAATAAAAATATCAATGAATTTTTATGTTTTCACTATAATAAAAATTTACATTCATTATGACACTTATAATGCTTTTTTCTTTCATCCAATGATTTGAAATGTTTTTTTGGGTTTAAAGAATATAGGGGAATGGATGAGATATTAGTGATTATTTTTAATGTTTTTTATAAATATATATAATGGTTAATTTTATAGAGTTTTATACTGTGAAAAAAGATACTATATATTATTGTCCACTTGTAATGTATAGGTTTATATTGTAAAGTCATTTACTAATTATATAAAACTCTAAAATGAAATTATAATCAACAATTAATTATAGTTTAAAAACCCTAGAATATATATTATTAAAATCTTGGTCATTATAGTTTTTATAATATGATGGTTTAGAAAAATTTAGATACATGGATTTATTCATAAGAGTTATAGATATAATAATGGATTTATAATTTTATGGTTGATAATTACTTTACTGTCCTATGAATCCATTGGATGATTTACTTTTTTAAATTTTAAGGATGATCATAATATTGATCAAACGTTAGTGGTCATATGTTCATTGATCATAATTTTAATATATTATAAAATATTTTGAATGGAAACAATGGTTAATTACCTAACAATTTGATACATGATGTCTCGGTTTGTATGATTTGTTTAGTTTGATGATTTTATAAATGAAGAATAATTTTCTTTTGGAAATATATGGTTTATCTAATAGATATACATGGTTTTGGAAATTTATTTCAATATTATTTTATTAATGTCATTTTGGAAGATTATTACTACTTTGTAAATTATATAAGATTTAGATAAATAAATTTTTATGATGTTTTATAATAGGAATAAATGAATAATTAAATTTGGGAAGATTATATGATTTGATTGTGGATTTATTGTGATTTAATAAATTTACTGAAATAATACAAATATCATAGAGATGTTGTTATTCAAGGAATTATATTTTTATTACACATTAAGATATATATATGACATTTAGAGATAAATGATTAAATTAATCATCAAATACTGTTACACCCAAAGCATCCATGATACGCTTCTCTTGGAAGAATACAATAACTCGTGTTGTACCCAACACTATGTTCTAACACACCACAAACAATCAAAATAGCCATTATGAATAGTAATACTCAATTTTTTTTAATTTTGTAAATTATATTTTTCAAAATGGGCTTAATTTTAGGATTTGGAATATCAAAATTTCCTTAGGGTGAATTTTGATTATTTTTCTGAAAACATTCCATTTTTGATGAATAGTGAAAAACACTGAGTTATTGTTTAAAACTGACTTTTTATTCAAATAAATATTTATATTTATTTTAGGTCAAAATAAAAACATAATACCTATATAAGTAAAATATAAATCATTGTAGTTAGTTTATAATAATTTTAGATATATAAAAATTTTGTTGACCTTTTTACTATGTTTTACCCCCCTCCGAAGATAATTTGGAAATTTTAATAAAACTTATTTTTAATGATTCTATGAGTTTAATTTAACAATTTTAGAGAAAATGTTGACATTAGTATGCAAAATGTGGTTCAATAAGGTGAAAATAATTTCTGGTGAATAATAACTTTTTACTTTTATTTACCACGGTTAAAAGTAAATAGGGTAATTAAGGGTAAAAATGATATTATTATTACCCTAACACATGTCCTAATTCTATTTAATATGTGTAATTCGACCAAAAACACCCTTATGAATAAAATATAATCCTTTATTTCCATTTATATTAGATTAGAACATATTATTAATATATAATTCAAAGAGGAGTTAAAAGTGTTAAATTCAAAGTTTAACAAGTAAACCATTTTTAATATAGGGTTACATATAAGATAAATTCTAGTATAAATATTCATTTGTAAGATACAAATATGTACTACATAATTGTATTTTAATTATATTTTTTTAGAAATTATATAATTTAATTTATTTATGGCACAATGATGATGTAGAAATTAACTAATTAATGAAATATTAAAATAATTGATATTATAAATATCCAAATAAATGTATAATGATACTTTGTATCAATTAAAATAATTTTATAAGTTAATATGAAATTTTAGGGATTTTTATATGATTTTTTGTACATAATAATGTTGTTGTGAATTTAGTAAAAACAAAATACCAAATAGTGTCAAAATTGACATAAAAGAGTTTTTAGAACAAATATTATATTATTAATTGATATTGTATTCCTATAGAATCTATGTATAGGATAAATGACTTATATAATGGTATGTGTATCATTAATTAACATCATGGGGTTATCTTGGAAGTATATAGTATGTTTATTATTCATATAATTAAAAAAATACATAGAGGCTTGGTAAATGTAAAACTATTTAACTAAGACTTAAATCTAAAAGATAAGGTTAATATAGTGACCCAAAACTATCTAAAACCTATTGGATGAGTGGTTTTTTAAGAATACCCACCTTAGTCTTTAAATAATTCATTTTTGATTCCTTATAAACCAAAAATGAATTTATTATAAAATTATATTATTAGCATTTCCTAAGGTGCCCCTCACCCCTCTAATAAAAGGGAACTCCCCCTTCTCTCTAATTCACACCTTCAAATCCATTTAACTCAGAAAACCCCTACCATAATACCCTATCAACTACCATCCATTCATCTTAGATTACATACTTTAGTCAGAAAGCCATCCTATGGAGATCTTTTGATCAAATAAAAAAGAAGAACCCGAAGAAGAGGTAAATATTTCATCCCCTCTTTCAAATTTCTTTCTTCTTCCACTTCCACTTTCATTGTTGTTTCCATTATGAAATAACAAATACAGTATATTCAATATAAATTTATGGTTTTATAAATATGGTATAACCATATTCATTATTCTATCCATCCTTTGAATGACATGTCACCATACGTGCGTACGTACTGCTTACCGTCTCCACGTCATGGTGTAATTGTTGTACAATACATTATTATTTGGATGGGTAAAATAATGATGTGTAATTGATGTAAATAATAAAAATAACATGATAATTATACTGTATATATGATATACCATACAATTATATATTATTTTAATATCAAATGAATGATATTGTCACTCGTGGGTACGAACGAATTACTATCTCCATGAACGCGATGAGATTTATTCCCCATCATATACATTTCGGGATAATTTTCATTAGATGATTAAAAATAATGATTAAAAAATTAATATAATTATGCACATCAATAAGATACATCCTATCTAAAATAAACATTAATTACGTAACAAAGCATATAAAGGAAAACAAATCAGTAAACACTGGAAACGATGATAATACTAAGATATTATTAACAAAGAAATGTTAAAAGATCATATATGTTGTCATATTAATGTATATGATTATTTTATAATATAATAAAAATTATTTAACAATTATACAAGAGGTGAAACTAACCACGACCAAGGAAATGTTCAAGATAAGGTTTAATTTCAAAATCTCTTCATTATCTGAGGTAGTTTATACATAATTATCTACTGGGAAATCTTTATCATCTACGTCCAGGATTCATAAAATTTTATTTCAAAACATTTCTACAATTTACTAAATATTGGGTAATTGTCACTTATACCCTTATTTGGCCTTATATATTTTTAAAGTAATCTTTCCATCATTTTCCAAACAAGGTACTTTTTGACCATTTCAACAAATTAACGGTAAAAATGTTTTTTAACTTGTACGGTGGGAGCAGGTATTTTCTGTTATTGTAACATCGTCAAAGCATCCCTCACAAGCATATAAGTATATTTTAATAATAAAATGTTCTCTTAAATTATTTCATAATAAAAAGAGATATTTCTATAAAAAGGTTTTGATTTCATTTATGTCAACACCTTTTATGGATTTTTAGCTTATTTGAAGTTGATTTATTATGATACAAAAGATCCATATTGTATTGAAGGTTTTGTGATATGTTTGAATGTGGACGTATAATTTTTATACCATTCATGGTTTATGGATAATGTATTGACATTTAATATGCTCATTTTAATTCGATTATTTTTTTTATTTTTAAACCGTTTCATATGAAGAATGCATTGGACATAGTAAGTGATGAGTGGAGCCTACTATAGATCCTTGATGCATCGGAAGGTCTCATGAGACCAACTAGTGTCTTGGCACATAGCCTTGAAAAAATCTTATTTGTAGTTTTGGCACAAGTCTTTGACTATGTGGTTATGAATATTTGTAATTATGCAATCCATCATTATGAATGTTACTATTGATATTCCATGTGATTATTCAAATAGTATAATATCCATGCGAGTAAGTATATAGAATAATTTTGATTTATAATTTCCATATTATTATTAAGTTAGTGTTGAAAGGGATTTCGTTTTAGTTTTATACATTTCCATAAATGTTTATGCTTATTTATGAAAGTTTCAGATATATTGCTATCCTAACTGATCATTTGAGATCACCCCTTTCTACGTTTTATTTTTCACAGGATGAGAAGAAGTATATTATGACTGACCTATATGTATAGTCGATGAGATCTTATTGTTTTCCATAGAAAAAATGTTGTTGTAGTTTTCCATTTTATGATGTAATGTAAACCTTATAAATGTATCTAGTAATTCCAAGTCTACTAAACTAATCGATCTTTCGAGAAATGATCTTTTGAGATCATGCCAAGGATACATAATAATTCCCTGAATCGGGGAATCTAGGTTCAGGGTGTTACAACTAGTATCAGATGATGTTTAGTATACACCATGGAAACTAGATTTAGGTGAAATCTGATTAGAGCACATAGCCCTTGGATAGACTTTGAGGATTAGTATAGAATAACTTCCTAAAATTTTGGTATTTTAGATATTTTTTGTGTTTTCCAATAGATACATCCTTGTATGGATATGAGCAGGTAGATGCGGCTCTGGAACATATGTACGTAGGGGTAAAACTAATAAACAATTCTTTGAGCTAGACTCAAACGGGAACTGGTGCACGACATCATGCTTTGTTGCACTATTGGCTACAACACTCCCAGGGTATATGCATATGATAATTATCATTTTATATACAAACCATTGTTTAGGTTTTATGAGTATATAGTTTTTCATGGAAAATTGTTTTTATGATTACGGATTATATCCATAAACTATTCAATTTATCTTATGTATTTTACAAGTTTGGAATTATGTATTTCGATTCATAAACTAATCTAGTTGATGTCATTTTTTCAAAATCGATCCTAGTAGAAGGAATGTAAACCTTATCAATGCACGCACTTAATGTAGGGATTTCCCACATGCTCAAGATGATTATATTGGATCTTTTGATACAACTGGTGATGATCATCTTATCACTATATTAAGAAAACTCAATCAGGTTATGAATAATAACCTTACTCGTATGGGGCACCCTGATCTGAAGCACGAAGGATCAATGTTAGGTCATTTCATGAGACAAAAACCACCAACATACAATGGGGTTACAAATCCATTAGTAGCTGATCAATGGATAAATTTATTATAGAAAATATTCCATGCCTTAGGGAGTAGCAAAAGGGAAAAGGTTTCCATGGCAGTTTACCACCTCACTAGAGATGCTGTTCAATGGTGTTCATTGATTCAAAACACAAAGGATGATGTTGAAGGATCAAATATTGAATGGAGGGAGCTTGAAGATATATTATTTGAAAAATTCCTTCCTCATGACCATCAAGTGGATATGGAAAGAAAATTATTGAGTCTGAGGAAAAAGGAAGATGAGAATGTAGCAAAGTATGATGATAACATTACAAGGGAAGCGAGTCATGCTACAGTTTATATATGTAACCCATGAAATAATATTGATCATTTCATTGATGGGTTAAAACCATTTACTTGTCGAGCATCAGTCTCACAATTCTTTTTATCATACAAAGATATTGTCTCATGTTCTATCAAGAAGGAAAAACTAATTTCCTATGTTTTATGTAATTAAAGAAAATAAAGAGATTAAGAGATCTGCTGAACACTTTGGAAATGGAAATAAGGGGAAGAAAGAAAAAGTTGAATATCGATCTTGCAGTAAATGTCTGAAGAAACACTCTAGTACTTGCCTGAAGGGAATGAGAGTCTATTACAAGTGTGTTGAAAAAGGCCACCAAACTCATGATTTAAAGGGGAAGAAAGAATTTGTCAATGTTGAATTCTACAATTATAGATAAATGGGGAATTATGAGAATGAATGTCCTAAGCGTTTGGGGAATTTACCATAGAAATGGACAATGTATCAAGGCTATGTTTATGCTATCACTACTACTGAGGTTGAAACATTGAACGACATAGTGGAAGGTAATTTAATGGTTTCCTCACGTTTAGAAAATGCATTATTTGATTATGGATCATTGCATTGTTTCATATAATTCCATATTTCTATCAAAATTAGATATTTCCAATTTGATTTTACAAGGGAGTTGTAATACAAAACATCTAAGGGAGGTATCATTGCACCAATGTTTTGAGAATCATCCCCCATTGGGGAATATAAATGTTCTTTTTCTACTGATCTCATCGTCATAACCATGATTGAATTTTAACTAATCTTTGGTATGTATTTTCTTACATACAATTATGCAAAACATTATTGTATGAAGAAGGGGGTTACTATTTTTTATAAAGATTATAATGAACACCTTATATTTAGAGAAGAATCGTCACCACCTAATTCATATCTAGATTCATCCTCAGTAGCTCAACTAAATTAAATTATTCTTGAAAAAGAGATTGAAATAACTGTGGGTGTGGAAAGGAATGTTAAAACAGATTATGTACGTATTGTAAAAAAAATTGATGATGTGTTTCCAGAAGATTTACTTGGACATCCTCCAGAAAGAGAAATTGAGTTTTCCATTGATTTAATTCATGGATCAAGGCCCATATCTAAGACCACTTTTATAATGGCCAATGTGGAATTAACGGATCTAAAGAAACAACTAGAGAAATCGGGTAATAAGGGATTTATTCACCCTAGTTTCTCTCCTGGGGGATCCCCTGTTCTTTTTGTTAAGAAGAAAGATGGATCTATGAGGTTGTGCATTTACTATAGGGAGATCAATACTATAAACATAAAGAACAAGTATCCCCTACCTCACATTGATGATTTATTCGATCAATTTCATTGAGATAAATACTTTTCAAAGATTGACCTTCGATCTGGATATCATCAGTTGTGTGTGATGAAGGAAGACATTCTGAAAACAATATTTCAAACTTGGTACAAGCATTACGATTTTACAACAATGCCTTTTGGATTGACTTATTCACAATCTATCTTCATGGATATAATTAATATAGATTTCAAGGAATATCTTGATCACTTTGTAGTGGTATTTATTTATGATGTGTTTGTATACACCAAAATCTATGAAGATCATGAAAATCACATGCACATTATCCTGAAAACTCTTAGAAGAAATGAATTATATTGGAAGTTTAGCAAGTATGAATTCTATCATGAAGAGATTTCTTTTCTTAGCTATATCGTCTCTAAGTATGGAATCTATGTTTATTCTTATAAGACAAGAGAAATCCAAGAATGACCAACACCGATGAGTATAACTAAGGTATGAAGTTTTATTGGTTTATTAGGTTATTATCGGCATTTCGTCCAGAATTTTTCCCAGTTGGCTAACCCATTAACAAAGCTCACACAAAAAGGGTTAATTTTTTTTCAAATAAGATTGTAAATAATGTTCTGAAGAATTGAAGATAAGATTATTCAATGGTCTTATATTGACACTACCATCGGAGAATGAGGGGTTTTTTTATTTATAGGGATGTATCGAAGAAAGGACTTGGTTGTGTCCTTATGCAGAATGATAGAGTTATTCCCAATGCATCATGATAGCTAAAATGTCATTATTAAAAATATCCTTCTAATGATCTTGAGTTAGTAGCTATAATATTTACTTTGAAGATTTGGAGACACTATCTCTATTGTAAAAAATGGGAAATTTATACTGATCATAAGAGATTGAAGTATATTTTCTCAAAGAATGAACTCAACATGAGGAAAATGATATGGATTGAACTACTAAAGCATTATGATTGCATGATACAATACCACCTGAGGAAGGAAAATAAGGTGGAAGATGCTTTGAGAAGAAAAGACCATGGAGTTTTGAACAAGATGAGATTTAAAAGGGATCCAATTTTTATGGATCTACTAAGGATGGATTTGAGAATAACCCGGGAAGGTGAAAAATTAATTATTTTTCAAATGGTTGACAACCGATCATTATTAGAAAGAATAAAAAGTTCTTATGTTGATGACGAGGAGTTTCAAAAGAAGATTAAATGTGTGAATGACAGGAGATTGAGTGACTTCGTATATGAAGTTGGAATTTTGAAATTTGAGGAGAGAATTTCTGTTCCTGATATACCTGATTTTAAAAGAGAATTGTTGGATGATTCTCATAGATCCAACTTCCCTATACACCATAAGATAACCAAAATGTATAAGGATATTAAGGATCATTTTTTGCGGGACAACATGAAGAGGGAGATTGCTGATTTTGTGTCAAGATGTATGGTTTTTCAACAAGTGAAAACTAAAAGGCAACAGCCTGGAAGAGTCATGCAACCTCTTCCCATACGTGATTCAAAATGGGATGATATCATGATGGAAATTGTCATGGGGCT
Source organism: Viscum album (assembly GCA_963277665.1). NCBI lineage: Eukaryota > Viridiplantae > Streptophyta > Magnoliopsida > Santalales > Viscaceae > Viscum > Viscum album. The sequence goes on from CAUJRU010000629.1 coordinate 177,917, forward strand.
ACCAAAGACTCCTAAAAGTAACGATGCAATATGAGTCATTATTGATCATCTTACCAAGTCAGCATATTTTCTTGCTATTAGAGAAGATTTACCACCTGAATATATTGCAAGACTATATATTAATGAAGTTGTTAGACTTCATAGAGCAACCCTATTGATTGTTTCTGATCATGGTCGACGTTTTACATCACAATTTTGGAAAATTATTTAGAAATCCCATGATACTGAACATTCTTTGAGCACTACCTAATACCCTCTAACTGATGGAAAATCCGAACAGACTATTCAAAACTTAGAAGACATGTTTAGATCTTGCTCACTTGAATTTCAAGGTATGTGTGATCAATATTTACCTCTAGTAGAATTTTTTTTATAACAATATCTTCCATTCAAGTATTCATATGGCACCATATGAGGCGTTATACGGTAAGAGATGTCTCACACTGACCTGTTGGGATGATGTTGGTGAAAGAAAACTTTTAGGCCCAGAACATATTGAGGAAACGATGGAAAAAGTTAAGGTAATCCAAACACACATCAAAGCAGCTCATACTAAGCAGAAGATCTATGCCAATAACCGAAGGAAGGATTTGGAATTTCAGGTAGGATATCATGTTTTCTTGAAGTTATCTCTAGGGAAGGGTGTCATACATTTCAGTAAGAAGGGAAAATTATATCCCAGGTACACTAGACCTTTAGAAATTCTAGACCGAATTAGGGCAGTAGATTACCATTGGGCAATGCCGCCAAGCCTCTCCAATGATTAAAATGTATTCCACATATCACTGTAGAGAAAATACATGCCTGAACTGATGCACGTACATAAATTTGTGGAATTAGAAGTATAACCTGATCTATCTTATTGAGAAGAGCCTGTCAATGTTTTTGATACAAGAGAACATGTGTTGAGAAACCGAACGACTCCTATGGTAAAGGTTGTATGGAGAAAGCATTATATGGAAGTGGCAATGTGGGATCCTGAGGAACATATGATGAAGAACCAACCAAGTATTTTAATGTTGTAATATTCTAGAAATTTCAAGGATTAAATTACATTATTTAGGTGATAAAGTAATACCTCAAGCTTCCACGGTACACTTCTCCGTGAATAATACAATAGCGTGTGTGGTACGCATAATCGAGTAGTAACACACCACAACCAATAAAAATAGTAGTTATGAATAGTAACACCCACTTTTTGAAATATTATAAATTTCATCATTCAAAATGGGATTCTTTTTTGGATTTAGAATATCGAAATTATCTTTGGTTGAATTTCTATTATTTTTATGAAAAATTTCTATTTATAATGAATAGTGAAAAACACTGAGTTATTTTTTAAAACCAACATTTTATTTAAATAATTAATTATATTTATTTTAGGTCAAAATAGATAAATAATACCTATATATGTTCAATGTATTTAATTGGAGTTAGTTTATAATAATTTTAGATATATAAAATTTTATTGAACTTTTTACCGTCTTTTACCCACCACTTAGGAGCATTTGAAAATTTACATAAACCTTAAGTTTAACACTTATGTGAGTTGAATTTCAATAATCTATGAGACATGGTTGATCACAGTAAGTAAAATGTTGTTCAATAAGATGGAAATAATTTTTGGTGAATAATTATTTTTTACTTTTATTACCACAGTTAAAAGTAAACAGGGCAATTAAGAGTAAAAATGATATTATTATTATTATTACCCTAACACATGTTATAATTCTATTGGATGTTTAATTCGACCAAAAACAACCTTAGGAATAAAATATGATCCTTTAGGTCCACATGGATTAGATTAAGATATTTATTATTATTTAATTTAAACAAGAGTAAAATGTGTCAAATTCAATTTTTAATATCTAAACCATTTTTAGGATAGGGTTACACATGAGATAAATTTTACTATAAATATTAATTTTGATGCTAAAAATATTTCAAACATAATGGTATTTTATTTATATTTTTTAGTCATTAAATAATGTAATTTTTAATGACATAGTGATGATGCAGTAATTACCAAATTAATGAAATATAAAAATAATTGATATTATAAATATGAAAATAAATGTAATTTGAGACTTTTTATGAATTAAACTAATTTAATTTCTTAATATAACATGTTAGGGTTGGGTATATGATTTTATTAAGAAGTAATAAGGCTGTTATGAATTTTCGAAAAAAATACCAAATGGTGTCAAAATTGACATAAAAGAGTTTTTAAAATAAATATTATATTATTAATTGATATTCTATTCCTAAAAATATAAATTTCGGCCAAAAGACCTATATAATGATAGTTTTATCATTAATAAACATCTGTGGGTTCGTTTGAAAGTTTATACTATGTTTATTAACAATATAATATAAAAATACAAAGAGACATGGTAAATGTCAAACAATTTAACTAAGTGTTATATCTAAAAGATAATGTTAATATAGTGATCAAAACAGGACAATAACCTATTTTTTGAGTGGTTATCGACCCATCCTCACATTATCATTTAAATAATTCATTTATCAGCCATTAGAAATAGAAAATTGTTTTATTATAAAATAATATTACTAGCTTTCCTAAAGTGCCCCTCACCCCTCTTATAAAAGGGCACTCCCCTTCCATCTAATTCACACCTTCAAAACCATTTGGCTTGACCTAATCCTACCCAAATACCCTCTCATATGTCCTCCCTTCATCATATAGGCCTTCATTTATTCATAAATTCAATCTACGGAGCCCTATTGATCAAATCAAAAGGAAGAACCCAAAAAAGAGGTAAACATTTCATCACCTCTTTCAAGTTCCTTTCTTCATCCACTTCCTCTTTCTTTGTTGTTTCCATTCTAAAATAATAAATACAGTATATTTTATATATAGTAATGTTATTATAAATATGGTACAACCATATTTATTATTCTATCCATCTTTTGAATGACATGTCACAATTCGTGTGTACGTACGGCTTATCATCTCCACGTCGTGGTGTAATTGTTATTCAATAAATTATTATTTGGATAGGATTAATAATGATGTGTAATTGATGTAAATAATAAATATAACATGATAATTATTCTGTATATATTATATACCATTCAATTATAAATTATTTAATATTACAAGAATGATATTGTCGCTCGTGCATATATACAGATTACCGTCTCCACGAACAAGATTAGATTCATCTTCCATCGTATCCATTCAAGGATAATTTTCCTTAAAAGATTAAAAATAATGTTTCAAGACTTAATATAATTCAGAAAATGAATAAGATACATCTTATCCATAACAAAAAGTACGTACGTAACAAATCATATAAAGGAAAATGAATTAGTTAACACTTGAAATGACGATAATACTAAGATATTTTTATCAAAGCACAAGTTAAAAGATCATATATGATATCATATTAATTTATATGAATTTTTATAATTTAATAACAATTATGTTACAATTATTCATGAGGTTAACGAACCCTCAACCAAGGAAAAGTACAAGGTAATGGTTAATTTCACAATATCTTCATTATCTGAGGTTGTTTATACGTAATTATCTATTGGTACATCTTTATCATCCACATCCATGCTTATAAAAAATATATTTCAAAACATTTTTACTATTTACTAGACGATGGTTTAATGTTAGTTATACCCTTATTTGACCTTATATGTTTTGAATGAAATCTTTCCGTCATTTTCCTGACAAGGTAATTTTTGACCTTTTCAAAAAAATTAATGTAAGAATGTTTTTTTTACTTATATATCGGGGGTAGCTATTTTCCACAATTATAACATCGTTGAAGCTTCCCTTGTATGCTTATAAGAATATTTTAAAAATAATTACTTTCTTTCAATGATTTTAAAATAATAAGATATATTTCACAAAAAAAGGTTTTGATTTCATCTATGTCAACATCCTTTTAGGGATTTTAAGATTATTTGAAGTTGATTTTTTGTGATACAAAACATACATATTGTATTGAAGGTTTTGTAATATGTTTGACATTGGATGTATTATTTTTACACAATTAATGGTTTTTGGATAATTTATTGACATTTTGTATGCTAGTGTTAATACAAATTCTTATCTTAAGTTTAAACCTTTTCATTTGAGGAATTCATTGGACTTAGTAATTGATGGGTGGAGCCCGCTATAGCAGCTCGATGCATCGATAGGTCCTAATGAGACAAACTAGTGTATTGGAACAAGGCCTTCAAAAAATCGTAATTGTATTCATGACACAAGGCCTTTGACTATGTTATTATGAAAGTCTAGCATTATTCATTCCATCATTATGAATGTGGCTGTTGATATTGTATGTGATTATTAGACTAGTATAATATCCTTATGAGTATGTAAATGTCATTATTTTGATTTATATATTCCATAATATGATGAAGTTTATGTTGAAAAGGCTTTTGTTTATGTTTTATACATTGCCTTAAATGTTCATGCTTATTTATTAATTGTTCCTCTAAATTGTTAACCTTACTGATAATTTGAGCTCCCCATTTCTATGTTTTATTTTTCCCACGACTTGAAAAGTATAATATGAATGACCTGTAGGGATAGTATATGTGATATCAGTGTTTTCCATGGAAACAATTTTGTTGTAGTTTTCTATTTTATTATGTAATGTAATACTTACGAATGTGTCTAGTACTTCCAAGGATACTGAACTAATCGTTCATTCGAGACATGATATTTTGTTATCATGCTAATGATACATAATAATGCACTGACTATGGGTAAATTGAGTCAGGTCATTACAAAAAAAAATTAATAAAATCATTTTTATTTTTGGGATTATATCATTGTCAATAATAATTATGAGTAATATTTAGGATAATAATTTTTTTTAATGATCTATGTTGACCATTGGGGGTCACTATTAGATTTCAAAGATCGAATTAGTTATTCATTCTAAATATTTTTATTATTTTTATGGATCTATCATATCTTATTCTAACTATTTTGGGTTTATTAATGCCTAAATAAATGAAGAAATAAATTTTTTTGGTGATATGTGATTGTCTAGATGTTTCATCTTCTTTTTTAGGTAATAAAAATTCATCTTGAATACTCAACATTTGGAAAAATGATTATTTTGGGTGGGGGGGGGGAATTTATTAATGGATGAAATGTTAATTTTTATGTAGGTGTATTTATTTATTATGTTAGTTTAGTAATTAAATTAATTACTCAAAACTATTGAAGGATTTTGAACAAAAAATTTAGTCAAATTAATTATCATTATAAGAAATCATTGGGCTTTTATCCCAGTAAAGATCAATGAGTTTTGAGTAGATAACTTTCTAATGATTATGATTCTATACAACTCTCAATATAAACATGATAGTTATTTTTTCTTCAATATCAATGTTTTCCTACAATAAACACTTCTAGGTGTTATCTCAGGTGTCCTTCATACTTCTTTTTTCATTTGATTAAAGTGGATGTTTTATTAATCCTTTTTCATATGTGGGATTTTAGAAAACATATTATGAATAAAAACCCATGGTTACCAATATTTAGCTTAAATTGCAAGGATAAAATTTATTAAGTGGTTTATAATATGAAATCTCATGTTTTTATGAAATAAATATTATGTTTTGACAGTGTACATGACATATCACATCGAGGTGAAATAAAATTATAAATATTATTATTTAATGGATTCCATTATAAACTATTGGTTAAAATTATTGGTATAAACCTCATTAAATTAATTATGAAAATGTGTTTTGATATTTTTAAAATAATTCAATGACCAATTAATTAAAATTTAATTTATTTCCCACTTTAATATTAAATAAAAAGTTGTTTTCAACACTATTTAAATGTGAAAAAGGGTTTAATCAAACAAAATATATAAATCCAATTTTTTGAATTATATTAATGATATATAAATATTATATATTCAATATAATTTTTAAAACTCATCTTATGTGTTTTCTAGTCATGATATATGAACAATTCCATTTTTACGCATAAAAAAAATATTTTTCAAAAAATAGAAGCATTCTCAAATTTTGATGGTGAAATTATTTTATTTATATTTCATTTTAATTTTATAAATTATATAAAAATTAAAACATATTATTTTAAAGTATAATAAAACAATATTATTGATTTATTTTTATTTTTCTAATTATTCTAAATTTTTTTGAATAGAGAAAGTTAATTCATTTTACTAGAAAAATATTTTATCATCAAATTTATTTATATTAATAAAAATTAATTTTAAATGTTTTAAGGGTATAATTAGATCATTTTTAACATTTCATATAATTTATTTCATTTTAAAAAATTTAGCATTGAATTCATATATAAAAAAATTTCTTGTATTTTGAAGGTTTTAATTTTAAATACTCATTTTCGAATTCCCTCAATGGTTTTTTCTTTTAATTAATTTCTTGAATCTAAATATTATGAATATATAAAACTAGATTCCATATATTGAACCATAATATAAAAATTTAGTATGTTATTCCCTTTTATAATTTTGATGAAAAAGGAATATTAAAATTAGTAATTGTTTTTACCGTGATTAAGAGTAAGTCTGATAATGAAGCTGAAAATAATATTATAAATGATAGAAAACACATTTAATATGCTATAATTTTTATTGGATGAGTTTTTTCGTCCATATTAATTAAATAATTTATTATGAGACCATTTTTAGACATTTCTATGGGAATATAACATTCATAATATTATATTCAATGAAAAGTCATTTTTATCATACTTTTTTAACAATACGAATATTTTAAATATTAGGTCATATAAGGTAAATGATTGAATAAAATGGTATTTAGTTATTTTATTAGTTAATATATGTCATGTTAATTTTTTTAAAAAAAATTTATTGAAAATATAATTTTCATAAATAGTTACGTAATGATGATGTAATAATATTTTAATTAATATAAAAATCAAATAAATCATTTTGAAAATATATAAATAACTTTAATTTCTAATAATTCATGTCCTAAGAAGATTTTATGGATTTAATTGACATGTTAGTGATGCGTTTATATGTTTTTTTAAAATATTTAATGTTTTTAGCATTTTTTGAAAACATTAAATAATTTCTATTGGGAAATTAATAGAAATGTTGTTTTAAAATTAATAAAATAACATAAAATGGTGTAAAATACCTAAAAATTTAAAATTCATCCAAATGATTCTAATAAAAGTCAATATTTCCACATTTAAGTCTTTATTTTTTTTCTATTTCATAGTAATTAAATTAACTATCCATGTGTGAATAATATTATATCATTATAATAATTCAAAATGTTAAATTAGGATTAAGATTAAATATGTAAGGACTAAAAATTATTAAAATCAAGTTTAATTTAAATTAGATTAATTTATTTATAACCATACACATCCTCAATTCAAAATATATTACTTTGGATCCACTTGTCATTTATATAAATTTAATATTTTGAGGAATTCCATGATCTGAAAAATGCTCTTAATTAAAGGGATTTCATTATTATTGACTCTATATTGTTCAAATCCATTTATATTTAGAATATCACTACCCAAATACCTTTCTAGATTCTCTCCCTACATTCTAAGGCACTTATTTTATGTTGAACTCTCCCCATATTGGTTTTATAGTATAAATCGGTACATAAAGTCAGATGAAAAGGAACAATTATTAATAAGTGTTTTTGTTTTGTTTTTTCATCCACATACTACAAATACCATTAAACCATAATGAAATAATAATTAAAAAAATCACAAAAAGAATGATATTTTATCATGTTTATATCAACTCTTAAATTATTGTTCACATCAATCAAATGGGAATAATACTCTCATTCTTCTGTTCACTGAACAAGGTTATCACCAACAGATAAATTTTTTTTCCATCCCCATATCCCATGACTATATATGATGGTTTAATTATAGGTTATATATTATAATGATGATATATTTATCATTTTTAAATGTTAATATATCATCTACGTTTTTACATTTAAATACAATGGAAAATGATAATGTCGTTTGTGATTACGTGTGAACTATCCCATCCACGAAGTGATGTGACTCATTTCTCAGAAACACATTACATGGATGATATGTATATATGAGAATATTTTAATAAATAATATTATATTAATGATATTTTTATAATTATAAATATAAAAATTTAATATTTACCCTCATTACATACTAAATATTGTAAAATGGAAATGTTACTCACGTGTATGTTCGAATTACCATCTTTAAGAATGTAACATATTTTGGTTTTCATATACATATTTAATGGATGGATTAAAAATTATAAATAATGTAAATAATAATATTATTTCATGATTATTATTCAGGATGATTAACATATGACCAATATGACTATTGACATCATAAAAAAGTGATTTTGGACTCATGTACCAAATATCAACAAAACATCTGATGTCAACATAAATAATTAAGTAATGTTTAAATATGTTAATAATTGATATTAAAGGAATAATAAAATTTATTATGCTTATAATTTATGTCAATAATTTACCGAATTTTTCTATTAAGTAATATAATGAACATACATGATGAATCTGACTAAAGGTAATGGATTTTGTCTCAATATCCATTAATTGAAGAATTTCTTGATGATATTCAACTTTATTACTTTATAAGGTGTTTATAATACAACCTTATACATATAATATTTATTATATGTTTATTATCATCCTATTTATGGTACTTTAAATTTAATTATTTTGTGGGGCTTATAATTTAAATGTTCAAAGTGGTATGCGACACATTGAAAGTTAAATGATTTATTTATCAAATATTTTTCCCCAAGTCAATATTCATGAAATTATTTTAGATATTTATTTTATATTGATATAAAAGGATTAAAAATTACATAATATTAATATATTTAATATAAATTAAAAAAAATAAATTGCATTTATTTTATGTGTTTTATACAGTACATTTTGACAATGGAAAATTAAATGTTTTTTTATTAATGTACATGATAGTAATGAATTTTCCACCACTGTGAATAATATTTAATTTATAGATTCATTTTCCAGATTACATATTTTATAATTAAAATATATTATTTTTATTTATTGGGTATTTCAGTCATCAAAATGGGTTATTGAAAAAAAATGGTGTTTTGGTGTTAAAAAATAGGATTGTAATAGAAAATAGTATTTTAATTTTTAAAATATTATTTTAATTTTTAAAAGAGTTTTTCTAATTGGCTAAATTTTTTTCAATGATTTTATTCTTGATTTGATAATAGGAAATTATATAAGATGGGTGTGTCCCCATTATATCCCATGATAAATGAGTGATCCTGATATAGATTATTTCAAGGTGAGGCCCTTTATAGTTCTCCAATACATTAGAAACTACGGAGATAGAATTCAACATTATGGTGATTTTATTTTTAATAGTGAATATAATAGTGACATGATAATTATTTCTTAATGAATTGGTGTGATTTTACTATTCATTCTATTGAGATTTTATGAAATAGGTTTTAAGAGGTTTTCATGTTTTCACTAGTCTAATGATTTACACTATTTATGTTCCTTACTATGTTTTTTTTGTACACATAAAATGCTTTAAAATGTTTTTCACATGATTTATGGAAGATTAGTTACAAGGATTAGATCATGGGGATAATTTTGAAGATTTTTTATAATGAGAAATATTGATTTATTATGAATATTGATATATTGAGAAAAAATACGTATTGAATAAAAGTATACACATGTAATGTATGAGTTTAAATTTTAGGAGATTTTCCTAATTTTCTAAAACTCTAATATGAAAATATCCTTAAATTATAAATTATTTTTTAAAGCATGAGGATAAGAAATATTATAGGTGGGGGAGTTATAGTTGGTATTCAAAGATGGATTACACAACATTAGAGATTGTGATTTGTTGTTACTAGTTAGGGATGTAATCATGGTCTTATAATTTTATGTTTTAACATAAGTTCACTTTTGTAGAAACCCATTTTAGGATTTATGTTATGGATTGTTAAGGGGATAAAAATTATTTTTGGATACATTAATTTTTTAGGTAATTATGTGTTAATACATATTGGGATTAAAAATGAATGGTGTGATATAAATTCATAGGATAATAATGTTATGATAATTTTTGAATATATAATTGTATTTTGGGAATGTTATTTGAATTATATTTTTTATAGAATGGAAAAACTATTGGGTGGGTAATAACTCATGTTGTTCGGAATGGTCGTGATATTGGAACATATAACTAAACCCTGACATGGGTGCATATCCTACCACTGGCCTATGTGATGTACAATTACGTATGACTCTTTTTAGAAAAATGACATTATGTATTAATTATAGGTTTATTTTTTGGGCCCCAAGTATGAGGATATGTTGGTAGGGGGTTTGGGGTTGTGGTCACAAGGTCAAGTCCCAGATCCACGTCTTTATATCATTTTATGGATTTATTTTGTGGTTATACTAAAAAGGTTAAATAAGTGGATTTTCGGAACAAATGATTATATAATAGAAATTCAATGAATTTGAAAATGATTTGTTTATTTTGATACTAATATTATTTTATAAGATGTTTACTATTTAATTATTCCTATAAGATAAATGATAATATAATTCCATCAATGTTTTATGAATAAAAGTACAATTACATTTTGGAAGAATATATGATTATATTGTGGGTTTATAGTGATTCATGTTATTATGGGAAAAATTAATATATCATATAGATCATGTGATTTAGGAAATTATATTTTTTCTTATCAGACATTAAGAGTAATTGATGTTATTTAGTCATAAGTGATACAAGATATTTTTGAAAACTATTTGATAAAATCCATTTTGTTTTTTGGCTCAATTGTAGAATATAATATCAATGAATAATTTAAAGTAAAGTAATTTTTTGAATGATCTATGTTGATCTATGGGTGTCAATATTGAATTTTGTAGATTGATATGAGTTTTTGTCATGTAATGGTTTATTCATTTTAAATAATCACTTATCAAACACCTTTATTCTTGGTTAATTCCTAAAAACAAGATTAATACATTGTTCTCTTTTTTAAGGGTTATGAGATTTTATAAAAGATTATTCTAGCTCTTAATGCATCAAAATATCATCTTGAACACTCATCATTTAGAGAAATGGATGTTTTTTTGGTGGAAATTGGATAAAGTACATAAGTTTATATTTAAAATATGTATAGTTATTTATGATACTAGTATATAATGAAAATTAATTTTTCAATTAAATAAATATTATTTTGAAGTTAAAATATTTTTTATTTAGAATTCTTACTATGAAATTAATGACCATTTAACCCATCATAGATTTATGGGGTTTTTATTTATATATTTATCATGATCATGATTCTATAAAACACTACATCAAAACAATACAGTTAGTTTTTTCACGTTAAAAATGTTATTTGATATGGAACCCTATTATTTTTTATCTCATATACCCTTCATACTTCCATTTCATTCTATTCAAGTGGGTGTTTTGTTGATCCATAATCCGATAAGGATTTAAAAAAAATATGTATAGATGAACACTGGGTACTAGTCCTAAGTTCAAATTGAGAGGATTAATTTTAGTAATGGGGGGAGGGGTATAATTTAACATCATGAGTATTAAGAAAAGGTATATTATATTTGATAGCATAAATGATAAACCACGTCATGCCTAAATGGGAAACTAAATATTATTATTTAAATATTACTGTTATAACATATCCATTGTAAATAGGGTTATGAATTTTATTTTAAAAGTTATGAAAATATGATTTATAGATTTATATATAAATTTTCAACTAATTAATTATAAATGAATATAAAACCCCATTAAAAATAAAATGAAATGTTTTTCTGAATACAATTTTAAATGTTCACAAGTGTGTTTCATACTGTAAAATAAAAAATTTTCCTTATTGGATTATATTAATGAGATATATTCATAAAATATTCAATATAATGTTAAAAAATCATTTTATGTATTTCTTTAGTCATGATATAAGAATAAATAAATTTTTACACAATAAATATGCATTATTAAAAATATATAGTTTAACTACCTTTCATAGGCCCAATCATTTTAAATATATATTTTTTTATAATTATATTTGATAAAATACAATTATTCACTAAATTAGGGATATAAAATTATATTTGGTTTAATATTTTTCCTTTTTCATATTTGATTCATATTTTTGATGAATAATGAACAATATTGCATTTTAAAAGAAAATTATATTTTAATTAAAATTATTTTTAGTGTCACTTAAAATTTTTAAGTGGATGGAAAGTAAAATTAAATCAATTAAATCAATTTTATTAATTTTATTTCATTGTATCAAATTTTAAATTTCATTTTTACATAAAAAATAATTCCATGTTATGAATGTTTTTATTTTAGAAACTGGTTTTCTAATTCCATCAAAGAGATTAACTATTAATTAATTTGTAAAATATATGTATGATTAATAAAAAAATGGATTCCATATTGGTAATATAAAAGTCCAAATTTATTAAATATATTCGTTATATTTTTTAGAAAACATGAATTGTGATTTTTGGAAACTTTTATCACTATAGTTAATGGTAAATCTGATAATTAATGGTCAAAATTATATTATAAATAATAGTGTATTACCTAAAAAAATTCCCGAATTTTATTATACAATTATTTTTCATCACTACACAATAATGGGAATATTATAACACCATTAATGGCCAATTGGATGATAATATAACCATTATAGTATAAATTTCATGAAATGATATTGTTTTATTCTTTTATTTTAAACAAGATAAATATATTTAATGGGAGGTTCTTTAAACGATATGATTGATTTTAAATAGAATTTGGAAGTTTAAAATGATTATATAAAACATGGTAATATATCCATTATTTTCAGTGATTAAATAATTTCCTTAAATGGTGACACAATGATAATATAATAACTTTTTAATTATTGGAAGAATCAAATAAATGATATTAGAAATATTAAAATAAATATAAAACTATATTATTAATGTTGTAGATGAATTTAATGGTTTTATTTTACATGTTAGTATATATTATTATGATTATTTTGAATATTAAATTTTTTAAGATATTTTATAAAATATTAAGAAATATATAGTGTCTAAATTGTAATATTTGATATTTTAATATAAAAAATAGTTCATTGAATGATATAAAATTTATAAACATATAAAATTCTGAATAATTATTTGTATAAGTCTCAAAATTTCATAAATTACACTTTTATTTTATAGTATTCATTATATTGTTGTTATATTAACCCTCAAATTGTTAATTACATTATAAAATAGTGAGAATTATAAAAGGTATGATAAGGGTTAAAACAGATAATATAAGTATTTAAAATTATTAATAAAATTGTGAATACTTATTTTATGAATCTATTTAGATCCATAATCATATTACCATAGAAATGAATATGTTTTACCCTTTTTTAAATGAAAATTATTTTATATTAATTTAATATTTTATGTAATTACAATAGTGCCCCTCTTCTCTCCATTAGAAGGGAACCAATTATTATAATCAAAATACAATTAAAATCCCTTTTGGATTGAATAATATCTTAAAATATCATTTCCTTCAAAAACAAATTGTATTTTGGAATTCTGGTTTTAGGCAGAACAGTCACATTTGAGGTAATAATGTGTATGTACAATGAGATTGTGTGAAAAGGTATCATTTTTAATTATGTTTTTCTGTTGTTATTCTTATTCCACATCCATTAAATTTTAATCAATCTTTATGAAATACTAAATTAATTTTCCTTAATATAATGATTTATTTTTAGGTTAATGTGATCACCTAAATACAACTCCACTACCATAAAATAAGAAAACAATTGTTATTCCTCCATGTGGTGAACTACCGCCTCACAAAATGATATAATTAATTTTCTGTCACCATAACTCGTGAAAGGTTATAAGGATGTAATTAATGGTTATATTTCTTATTCATGAGATATGTAAAATTTTGAAAAGCAAATATATAATTTTTATTATTAAAATTCCATAAAGGGAAAAATGATAATGTCCTTTTGTGTGAACGTGTGAACAATCATATCGATGAAGGGATGTCCTTCATTTTTCATCACCAAATTACATGGATGATATATATTTATATACTTATTTATTTTTAAATTATTAATATTATAATAATTAATTTATAATCATTATTAAAGGATAGAATAAAATATACATTCTTTCCATAATGATCATTGGAAAACGGATAAGTTACTAATGCGTGCATACAACTTACTGTCTCCATGATTAAAATATAGTTCATTTTTTTTATAGACATGAAATTAAATGAATTAAAAGTATAATGTATTTGAAAAATATATTATTATTTCATTAATTTTATTATATAGATGATGTATTAATCACCACTTTGACGATTGATAGCTTACAAAAAATGTTTTGTACTCATGTAATTAATATCATCAAAATGTACAACGTGAACAAAAAAATTTATGTGAATTATATAAAATTGAAAATGGTGTTAAAAAACTAATAATAAAATAGAAAACGGTTATCATGTAATCAAACAATTAATATATGTTTATTATTCATGATTATAAGGGACACAACTGATGATTCATACTCAAAGTAAGGGATTTTGTATTAATCTCCTTTCACTAGGGCATTTCAAGATGATATGAACCATTATTATTTTATGATATAAATATATATATCACAATTTGATATATAATATTGATAATTTATTAAATATCATTATATTTAGAGTTTTTTGAAATTTTATTCTTTCATCAAGATATTGATTTAAATGTTCAAAGTATTATATGACACATTCATAATTTTAATATTTAATTATCAAATAATTTATTCTATTTAAATATTCTTTATATTATTTTAGATATTTATTGTTATAAATATAAAATTATTACAAAATAAAATTTTAGGTTAATTTTATATTTTCATTTAGTGTGTTTCATATTGAATCTTTTTACGTGTTTTCTGGGAAATAGTTTTACAAATAAAAAAAAGATTGTTCTACTCTTAACATACATGTTAAGAATGACTATTATACTACCATGAATATTTTTTATCTTATAGATTCCATTACAAGATTAATTTTTTATTAAATAGAAATACATTTTTTCATGGTTATTTTGTAATGAAAATGCGTTTTTGAAGAAAATATTGTTTCGTTGATTAATATCAGTTTGTAAAAAAATTGTATTTTGATATCTTAAAGTGTTTTTCTCAATGTTTCTGAAGTGTTTTAAAAATGTTTTTCATTATTTTATCCATGTACATACTATAAAAATGGATGATCCCAATTATATCTCACATTTGATCTCTATATAGATTATACTATGGGTTGATGCCTATTATAGCTCATGATAAACTGGAAATCCTGATATACCTTCAACAAAGGTGAGGCCCATTTCAAAATTACAAATAATTGTGTACTAATGATATGTAATTCAACAACATTGTTATTATTTTTGTAAATGTGAATGTAATATTTATATATTAATTATTTTTATTGGAACATGCATGATTTTTTATGCATGCTATTACGTTTTTTAGAAAATTATTTTAATGTGTTGTCATGGTTTCACTAAACTATTGATTTATATTCTATTAGTCACATAATGTGATTCTTGTGATCATTAAATATTTTAAAATTCTTTAATATTGTTTGAAGGAATAATTGGTACAACAATGAGATCATAAGGATAATTCAAAAAAATTTGATAAATAGAATTCAAGATTTATTTTAAATTTTCTTAAATTATATAAAAATTGATACTGAGTATAAGTGAACACTTATAATTTATGAGTTTATGTTTTAATAAATTGTTTAATTCTATAAAAATCAAAACTCATGTTTTTCTATACTGTGAATTATATCTCCAAAAAACTATGATATGTACGGTTTAGGGCTGGGGCCTTATATGAGGACACTCAAAGAGTAATGAAACATAATTTTTATGAAATATATAGGCCCCCTCGCTATTTGAGATATTTAGTATAAATTATATTATATGAATACATATTTTATAGAATTTTTCTAAAATATTTAAAACGTTATTAAGTTATGATTTTAATAATTGGTTTATAATGGATGTGGTTTCATTTATTAATTTTTTATTATGTGTCGTTTGATATTTCATGAGATTTATTTTGGGATCAATTTATGTGGGATTATTTTCCTTGTACCACAAAGGAAGTGTTCAAGTAGGATATCATTATCATTTAATATGGGATTTTTTGATTTTTTATAGATTTTTATAATTTATAGGAACACCCTGTGTTATTTTTATAACCTTCTTATAGATGGGGGATATATGGATATTAAATAAATTTAGCGTTATTATATAGAGATCTAAATCTATAATGTTATATTTATGTTGATATTATATAATGAAGTAAATTACAATAAAGCGGTAATTTAGATGATATTACTTTGGATAAGATCATTCTAGTATAGATGTCCCCAAGACTCTTTAGGGAGATGATCCATGAAAAGGTGTTCTCTATTAACTAGTTAAAAGATGTTTCTATGTATAGGGATTATGTATCATCAATCATTATAAAAATAATTAGAGCTATTCATTATGTGACCCATTCCATTAGTTAAGACATGGTGTTATGTTAATGTCGATATCATGTCTAGCAATGACAGTGTAATTAATGTATTTTATATGTAATGAGGTGGATGTTGGACTATTTATATTTTATATAATAAACCATCTT
Organism: Viscum album; assembly: GCA_963277665.1. Taxonomy (NCBI): domain Eukaryota; kingdom Viridiplantae; phylum Streptophyta; class Magnoliopsida; order Santalales; family Viscaceae; genus Viscum; species Viscum album. The sequence continues at coordinate 194,708 of CAUJRU010000629.1, forward strand.
TTTTCAATATACCATGTAACACCCCGAGACATTAAAAAATATTTCTTTTTAATAAATACAATCTCATTGATATCATCCTTTACATGAAACACAAATATTTTAAACAAATAAAATTACTATTGATACTATATATTTAACTTATTACTATGAAGTTATGATAATGAAACATGTAAAATAATTATGATTCTTTTCTTTTTAACTAAAATTAATTTCGTCAATAGATTTCATTTCATGCAACATCGAGTTTAAATGATATATAATACTCTAGAATGAAATATTTATTTAAATATGACCATTATAATATATACATTAATTTTGAGGCTATAAGTAAGGGGTAAATAAATTATATAAATTATATGGGGTACAAATATAAAACATAATTTTAATTTTTATCTATATATCACAATTAATGATGAATCATTTGAATGAAAAAATGTGTTTTTCAAAATATTTTTTTTAAAAGGTGGGTTCATTGAGTTTTCAACGTGGGATATATATTTAGTTTATAATAATTCATAAAAATTTATTAAAAAATAAAAAATTAAATTTTTTAATATATATGAAAACAATTGGGTAAATTTTTTATAATATTAGTAAATGATTAATTTCTTAGTGAATAGAAAAAAATGATTTTTATTCAAAATTTCATTTTATGTTAATTTTTTTAAAATTTGAAAATATATTTTTTATTGGTTATAATTTAAAATTAATTCAAATATATTAAAATTTAACGTTTTATTTCAATTTAATTAATTTTATTTTTTAATTATCCTACTAAACTTTTTAAATGTTATGATTTTTTTCATTGGGGAAAAAAAATTTAACGCGTCTAGGGGATTAATTTTATATTTTATTATATGACATTAATGAACTTATTTATAAATAATGGATTACATATTTTTCATTATAATAAATTATATTATATAATAATATCATGATAATGTTAAACAAAATTTAATTTTAAAGGTAATAAAAATTATTTAATTTGATTAAGGTTAAAACGGGTTTAGAGGGGGTTAAAAAAATAAGAGAAGGGTTAAAATGAGATAAATATTTTTCCGAAACCAAATTTCATGACTTTTTTACACATTTTCACCTCTTTGATATAATAATGAAACCAATATTATGATTTTGGATGGAGCAAAAATGATGATTCACATGTTTGTCCCCTCAGAAACATATAAAATACCACAACACTCATATACACAACCAACTTTAAATACACCATAAATCATCCAAACCCATCAGAAATACGTTCATTTGGAATATACAAACAACGTAGTGGTAGATTTATTTATCTAAAATTCCATTCTAGAAATTCTTTTCTTGATAACCTATAGAAATTTTCTGAAAAAGAGTTATTATTCGTAAGTGAGTGTTTTTATTTAATTTTTTTACCACATTAAATAATCATAACCATTCATGATAATATAATTAAATAATTATCTTCATATTCTTATATGTTATTATGATATGTTAATGAAATATATCTTTATACTCTTCTACAAATTTTAAATAAAATATTAGATTGTGTGTTCGGTGGACTACGGTCTCCAGAAATGATGTAATTTATTTTCCATTACCACGATTAAATTCATTATATAATGATTTATTTAAAATAAAAATACTATATTTTAGGAAAATAATAATTTATATAATTATATAATAACATCTATATTATTACCTTCCATTCATTTGAAAAATCATAACATCTCTTGTGTTTACAGCAAACTACCACCATTCGAATCAATGTGATGTGTTTTTCCCATTTCTGTTTAAAACAGAATGTAATAAGAATGGATTAAATTAATATATATTATATCATTAACATTAAAATATTTTTTTTCGTTTGATATTAAATATACATTATATCTTTCAGTTCTAGTAGGGATACCATAACATTGCTCATGTGTCTGGCAGACAACAGCCAAGAGAATTGTTGTGAATCATTTTTACTAACACATTACATGGAAGATAAAAAATAATATTTTAATTAAAATATATGTTATATAATATGTTATAATAAATCTATATTAGGTGAAATATAATTTTACTTCTTTTCAATAAATTCAACACGATAAATGGAAATAACATTAATGTGGACATACGTTCTACAGTCTATATGAATGGTGTAATCCACTTACAACCTCTATCAATTTTAGATTACTATAATACATATATAGTTAATATAATTTAAATATATTTAAGGTTTATAAATTTTTTATTATATATCTACAATCAGTGTGAATTTATTGAAATTGTTAAACCAAAACATACCTAAAAATTAAACCAATTAACACCTAAAGCAATTATTTTAACGAAATATTGTTAAAAATCGATGATAAATAGAGTTTACTAATCAATATATAATATGAGATATATAAGTATGTTTTATAAAAATTTTATAATAAAAATATAGCTATTTCACATGGAGTTTAGACACATATGAATGAATTTAAACTTGAGATAAGGGTATCCAAGCATACTTTTATAAAATTGATAAATATACTATCTTAACCACATACCACCTAATGTGGGTTATATAATAATAATTTTTTATGTTATAACATTATTATATTTATATTCAGGGTATTTATTTTTTTATAGATGTAACTACATTCATGGGTCTTATGATTATAAATTTTTTATTTTGATAGGGGTTTATTTAAGAATCTCATCATTATTTATGATACTTTATATTTAATACTCACATTGTAAAATTATTATTTTTACATAATTTATAACTATTTATTTCCATAAATTTTATTTAATAATAATGATATCATGTAATAGTGACATTTTACACTCTTAGGATGTTGATTTAATTTCAAGAAAAAATTATTACGAAAATTTAACACCATTTTGTTCTTCATTATAAAATCCTTTTGTTTAAAAAATATAATTTTAAAATTATTTATACCACTCGATAGATAATTTATTAAATAATTATTTAACCATTTTTTTATTTTAAAAGCAGTTATAATGTATTCATATTATCATTTTATTAATGAAGTACTTTTTACACATTTTAAAACAATGTTAAAGGATTTTATTTTTACCTATATTAAATTCACTCAATTTTTTTATTTCATGATGATTAAAAATTAAAATTTTTATTTTACATGAATATATAGTTTTTTTCTAGGAATGATAATTTCAAAATTTTTAAATTGTTTTTATAATATTTTATACTCAAATTAGATAGTTTATTATCATTATTACTATTTTTAGAAAATTATATGGTAAATATATAAGTCAATGAAAACCCATTTATTCTAATAATTCTCACATGGGTACAAGTTGTAATAATAAAATACTAATTGTTTATATGAATTAATTATTTTTTTTAGATATGCACTATTTTATACTATAAATCATATAGCTCTAGATGGTTTATGATAATGATTACTAATTGGGATAATTAAAAAAACATACTATGATGGTTTTTATATAAATATTTAGGATGATTATTGTTCCCCCCATTAAAATGTGGAATCTATTAAACTTATTATGTATCTTATGGTTCATGGTATTATATATCACCTTGATTAATTAGTGAGTATCATGATAAAAAATAGATTTTTTTATTTGGATGAGGCCTTAAACATGCATCAAAGAAGTTTTTTGAGAGGGTTGGATGGTATATAGTCAATGAAAAATGGACCCCAGAACACCCTGAGGGGGTGAATAAGGGTGTTGACTTTTTATCTATTTTATTGGATATTGTTCCCACAATTGTAGGAACATGTTTAAACATTTCTAATGTATATGTTAAATAATTAAAACATTCACATGCATAATGTCAGCACAAAATTTTTTTACTTGGTTCACCACTATAGTCTATATATAAGGATCATACTTTGAGAAGTTTTCAGTTGTACCCAATTCCACTATTCTTTACTAGTTGTGGATTACAAAGGATCAGGAGAAATGACTCTATCCCAGGCTCACTGCCTAATGGTTCTAGGATAGCTCACTACTTCCCTCAGGTTACTCCTATTGACTCACATTGGCTCACTGCCTTGGGTAAAGTCCCACTCAGTTTATAGACATGAATGTCTCTTCAACAGATAAGCATGGAAGTTTGTTCTTCTATTTAGCATGAGACATATCTGGCATTAGAGTTCTGAATTGATTCTCTTTTTTGTTCAATCTTCTCTTTTATTAAAATAACTATCTTCACTAAATCTCTTTCTTCTCTTCTTTTCTAGAATCAAAAAATACTCTGTGATTGTTTATGCAATGAGAATCTTCCTAGTAATGCATCATTACAACTGTACCTCCCTAAATAATTCACATTCATCAATTACCAACACTCTGTTCTTATTCTACTAATCATCCATTAATTTCCAATTCTCATAACTAAGTGTATCAGTATACTTACTTCTTTCTATGCATATATATGTTTAGTAGCACTTATTTTTCTTCTTCTCTTCTCAATGCACAACGGGGGTGTTAAACACCAGTTTTGGGTGTGTGGTACTACTTCTCTTCATAAAACCAATGTCTCAAATTACTAATTTCATTGTAAAGCTGTATCGAGAGTGTGAAGCAGTTATCAAATTCCCATGGCACCTCCAAATGTTTTCCACACCCTTCTAGGTGTCATGCCCATAAAGTTTAATCTTTGCACATAAAAACACATTTTGGTGCAAAAAAATTCTTTTTCATGCAACACTTATTTTCCGCACAGAACATGCCTTTATCACGGAAAAAATTTTTCCCAAGAAAAAATTCTTCTTTTATCTAACCACTCTATACATAAATTTTTTACACACTTAAGTTCTTAGGAGTATTCTATGTGTCGAGCATTGACAAATGAAATGTGTCACCTTCTACTTATATTAATTTTTACAAAATGCGTAAAACCCTAATCCGCGTGTAAAACCCTCTTCATGTACATAAACACTCTTTATCACAACATCATATTACATGAAATTTCTTGATATTTTTACATACTTCATTCATTTTTCATTTTTCTCCATTCTAACCTCAAAACACCCATTTAGCACCAAATTGTATACAAGATTACATATTGCATGGAAATCAATCTTAAACATAACCTTATTTTTCACACACCTTGACCAATTTTTCTCGCACTCCATGACTTTGACAAATTTCAATGTTCGTATCCTTAAACATCAATGGAATGCAACAATTCAAACACCATGTAATTTATCACAGAACATTCTCTACCAAAAATTCATGTCTTCATACTATGATTTTCAGGCCAAAAAACATGGAAAAAATAAGGAACAACACCACCTTCAATATATGATTCTGCCATAACCTTCATTATTATTTTATTTGATTTTGATACATAAAAAAATTATTTAATTTAATCATGGAAAACAAAAGGGTGATATATATCCTTCTATATATCATCATTAGCGAAGTAAGAGTTTACATGGAATGTACTATTGCATCCATATCTTCTACCAAAATATTTCTATCCAATCAAGTCTATATATGACTGGATGTACCATTACTCCCCCTTTCGTTTATATGGATTGAATCATCTATTATCCTAACTCATGATATTTGTGAAATAAAAATCAAATATATATCATCTGATTGTTGTAAACAATGTTTCACCTTCAAAACAAGTTCATTAAACTTATGATCAGTTCAAAAAACTTCTAAATTTCCATTCCACCATTTCACAGGAGTTCTTCCCTATCTACATCATTTTGATCCTCATTGATATCTATTGATAACTAATATAACCTTATACATATTGTTTTTTGAACAACAAGTGAGATGATGATATTTTTATGATATATTTAACAAAAAAATCCATCATTATGAGAGTAGTTATTAATTTCTATGTGATTTTGATTTGGTATAGTATCCTTGTATAATTTTTGAGATCACATGAATGTTAATATGTTTTTATTTGATAATCGTTTAATACTTCAATATTATTATCAATTTATTATTTAAATGGAATGTTATTTTGTTATTTACCATGATAATTTTTTTTATTATCAATTATTTCTTATGTTACACACTTACCATCAAAATATATATGACCTCTCTCATTTTAAATGTTTTATTTTACCTAGGATTTCAAGAAGTGTTTTGTGATTTATATGGAGGTATATTCTAAGTGGAATATAGTATTTTTCAATAAAAATAAATTTATGTAGTTTATGTTCTCTATTTTATATGTATATCAATTATTTGACTTTTTTTGAAAGACTACCAATATATTTCATCCTCTGAGATGCGATACCTTATATCTAGATACAAAATAATAAAGTAACTTCTTTCTCTTGGTTATTATAGTAATGGTATTTATAGTTAGCATCTGAGAAATATTATTAGATCCATGTAATATATTATAAAAGAAATATAGATTTTGGATTATAACCCCATGACATAGGAAGAACATTCTTGTATCGAGTATTACCTAGTTCATAAAATCGATAATCACAACAAATAATGACACTACAATTGCTTGTGGTTTTCGAACACATGTACCAATGGTTAATAAATATGGAATATAAATATCATTCTGGTATCGAGTATTAACCGGTTCAAAAAATCAATGCTCACTACATATAGGGATTTACACTTGAATTTTATATGCTTTAGATCATTCACATTCTCTTTAAAATTCCATGTTATGGATTTGACAATATTTTAATGATTTGAAAACATGATAATAGAAACCAATATTATGATCTTGAGTTATTCAATGCAATAAGTTTTCAATTTTTTTATGTGTTATTGAAGTTTTGGAATTATAAATTATTATATATAATGTAATATTTTAACCTTTAGTATGAAATGTTTTAGAAATTGTGTCTAGATAATGGAAACAGAACACTATAAATCATGTTCTCAATTTTCATATTCACCTTCTTGGAATGATAATGATGATGGGGAAAGAGCACTATATGTATGTGAAAATATTATACCCGAATTGGGATATATGGATATGTTTAATAGAATTATCCATTATGAAATAGATCATATTGTATATCCACTATAATGGGTTAAACGTTTATATAAAATAATGTTCCCATAACATCCTTCATTAAATGTGACAAAAAATCAAATTTCATCTATGAAATGGATATAATATTTATAGAACATATTTATATATTGGAGATGTAATGAATGTGAAAATGATTTTATGAAAGTTCTTTATCTCCAAGGATATACGGTTCCATAGCGGTCATTGATTGAAATTACTAAAGATGAAGAAGAAACATATAAAATTGAATAAAATGATATTAATGAGATCCTCTTGGAAAATTATTTTCCATAGTGTAAATGATTTAATATAGAGAGGATATTGATGAGTTTGAGACCAATATAAGATGGAAATGATTCTGTGACATAATAAAAAATTTATTTGTTAGTAATTCATATTATGAATTAAATAATTAATACTAAGAGAAATATTGATAGTTTTTGTGATGGTATTAAGAGATTTGATTATACAGAAATAGTTGACCAATTATTATCATTATTTGTGTAAAAGGTATTATATAGAATAAATACCCAAAAAATTATCCATGTCTTATGGTTTGAAAGAGAAGAAAGATAATAAAAAAATTGTATTGAAAAAATGGAAACATGTAATAATAAAAAGAATTATTTTTCTAAAATTTGTACATTTGGAAAAACACCATGTCACATCTGTGATATTAGATTGAGTTAATAAATTTCATAATTTCATAATTGTATTTGTCCTTGGGTTTTCTGAAAGTGTATGGGTTAAAATCATTATTTTTAAATTGACAGTTGATGACACATTTGGGTGTATGCATAATTTCTTATGTATGGTCCATGTATAGAAATTATATATCATGGTTGTGATGGTTGATTCAGTAGATATTTTTCCACACACTTATGGTGTTGGTGGTTGTGGATTATGGTTGAAGCTTCTCTGGTTTTGTAGAATTTTTTTAGATAGTATTGTATTCCCATTATATTATATTACCTTTTGATTTTTGTTCACATTTTTAACATTGAATCTAAAAATTCTAGTTCTGCGTTTGGTAATGTTTAGAAGTTATTTAGATATTTATTTCTATTGGTATTTTTATTAAAGAAAATGGATAAAATAATTCCCATAGAATATTTTTGATATTGGAGGACATATTTACATCCCATGGAGAATTGGAATGACCATTAAGTTATGCCACTAATCGGGTAGTGTTTTAGATTGGATGGAAATCCATCTTGGATCATGAAAAAATGGTAACATGGAATTTTACAATATTTTAGATAAATTTATTTGGGTAAATTGTTTAGATAGATTCGAGATAGGATTTTCTAGAAATGAGGTTTTGGTTTCATGTTGGGTGCGTTGCAATTTCACTTTGTGAAAGGAATCAAGTCACCATGGGTTGTTAGGAAATTTGGATTGACTTCTCATAATTATTATATGTAAAGTGATTAGAATATATATTGAAATTGGGTACTCATTTATTGTTTTTGATAGCCTATTATTGTGATATATTTGGTTGTGTTTATATTTATTAAGGTGTGTTATTTTTTTAAAATTATGAAAATTTTCTGAATGGATGTATTGATGGTTTTCCATGTGGTTATATCTTGTAGACTTCTTATACATCATCCGAAATATGAAGGTGAGAGTTCTCCAAAAATAATTGATCATAGTTTAGTGCAAGTAGTGGTTTGGGTTGTCAATACTTTGGGTCAAGGAGTAGACTATGGTCTTGATCATGTTGGAGAAGTCATACAAGGTCCTAGAATGAAAAAATCCTAGTTTCCCATAATAAAACACATCTATATTTCGGAGGAATAATAGAACCTCATAAATAATATGAGTGGTATGAAATGTTATATAGGATGATTGAGCTTCTTAAAACTCCTACGAATGTTTGGGGGAAATGAGCATCATTTTTTGGAATGTGACATTCGAAAGTGGTGGGAATATTTTTTGAAAGATAGAAAGAATAAGAATATTATTTAGAAGTATTTTAGGGATGTCATAAAAACAAATTATTGTCAAGTTATTTTAAATTTTTTTGGTCAAGATATTTGTTGAAGAACGGAAAGGGAAGATAGAGCATGACAAACACATTTTTGTTCTAGTTTGGTTTGTACCCAATATTGATTCCAATGAGTAGCTGAAATCATAGAAGTTCATGATGGGGATGTGTAGATATACCAGATCCATTTCCTTCATTATTGTACTAATGAAATATCCAAAAAAAATTATAGTTCAATGATGGTGTAGTTTGATCATATTGTAATGAATTGTTTCTATAGTGTTTTGTTATTAGTGGGGAGTGGCAGTTTTTCTATGAAAACTTTGAAGAAGGATGAGTAGAGAAAACTGTGAGGTGGTAGTTTTGGAAAACCTTCCTATAATTCTATTTTTTCCATGGCTTTATATGTTGGCATAGTTGTGGGTCATCAGTTTGGGGAGTAGTGGACATTGATTTTGAATTATCTTCTCCACCGAGACCATGTCACCATTACTGATCTATACAGAACCATTATAGATTTTTCTTAGAGGAACACCCATATCAGAGTGGCCCCATATATTTTGATTCCAATGGGATTTTATACCATCTGGAAACATCCATGATAATATGATATTAGGTTGGAAGATGTGGGGGGGGGAGGTCTAGATCATCATTTGTAAAGAATGAGTTCAAGGTAGTGCCACATGGTAGTGGACACACTCTTGGTCAGGATGAGATGGGTAAACACCATAGTGTGGAACACACAAAAGTGGAATCATATGTAGAGCATGTGATAATTCATGGTAATATTCTTATTTCATCATCCTTATCTATTATTATTTTTAATACAGGTTATTTTATTTCATTTATTTTTGAGTGCATTGTTGATGTGTTAATGTTTCCTACTGATGGTATTCCATATGCAATTAAGGAGGTTGCACCACTTTGTAATAATCGAGAGTAGGATTTCTGGTGTCCATATACTACACTCTTAGTGTTAGGGGTTGAGATGAAATGGTATATTCTAGTTTTTTATGGAACACTTTGTCATGATAATCAGTTTGTACTATATGGTCTATTTCTAGATAATGAATTATTTCTATAGACAGTGACATAATTTTGTGGGACATGATGGATCTGAGATTATTTTTTAGGTTGAAGGGTATCCTCTTATGGGATGTGTTGTACATCCACTTATAGATTTATGTAACCCTATTTTTAATATCATATCATTCATGATGGAGTATAATGTTAGTGATCCAATGTGTTTATTACCTACTACAGTGGATGAGTTCCCGAAGGAATTACCAAAGGATTTGTGAAGTTTTCATTCAGTGTTTGATGTAGTGTTCTAAATCAATTTTCCACTATTTAAAAATTGATATCTCTACCATGGTATCAAATTATCCTGACTGAATTTTGGTAATTAAAGAAAATATTGGATGACTAGGAATTGAAAGGATTTATTTTCCCGAGCGTCTCACCTTGGGAATCCCATGTTCTGCATGTGAAAAAGGGTAGTGGAACTCTCTAATTATTGATTTATTACATGAAGTTAAAAAAGTGAAGATCAAGAAAAAATACTCATTGACTAGTATTTACGAACTTTTCAATCATTATAAAAGGAAAACGTATTTTTCCTTGTTTGACTTGTGTTATGGGTTTAATCATCTTAGAGTTATAGATTCATGTGTTTTGAAATAAATCCTTATATAGGTACTTCAATTTTTAGTACATGGAAATGTCATTCAAGTATATGAATGCTTCTTTAGTCTTTATGGAAAAAATAATTAGAATATTCCACAAGTATCTAAATTATTTATCATGGTATTCTTGGATGATATCTTGGTATATTTTGGGATTCAGGAGGACATGAGTGGTTTTTTAGGATTGTGTTTTACAAATATTAGGGTCATAAAATCCACCCAATATTTTCTAAAAACACCTTCTAGATTAGGGGAGTGATGTTTTGGGGCCATATGATATAAACACAAGGGATTTCTGTGGACCATGAAAACATTGGTTTAGTGAGCTCATTGGAAAAACCAAGGAATGTGTTTGAAATCAGAAGCATTTCATGTCTGGTAAGGTATTAAAAGTGGTTATTTTGAGATTTTCCTATGCTTATTCATTATTTAATTCACTCACCCAATTTGTGGTAATGATTGAGTGGATCCATGAGTGTCAAAATTATTTTGAGGAGTTTATGAAGGGATTGGACAAAGCAACAATTTTGATCCCTCTAGAATCTATAATGTGATATGTTGAGTATTGTGATACCTCATGTGTAGGTCATGGATATTTGTTGATGCAAGAAAACCACGTGGTGGCAAATTATTCATTCCATCTCCAACCACATTAGAATAATTACCCAACTAGTGACATGGAGATCGTAGTAGTGATTACTTCCTCTAATACATGGATCTACTATATTTTTTGGAGAATATGTTTTTTACTAAGATCACAAGAGCATGGAATACAGTTATTCCTAAAAATACATGAATTTGAGTAAGAATCATTTGGTTTAGTTTCATTAGTGGTTTTATTTTGATTTCAATTATACCCTAGGAAATGGAAATATGGATGAGTATTCCTTGAGAAGGAAAGTTATACTGCAAGCTTTGAGAGTTTCCAATGTTGAGTGAATGTTGATATGTCTTTTTTAACAGATGAATCCTGAGACAAATTAACCTCTTGGAGGTGTACTCATGGCTAGGGTTCACCTGATAATTTCTCTTCTAGAGTTTCTTTAGAAAGAAAATCTAAGTGATTAGATGTTCTAATGTTCTCTCTATATCCTAAATTTGGGGGAAGTTTGATGTCAATTTTATTTATATAATGTTGGTGTTTTTTGCTTTAAGGGTCTCTTTGGAGAGATGTTTTCATTGAGGAAGGGGGATTCAGTATATATAGTAGTCACAATGAGTCATTAATCATACTGCTACAAATATTTTCTATGAATTTCATTGGTTGTTATGACATCTATGTATAAGGTGATGTGTAGCTGATACTATATCACAGTTTTATACATTGTACTAGGGTAATTCCAAACACCAATTTCGTAATGGTTTTCTTTAGCTGCTACCGATTCCAACCTGATGTTGGATGAGATCCCCATATACATTATTTTTTTATTTTCTTATACACTTGGTTGAGGAATTTAATTTTGGTAGTGATTGATCATCTAACCAAAAATGATTATTTCATTCGAGTTAGGTACTCAACCAAGTTAGATTATTTGGGACAGTTGTATGTACAATAGGTTTTGAGGCTTCATGGTGTGTTGTTAGTAATTGCTTCTTTTAATAACCCTTTTTTACTTCATGGTTTTGGGATGGCATTTATAAGCATTCAAGGTAATAGTTATTGTTTAGTATGATATACAATCCTCAAATGGATGGTCTGGTCATGACCCAACCCGTATAGGGTCTCAAGCCGCAACTACCCCCATCCCACCTCCATAGGCCAGGGGCTGGCGACTTATATCGAAGGCACAACAAACTAGGGGCGGTCTTTGCCTAAAAAACTGCACACACACACCTAGATAACTCAATAAAAAAGTGCAGAGAAAAGAAAGAAAGATACAACTCTACTACAAATGGGAAACCAACATACATGCATCAACCTCTAACTAGTAAAAGTAATGTGCTGAAAATTAGACTAAAAATACTGAACAGTAAAAATGGGAAAACCCGCCTGCCCAACCAGAATGGTGCCACAACCAGGCAACAGGTAAAACGAAAGTAAACCACTGGTGAGTCTCACACATGAATTTCCTACTATGGCCACTGAACCCAGCCCAATCCCTTTTGTTCTCTATGGTCCTCCATAGTCTCAACCGACCTGTCCGTCGTCTTCATGGGCACACCATGTGCAGGCAAAGCCCAAGCATAGGTGACTATAACGATACTCATTAGGATGACCCAAAAGATCGAGGGAAAAACATAGGAAGTACTAAAACGGTAAGAAGTGGACAGAATAAAGAACAATGAATGAGAACAATAGTGAGAGTATAACTCAACCCAACAAAAGAACGGAACTAGACTCATCCAATCCAAGAAGTGCTAGATACAGAAAGTACGTGGCATACCTCGCACATCTTCACACATTCTAGAAGGAGAGTAACTGAACCCAATAAGTGGGAACACATGTAGGGTGTATATATATGCTCAACAAGAAGCCTAATTGACTGTGTAAGGGAATATCTATCTCCAAGAGCAGCCCAAGAAGAGTCGTGAACAGTTCAAAGGATATCCATCACTAATTCCCAATAATCCCATATGTCAAGCGGTATCATTTCTAAACTATACAACAAAAGGCCCCTCTCTGGTAATCATGGAGAAAATTCATTTAAAAGTCTCATAGAAAGGGTTGAGTCTAAAATAATTTGTCATGTAACCCACTACACAGCCCAGATGGAGTGTAAACCCCAAGTGGTTGTTGGGTAACCCACTGCCCAGCCCCGCTGGAGGGTAAACCACAAGAGGTCATTAGGTAACCCACTGCCTAGCCCCGCTGGTGGGTAAACCACAAAAGGTCATTAGGTAACCCACTAACCATCCCCAATGTAGGGTAAACCACAAGATGATCGAGTTACCCACTACCCATCCCCGCTGTAGGGTAAACCCCACGGTCAATGGGTAACCCACTGCCCATCCTCGCTGGAGGGTAAACCCTAAGAGGTCAACAGGTAACCCCCTGCCCCGCCTCATTGGAGAGTAAACCCAAAAATAGTTTGATAACTTTTCATTGTCAGTGCCTTAACATGGTGTCACTAACACCACTATCGTACGTAGGTATAGAGTTCATTAAAGGAACCTCCGACCAATTCCATTTCATGTTTCCACTTTTAATGAGATTGAAAAAGAGGCATCGATCTCCCAAATGGGTTACACCATTGTAATACTCACAAAAAAACACACAAGATAGACTATTCACTTGTTGGAAATGGCTCCCAATGGAAAAGTTATACAACACCACATTATACCCATACTACATCTCATGGGGCTCGCACCTCGGTCCCGAAAGAGGTTGGTCAAACAGCACCATCGTGGTGCTCTCGGGAAAAAATGCCAATATGAATACTCATACACCCCAAACAGACATAGGATGAAAAAGGTGCAGTATGCTGCACATAGCTTATGAGATGGCCTGTGGGGTCCACGCCTCAACTCTGGCTTCACCGGCTGAAACCACATTGGTCAACATGGCCTCTATGCCTGGGTCACAACACCACTAACAACACTTAGAATGGACACCGGATGTAGATGCTACAACTCCCCATAATAAATGCAAGTGGGCCCTATGGGGCCCACACATCGACCCCGAAACACGTCTCGCGGATTGTACCATTGTGATCCTTGCAGATAACCACGTGGCATAGAACATTCATTTTCCTTGAATAGACTTATAAAGAAATAGTCATAAAAACACAGCATACATCTAAAATTTGCCTCATGGGGCCCATGCCTCAGGCCCGAATTTAAGAGGTCGGATTGCGTTGTGGCAATCCCCTCAGAAAATCACTCCGAAACAAGTACTCAATCACCCAATCTGATGTTAGTTAATAAGTGATGTATCACCAAAAAATGTGTGAAGTAGGCCCTATAGGTCCCGAACCATGTCTTTAACCCTAATTCTTTGAAAAGAATCTCAAAAAGTCTGAATGAGGAATGTGTTCACGCTGCCGCTGACGGCGCATCAATCGGATATCCCAAGAATGAGTTAGGTCCGACGGAAGAATAATTATTTAATTAATTAAATAATTAATTCTTCACATTAATATTTCTGTGCCACCGAGTAGTGAAACCAAACCACAAGGGTACTGAAACCACTTTAGATGGACCGTCTCAACTCTAGGGCCACAGCGCCTCTAACGGCGCGTTAAACGGGCGTCTCTCTAGAGAAGCATATAGATCGCAAGTTTTAACAATTTAATATTATTAAATTAACATGTTCTGGGTCACACCCCATCGGGCGCATATCATACAAACTGAAAGGACACTTTAAAAAATATCTTCTCGCTGACATGAACCTGTATCCCCTGATGGTGCATCAAACGAACGTCCCATTTAAAAGATATGCCCCCTTGAACCAAAGGTGGCCCAAAAAGGGCCGATCCAGACTGTCCGGCCCAATCCTGACCGCCGATTCACGACCCAGCCACGGTTCTGGTCCAGTTCCCCACGACCCTGTGACCGTGGCCCATCCAAAAACCACTGGACCCTTCAGATCCGAATTCTTCAAACGGACTGGCCCGTTGGCGGGTCTTCGCTCCACGCCGCACCCCCAGCAGGACCCGCATTCAGCGGGTCCTTGTACGCTGCTCCCCCTCCGCGAGGCACTGAACTCGGGGCAAATTCCGACTGTGATAGCCCGAAGGCGTCGCCTGTGCCATGATCCTCAACTGGCTTCCCCTTAGATATCGATGTACTCAGTTCTGACACATCCTACAGTGCACCGCCATGCCTCGCTGTGACATGTGCCGCCTGACGCCGCCTGTGCCCGCTGCTCCGCCATCCTGGCTTTACCACCCACACAAACCGGAACCTCTGAAGCCATAGCCGCTGAAAACTCCAGCTCCTCCCGGAGCTACCCCGGCTGCGCTGGCGAAACCCAACCCTGGGGATTCATTCTGAACAACTAACCACCCTGCTTGGATTTTACCAGAGCTACCTTGACCGCACACACCGGTCGAACACCGTTTACCCCGCTGCGCCACCCCGACCTCCGGCCACAGCCCTTACCAAATCTGGGGCTTCCAACGGCTACTACCAATGCTCCAGTTACCCGAGTCCAAATCCAAAAGAGGAATCGGAACCCTCGGGGTGATGCCTTCACGGAGCCTTCCCCCGATCGTCGATTCGACAAGATTTGACGCGTCTGAAAATTTGGATGAAGAATGCCCAAGAACAACCATTAAAACGAGGCTCGGGTGTTGGCCGTGTTCGTTTTTCCAACACCCCATTTCTAAAATTATCTAATTTTAAATTAAAAATCTGATGAAAATTTAATAATTCAACAAAGGTAAGAAATTTAACAAGAATTGTACCTCGATTTGGCAGTTCGTCAGTGGCGATGCATTCATTGCGATCCCACTTTGATCTACCAAGGTTGTGGTTGAGGTTTCTCTTTGATATGGTGAAGAACATAAATGAATGGCTAGATATATATATATATATAGATATATATCATGGGTTTTAGTGAGAGTGAGTGAATTAGATTTCTTCATTAACCCTAAACACCTACTCTCTATTTATAGGGATCCCACACAGTGCAGAATCTGAATCCACCGCACCCTCTCATTTTATGTGAAGCCTAAGAAAAAATCCCCATTTCGAACTCAACAGAAGACATGGAATTCCATTCAAAGGATTTTTTGAAAGTTATTTGAAAATAGAGACAGTGATAAAAAACACTAAGTCATTATATCAAAATGATGATTTTTCCCCTAGGTGACATTTCTCACAGTAGGCCCATGCCTACAACTTTTACATACCCCTAGGTTAAACGACATGCTCCAAATGCAACTATGCCCTCAGATTTCTGATCCAAGCTACCATTTAGATTAAAACACAACCCCACCATGTGCATAGTATAAAAACACTTAATATTTTTATAAAATTTATTCCGGCCACACTGGTCCTTGGAATCACATGCCGTCTTCACTCCCAGCTCTAGAAATATATGTATAAATATTTCAAATTCTTTCAAGGAAAAAACTGGGTCTCTACATCATTCCTTCCTTCATGGTTTTTTTCCTAGAAAAGAAAAACTACGAAAAACAACTCAGGATGAAGAGCTTACACCTAGCTCTGCCACTCCAAAGACGACATGCACAACAATATTCTGGCACAACATGCTGACAAAAGGGATGCATCGTATTCATAAGGTCGGATACTCTCGAGGGAATTTTTAGGAATACACACACACCTCATCAGCTGCAACATGTGGAAGAGGTCGTGCGCCCACCCCTTCTATTGGTAGGGGAGGGCAAGACTGTAGGAAACCTCCTAACCGCTTGCACGATTCCCGAATGACCTAAAGAAAATTGGGGGACTTCGTCAACCAAACCTCTACTTTCCAAGTCATGACCAAAAACAGGATTAGTCCCTAGAAAATGGTCTCGTGATTCCCTCATTCAGAATACCAATCTGGTGAAACACATAAGGATATCCAGTCACACATGTTTTCAAAGTTGTTGCATCACAATAGAGGATCTCTGCTAAGGGAAACTGCTACAACATTGCCATTTTCTCGAAACATAGACCACCTCTACATCATAGTCCTGCATAAATTTGAACTAGCACCATCACCTTAGGTTCAAGTCCCTTTGGGTGTGGACGCACCTGATAAACTCATCATCTGCGAAAACCACAAAGCGCTCTCCCAGAAGATAATGTCTCCACATTCACAGGGGAAAGGCTACCACTACCTGCACCACATAGTGAAACACGTATTTCTGTATTTGGGTTGTCCATCACCTCGACTTATACATGATAACGATAGCAAGATTGACTTTGAGCATGAAAGGTAATAATGAACAGGCTAGGCGGGCAAACTCATCCAACCACAAGAGGCTACACATGGAAATCACATTGTATACCCCACGTGTCGTCTCTTTTTTAGGAAGTAGAGTAATCCCAAAAACATTCACTCCAACAAACCCACTAGTGGAACCTTAAGAAACAAATGGGGGGTCGAGAAGAAAATCCCCACTCGCAAACCTTGAACTTGCTCTGATAATCCACCGCACAACCCTTCCATGAATTCACCTGTCAGAGGGACCCATACACCACACCTCAATACTATCCACCTTGGGTGGCACTAACTCTCGCTCATGGTTTTTATCGCATCACAAAAATGAATCTGAGTGGTGAATGAATCCCTTTTTCCTGTGAATTCAATGCTACATCAGACAACACCCATACAAGGTTACACTGACTCCCTTCATCACCATAGGTAACCCCTTGAACAAGGAGAAAAGAGAAAAGTTTACCTCACGAAGTGTCTAACAAGTTCTACTGAGAAAAATAGAAAAAGACACAGAGTGTACAACTTTTAATCTCATGAATTGCAAGATTACAGACATCCATATCTCACAGCCACCCGCGGACCCATCCGCCAGCTCCCTGAGCCTGACATGGGCTGCCGAGTGGTGGTGGAAGGACCTCAAAACATGGTCCTCCAACCAAAGTTCTTCCTTCTTTTCTGCCAACACCAGATCCCAGGGGGCCACCCCGTCCTTACTCGGGAGTTCTTTGATCAAGACACTACCTCTTTCATTGTAGTGAATCTACCAAATATTGTAAAAACTATGCACATTTGGTCAATTAGACTCACGCCATGTGACCTCACACATCACAAATATAGCACTATTATTTCATGGGCTATCTTAGTGCTCTACGCTGTCCCCAACCATGTGCATGAGTCACATGAAGGGGAGACCTCTGGTGTCATGGACCTACCAATTGACATCCCTCTGAAAGAAATTTCTCTGTCACCAGTGCTTGCTCCAACAGCCGAAATTGGTGAGGATGCACAAGGGCACTACGCTGGCACAAATCTCATCCACAGAGACCTCAGTCAAACTTTTGTGCTCAGAAGTTTCCATCATGGACCATTCCAAAAGAGTAATGAGTAAGTTATGTGAACCCAATCATGTACTCATCCATTTCCATCACTCCCCGCTGAAGCTCCAACAGCTCCTAAAACCATAAAAAGTGTAAGTAGGAGTGGTAATAATCCTCTTGAAACAGATACTAGAAGTCATCCAACAAGAGTACCAACTCATTGTGTATCTAAGTAACTCTGACTCTACCACGCCAAACTATTTGGTGAAAAATGACTAGCAGTCAAATCCACCATCTATCCTGTCAGTGTCCGAACAAGCCTGAGGAGTCCAACCACCAACTCTAGCCAACCCTTCACTATCTGAGGGTATGTCTCACCGTGGATCCTCAGTGGTCTCTAATCCAGGAACTCACATAGCGCACTCAGTATTTGCTCGTCATTGGCCTTTGCTACTGGTACTATCTACTACTCCATATGTAGGGGTGCTACTGCATGTCGTCATGGAGGAAGGGTAATCATATGATAGATTTTGAACTGAATCCTCGTCGCTCATTGAGTCGTCGTCACGATCCATAGATTGTATATAGGATGGATATCATCACGGAGACATCTTGAATCCATTCAAGGAGTACCACGGTCAAATGATAATATATATATAAACAACGATGGTGAGATGACTCAAGAATAATATTAAAAGACTCAATCCTATACGATGCACGAAAAAAATTCCCTACAACAAGTGTCTCAGTGTGTCGAGTCGACAAGCGTGTTATCGGGGTCCTGGTGAATGGATATGTCAGTCGCCGCACCATCATTGGGCTACCTGGCCTAAGATCCCCTCTCGAGACATGTTGATGTTATTTCCTAAAAACTCAACCAATTTATTTTTATGGAAATCCGAAAAAAATCCCGAGGAACGAACCACCTCTGATAGAACTTTGTCATGACCCAAACCGTACCCGAGGTCGAGCCTCAAAAACCCCATGCCCGCCTCCATAGGCTAGGGGCTGGGGACTAGTGCCGAAGGCACAACAAACTAGGGGAGTCCTTTTCCTAAGAGTCTTTACACACTCACATAGCTATCTCAATGCAAAAGTGCAGAGAAAAGGAAACATGATACAACACTGCTACAAATGGGAAGAAAACATACATGAATCGACATATAACCAGTACAAGTAAAGTGATGAAAAGTAGAGTAACAAGTAATGAATAGTAAAAATTCGGAAAAAACACCAAACCAGAAAGGTGTCACAACCCAACAACAGGTAAAATGAAAGAAAATTGCTGGTGAGTCTCGCACCTGAAAGTCCTACTATGGCCAATGAATGCATCCCATGCTCCTGTTTCCTCTACGTTCATCCGTAGTCTCGACCGACCAATCCATCATCTACAAGGGCACAACAAGTTCAGGCATAGCCCAAGCAGGGATGAATATAATGATACTCAGAAGGATTTCGCTAAAGCTCGAGGGAGCAACAAAGGGGGTACAAAAATGGTGATAGGTGGACAAAACACAGAATAGGATAAGAGTACAATAGTGATAGTATAGCTCAACCCAATAATAGAAAGAAAGTGGAATTGTCCAATCCATGAGGTGCTAGACATGAAAAGCACGTGGCATACCCCATGCGTCATCACCACTCCTAGAAGAAGAGTAACTGAACCCAAAAAGTGGGAACACAAGTAGGGTGTATATATATGCTCAACAAGAAGATCGAACGAGTGTGTAATGTGATATATATCTCCAAGCTCAGCCCCAAGATGAGTCACGAACAATTCAAAGGATATCCATCACTAATGCCCAACAATCTCATACATCTAGTAGCCTCATCTCTATACTATACATCCAAAGGTCCCGCTCCGGTAATCATAGATAAAAGTCACTAGCTAGCCTCATAGAAAGGATTGAGTCTGAATGATGTCTTCGAGTAACACACTGACCAGCACAGCTAGAGGGTAAACCGCAAGAAGTCATCGAGTAACCCACTGCCCAGCCCCGCTAGAGGGTAAACCACAAGAGGTTGTTGGGTAAACCACTGCCCAGACCTGTTGGAGGGTAAAACACAAGATGTTTCCGGGTAACCCACTATCCAACCCCGCTGAAGGGTATACCACAAGATGAACTGGTAACCCGCTGCCCAGCCCTACTATAAGGTAATCCCCATGGTCAACGGGTAACCCCTACCTAGCCTCATTGGAGGGAAAACCCTAAGAGGTCAATGGGTAACCCCCTGCCTAGCCTCGATGGAGAGTATACCCAGAACTGGCCAGATAACTCCGCATTGTCTATGCCATCACTAGGTGTCACTCACACCGCTACTGTGCGTAGGTTTGGAGTGTATTAATGGAACCTCTGACCAACACCATTTCATGTTCCAACATTTAAGGAGATATCAAAAGTGGTTATGATCTCCCAAACGGGTTACACCGTTTTAATCCTCGCAGAAAAACACGTGAGATATACTATTCACTCTCTAGAAATGACTACCGATGGAAAAGTTATTCAACACTTCTTTATGCCCATATGACGTCTTGTAGGGCCCACACCTCGGTCCTAAAAGAGGACGGGCGAACTATGACCTAAACAATGCTCTTGGGAAAACATTCCAAAATGACTACTAATACGCCCCAAATAGACATCTGAAGAAAAAGGTGCAGTACGCTGCATAGATCATAAGAGAAGGCCCATGGGGCCCATGCCTCAACTCCGGCTTCACCGCCTAAAACCACATTGGCCACCTTCGCCTCAATTCTAGGGTCACAATTCTGCTGATAGAACCTAGAATGGACACCATATGGAGGGGTTGCAACTCCCTGTGTTATATGCAAGAGGGGCCCTGTGGGGCCCACACCATGACACAGAAACACATTCTCACAGATCATACTATTGTGTTCCTTAGAGATTGCCATGCGGTGTAGGCTATTCATTCTCTCTGAATAGACTTATGAAGTAGAAGTCATGAAAACGTAGCATACATCCGAAAACCGCCTCGTGGGGCCCACGCATCGGGTCCTAATTTAGGCGGGCAGATTGTGCTGTTGCAATCCCCTCAAAAACACACTCAGAAAAGAGTACTCAAACACCGAAACAGATGTCAGGTGAAAAAGTGTTGTAACCCCGTAAAACGTGCGAACTAGGCTCAGTGGGGCCCGCAGATTGTCCCCTACCCAAACGCTTCAGATAGAATCTCAAAAAGTCCACACGAGGACTGGGGTAAGGTTTCTACTGACGGCGTGTTAATCGGACATCCCAAGTAGGATTTAGGACTAACACAAGAATAAATAATTAATTAAGGAATTAATTAATTATTCGCGTTAAGCGTTTCCTGCAACCGACAACGAGACCAAACCACAAGGGTCTAGAACCAACTTTAGAAGGACCGTCTCAAATCCATGGCCATAATGCCTCTGACGGCATGGTAAACGGATATTTTTCTCGTGAAACACGTTTGTCACAGGTTTTAACATTTTAATATTATTAAATTAAGGTGTTCTGGGTCACACACCTTTGGGCGTAGAACATAGAAACCGCGAACGCCACTTCAAAAATCCAGTCTCACTGACACGAACCTGCAACCATTGATGGCACATCAAACTGTCATGTTGTTTATGAGATATGCCCCCTTGAATGAAAGGGGGGGCCAAAAAGGGCCGGTCTAGATCGGTCGGCCCGGTCCAGACCACCGGCATGCTGCCCAACCTCAGGTCTGGTTCAGTTCTCAACGGCACACTAGCCGTCGCCCATCCGAAAACCACTGGACCCCTCTGGTCCAGCTCCTTCAAACAAACCGGCTAGTTGGCCGGTAATTTCTCTTTGTAACACCCCCAATAAGACTCGCGTTATGTGGATCCTTGTCCGCTGCTACCCCTCCTCATGGCGCTAACCTCGGGCCTCTTCTCGACCGCAAAAACCCGAAGGCGTTGCTCGCACTGTGATACTCTGCTGGATTTCCCTTCGACCGCAATGGACCCAGGGCCGACGCCTCCTACAATGCACCACCGCACCTCACCACGGCCTACCCTTCCCGACGCTGCCTACACCCGATGCTCCGTCATCCTGAATTTGCCACCCACACAAACCAGCACCTCCAAATGCCCGACCGCCGCACACCTCGGCTCCTCCCCAAGATACCCAAGCTGCGCTGGCAACAAATGATGCCGGTAAATTATTCCAAAACCCCGACCACAGTGCTTGGCTCCTCCCATAGCTACCCTAACCGTGCACACCATCCGAACATTGTTTACCCCATTGCGCACCCCGACCTCTACCGATCGCCCTTACTAGATTTGGGGCTTCCGACGGTCACTACCACTGCTCTGGTGACCCGATTACAAATCTGAAAGTGGATTCAGAACCCTCGGGGCGAGGCCTTCACAGCACATGCCCTGGATTGTCAATCGGAAATGATTTGTTGTCTCTGAAAATTTGGATGAAGAACGCCCGAGAATGATAATTAAAACAGGGCTTGGTCATTGGCCATGTTAATTTGGCCAACGCCCCAATTCTAAAATTATAAAATTTTATATGAAAAATATGATGAAAATTTACGAAATCAACGATGGTGCGAAATTTAACAAGAATCCTACCTTGATCCGGTTGTTCGTCATTGGCGACGTGTTCGCTGTGATCCCACATTGATCCGAAAAGGTTTTGGCAGAGATTGATCCTTGATTTAGTGAAGAACGGTGAAGAATGGCTAGGGAGATAGAGAGAGATAGAGCTTTGGTTTTAGAGAGAGAGAGAGAGAGTGAATCAGAGTTCTTCCTTAACCCTAAACACCCACTTTCTATTTATATAGATCCCACTCAGCGCAGAACCCAAATCCACCACACCCACTCGTTTTATGTTGCACCTAGGAAAACACCTCGTTTTGAACTCAATGAATGTCTCAGATTTAAATTATGAGGATTTTTTTGAATGTTATTTGAAAATAACTCCAGTGCTAAAAATCACTAAGTCATTATTTCAAAATGATGATTTTTCCCCTGGGTGACATTTCTCACAGCAGGCCCGCACCCACAACTTTTACACCCCACCTAGGGTAAAAGAAATGCTCGTGAAACAACTGTGCCCTTGTATTTCCAATCCTATATACTGTTTAGGAGAACCCCCCTCACTGTCATAGTATAAAAACACATAATATTTTTATAAAATTTATTCTGGGCACACCGGGCCTCAGAATCGCACGTTGTCTTCTCGCCTAGCTCTGGAAATTTGTGTAGAAATATTCCGAAGTCTTACAGGGAAAAAATCAAGTCTCTAAAATTCTGAGAGAGTAGGAATATTATATCATGGAAGACATGATTCGAGAATTTTTGTTGTACTGTATAGGATTTTAGAGTAGTGTACTATGGTTGGTTAATTTTTAATGTGACAAAAGATACCAATCCCTGATTCAAATGGCTACCTTTTAGATGATTTATGGTCATATTTTTTTATCTCCTTTGTGTTGGAATGATTTTGTGGATGCCTCATTGTTGCGAAGAATCATTGGGAATGAAACATGTAATAATGTTATGTTGATTCGTATGTTCTTGTTGATTGCTCAAATCCCAAATAATCATTTGTTATTTAGAGGTGCAGATATTTGAAGTTCTATTTGGTTGAAATTTTTTTAAAAAAGGTGGAACCACACTTGGATTTACATTTTCTTATCATGTTCCTGAGACTAGGGAAAAGATATCTTAGTTTTAGGTGGAATATCTATTTTATTCTATGATCAAACATTGAGTTGACTCACGGAGTTTATAATTTTTTCATTATGG
Source organism: Viscum album (assembly GCA_963277665.1). Taxonomy (NCBI): domain Eukaryota; kingdom Viridiplantae; phylum Streptophyta; class Magnoliopsida; order Santalales; family Viscaceae; genus Viscum; species Viscum album. Next base: position 218,998 of record CAUJRU010000629.1, read on the forward strand.
GATAAATTTTGACATCATTGATTCTATTTTTATGAAATATTTTATTATTTTGAGTATGGTTTTCATCCTTGGGTTTCCAATTGAGTTTTTTCAGAAAATTGTTATTTTTGTGTTGAAATTAGGTGGTGTATGTTTGGTGAATTGTTTAGTGATACTATCCACTCTCCTCATGGTATGTGTGCGGCCAATTTTCTTTTTGGACAATAACTATCACATAGTTAGTGTAATGTTTGGAAGTCTATCCATGATAACAGTGCATAATTTTCTTCTTGGATAGTGTGTGATTCCTCATTTCCATATGGATTGTAAAACCATGTGACGAAACATTATGACTTCTCATGGTCATTAAAAAGAATAAATTTAACTCTATATTTACATTTATTTCATCCCTAAATCAATTATATTATTCTTTATTTAGGATTTTTTTCTATGGTAGACTTCTCTATACATTAATGGACCTATTGAGCATCAATATTTGGAATTTTTTCTATGGTAATATCATTGAATCATCAGTTATTCCCTTTTCCTAAAAATTTCACAACCACTTTTGGATTTCTTCTCAATTTTTCTTGAGTTCTTATTTTATATTATGTTTTTGACCTAATGATGGATTTATCATGTGCTTTTTAGATAAATCAGGATTATATTTTCTTGACATTCCCATTAGAGGGAATTAGGGGGTATTTATATTTTTTGAAGATTTTTGAAATTTTAGTTGTTTGAGGTTGACGATACTATGATATTACATTATAAGTTGAGTTTGGATTTCATTTATGGATTTTTATATGTGTATGATGGATTTTTTTGAGTTGAAAATAAAATCCAATACGTTTTAGGTTGATATGCCCTGAAATTGGAATATAAAAAGGAAAGTGGTAATGTTTCATGTTTTCTTCACTGTGGCGTATCATGAATATGATTTAATCCTTGTGTGAGAGGTGATAAATTTGTTTTAAAATGGAATTAATGGGTCCAATGTCTTTAACATTAATTTTACAATGTAAATAGGTTTTTCTGTTTTGGATTGATTATTTTGCACCTTAAATGTGTCATTGAACTATGAACCATGTTATAAATATATTTTGGGGAAAATGATTTTAAAAACATCATTTTCCTATGGAAATGGTCATATACCTTATGTTTTATTATTTTTGTGTTTGCAATGGGTTTTATAAATAGTGAAAGTGGTGATTTTTTAATATTTTTTTGGTGTGTGTGTCGTGGAATATTGTTTTGTTTATGAAAATAAGGGTTTTGATGTAATGTTTTGTTCAGTGGATCAATGTTAAAATGTCAAAAAATTAAATTGGTTATTTCCTTATGATATTGTTAATATGTTTATCAATTTATTGATTTATGTGATACGTGAAATGTAATTTTAGATGAAACAGAATCCCATGATTCTAGGTGGATGAACTATAACTAGTATTATAGTTGATTTCCAAGTGGCCAAGGTCTGAATTCATCTAGTATGATTGATCATTAAAACACTAACTAAATATGTAATGTGATGAGATACCACTAAAATTATGGTATGGGATCCCTTATAGTGTCTCATGAAGTGGATAAATATTAATATTAGATATATTTTTTTGGATATCACTTGATCTTTCAGATAGGATCCCCTCTAGTGGATCATGCACGCTAACATTGTTGGCAGTAGAGTTGGAGGATTTTGATCACTGATTTATTTGGTACATAGAGTCCCGCTTATTCTATTTACCTTTATGGATTTTCCCAAGTTCATTCATGTGAGTTGATTCTTATGTTATGTGGTGATATTTATAGGTATATTGTAGATGTTGTGTACAATTTTATTTCATGAAATCATAATTGTGTAAAATGATATTAAAAAAAAATCCTTTCTTGAGATTGTTTTCATTAAAATTATTTCATTGAAATGTTTGAATTAATATCAATGAAATTTAAATGTTGATTTTTTATTCCAATATCATATAATAATGTCATTTCATTGGAGGGAATCCGACATGTATTTCACACACCCCATAATTAAACATTTGAGTTCATGTAGTCTATTATATGTATGAACTATGTGAAAGAATGATTTTTCATGGTGGTGATGGTGGATCTGGTTCATAGTTTTTCACTTCTCGTCGGTGTAGGTTTAAGGGGTTTAAGGGAGAAGACCCTTGTAAGAAGCTGAGAATTTTTATTATAATTGTTTTCCTAAATTTTTGTGTAATTTTATTTAATAATCAACCAAATTATATCATATTATTAACGAAGTCGGTATAATTAAAATGAGACTATTGGGTTTCAACTATTATATGACCATTGGTAAATATGACCATTGGAAACTATAATCATAACGTTGTGTTTTTATAAATATAGTTATATTGTTTAATTAATACAAAAGGATGATTAAATGGCCTCATTTAGTAGGCTCGGGCCATATAAAGTCCAGTTGTCAGAGCTTGGGAAGGAGGTATCATCACTGGGATTTTCTCTGGTCCAAGCCCAAGCCAAACATCAACATGTGAAGCTTGAACATAATCACCTATGGGAGACTTTCAATATGATATAAATCACCACTAGGCCAATGTTGTCCAAGCCACTGCAAGATTCTATCACCCTAGTACACTTAACACACATGTCTTATGTTGGTGTTATAAGGGGCTATGTAAGGAGACCTCAGTTACTAAGTGTAATCCTTTTATTAAATAAAATTTTTATTTCTTATTATGCAAGGGTTTGTGAATTTTAAATGTCTTAATTAATATAGGAAGTATATTATTGATGAATTTAGGAGAGAAAGTTTATTTTTAAATATTTTTTATTCATTAAATAATTAACAATGTGAATTTATTTTAAAATAAATGGTCTTCAAATGTTGTGTTTAGTAAGAACTTTAGAGTTTAATAAGATCAACATAAGTTTTATGGAATAGTAATGTATGAATAGTGACATACCCACATGAATAGTAATGAATAGTAATAAATAGTTAATCAGCCAAATAATAGATACTTCACCTAAGAATGAATAAATACGATTTGGTAATTTTAAATGTGAAAAAATAATCATAGTATATGTTTTGGTATTTCTGTATGTCATAAATATTTTTTTTACAATTTTATAATTAATTTAATAACATAAAATGGAAAATTATTTTCATAAAAATTAATCTTAAATTTTTACATTATTGTATTTACGATAATTTTTTGGGACCTTGATTACATTCTTAAGGTGTTATAAAATGAGTTATTGTTTGAAGTCATATATTTGGAATAAATGATGATTTTGTATAAAAAAATAAATTAAAAATATATTGAAAAATATTTTCATAAAATTTATTTCATTTTTAAATTTAGATAACCGATTTTAGGTTATTGTAGATTTTTGGGATTTTTCTGAAATAGTTGAATTTTCGGTGAATATTAAAAATAAAGTTTGGAGTTTCAGATGTTTAATGACATCATTAATGATTTATAATAATGAAATAATTTTGGTCAACCAATGAATAGTAATATACTATTTGAGCTGTCTAATTTGGCCAATACCATGAGAAAATACTATGGGCAAGCCCATGGTTTTTTTAATATCACTAATGAGGTGTCCCTTGGAAATTAAAAATTTATTTCATCACTTTTCCTATAAATACCAATCCATTCTCCCATTCATTTTATTCCAAAACCATCCTCAAAGATGTTTTAGTCTTTTACCTACCAAGGAGTCCTCCCACAGTTCCCTCAATCCACACAAGGTCCCAACTTTAATGCTTTTGAAGTCACTCATCAAGGTAAGGGAACCTTTGAATCTCCTCTTTTAAGTCATGACATCCTTTATGTTATGTCTTCCAGTTCCCATTTTATTGTGGGGGGGATTGTTCTTCTATATAAATACTACTATCCATTTCATGTTCCATGGAATGGTTTCCCTTTCCACAAGCATCAATTTATTCTCTGAATTTTTAAGTGATGTCGTTATGCTGCAGGAATTTTTGGTAAAGAAATCGCATCTTCTATTTTCATTCGAGTTTCATCTTCATATGATGTTTCATTTAAATATTCAATGAATGATCTTATTTCATTTATTCATTACCCCTACTGTATAATGAGTAATATATGAGTGCCAGACACTTGTCCCCTCTCTTTTCAATGATTTCAAATACCACGTTATATGGTCGTTATGTTACAGAAATTTCATCTCGAAATTTCTCTCTCTTTCTTTGATATAATATTACTGTTTTATTTATTTGAATACCCAGACCTATTTCATTTACATGGGTGTTCATAAATACACAAAAAATGATATATTTGATTCTATAATGGACATACATATTACCCTATTTCCCCTTCCTTGGGATATAAATGACATAATGATCATGATTTTTATGAACATTTAAAATGTCACGATTTTGAAACAAAACCCATTTATATATTTTGTATTGGTTATTTATGAAATTATTGATATTTATATATGTGGGTCACATGAATATAAATAAATATTATGGGTGAATCCAGATAGCACTCTAATGCATCGGGAAATTAATTAATCTCTAGAGATGACAAATTTCACGATACCTTGGTGAATAACCATGGTAAATTTTAATGACACCTTGGTGATGTTACATGGTGATATGTTCCTGAATTTATAAATGAAATTTTTTTGACCCATATTTATGTAAAATTTCATGTTATTTTCATTATGATATTCTTATAATTTTGTTTCTCTTGTCTTTATGTTTTTTATCATGTTCTTTTTATATCACATGTTAACTAATTCCCTTTTTTACCTTTACTAGGCCTTCAGCTCACCCATTCCATTTATGTTTGTATCTAGGTAATGAGATGCAATAATTATACTTAGGATGAACTTATGAAGAAGAATTACATGTGTATTAATGGAATTTTTTATTTTGTTTTCATGTATTATGTTTCTGATTTCAATGTCACTAGAATTTAAAGATCCTCTATATGTAAAATGTAATGAAAAGTTATTTAGTAAAAAGGAAGGATGTCATTGTTCGTATTAGATGACAGTTTAATTATTTATGGAAATTAGGCTATGAAAAATTTCTGAAGAATCCTATAGAAATGTTTACGTATAGAAAAACATACTGGGTTTTTGGTCTGTATTGAGTATGTAGTTTATCACGAAAATACATCCCTATCTGGATACGAGTAGGTAGAGGAGGCTCTGGAACCGATGTATGTAGGAGTGAAATCTCAGACATGGTGTTTCAGGCTTGACCCGGGGTATCCTGGTACATGAAAACTGGCCATGTTTAACTCTTGGCAGTGACACTCGCGTGGTATATGTTCGGTTAATCATAATTTTTTTATGAATAATTATGAATGATTTGTAGAGAAATGTAATTATTTTAAGGAATTTTATAATATAAAATACTTTATAGTTAAAATATTCGTAAATGAACTATGTTTCTCACAAAGGATATATTCTTTTTGAAAATCAATGTAAATAAGTGGAACTGAAAAAATGGTGACTATAATGGACCATGCACTAACGACCCTCCAATGGTAGCTGGAATGGAATCGTTAATGCGAATGATGAACAAACTGACTCAGGTTATTTTAAATAACTTTAATCAAGATGAGAGACCGATCTCACAATGTAGGGAACAACATTTTGTTGAATCCTTAATGTGTCAAAAACCCATGATCATTATTGGAAAGACCAACCCATTGGTTGTTGAATAATAGATCAGTTATTTAGCGAATAACTTTTCTGTTCTTGGCTGTTTAGAGCAACATAAGGTCAACCTTGATGTCTATAATTTAAAATGAGAAGACGATCAGTGCTGCAAACTTATTAAAAACATGATCCAAAGAGTGGAGGTTGAAGTAATGGAGTGGGAAGAGTTCATAGGAACTTCTTAAGCATGTATTTCCCCTAATCTATGAGAATAAGAATGCATAAAGAGTTTCACAAGTTATTGTAGAAGGAGAATGAATTTTTGGGATGTTATGAGTTGAAAATCACAAGGAATTCACGTTACACCTCTTTATTTTTCATGGATCGAAATGGTAAGTTTGATATATTGTTTAGTGCGATGAGACCTCATCTACGGAAGAATCTAGACAACTGATACTATGATAACTATGCAGATATCGTTTATAAGGCGATAAAAGTTGATCGTGAGTTTGGTGAGAAACAGTGGTTACATAAATATGATGACAAGAAGAGATTGATGGATCCAAGATCAGGGAAGAACTTTGATCAGGGACGAGGATGGAAGTAAGTTCAACATCCCATGTGTAATAAATTTGAGAAGAAGCATTCAGGGAACTGCCAGCTCGGGAGTGGGAAAAGATTCATGTTTGGAACAAAAGGCTATATTGCAAGGAATTGTGGTAGTGAGGCGAAACCTCAACTTCCAAAAACTAATGATAAGGGGAAGATGGTGCAAGCCCAACCTTTTGTCCAGTGATTTATGTGTGGAATACATGGCCACGTATCCAATCACTATTGAAATCTGAGGTAGGGGAGGGGAATCACCATCAGCCTCAGCAATAGCCAATGGAATATGGTAATACCTTTTCAATCACTATAGCTTAAGTTGAAGTGGTAAATGATTTGGTGGAAGGTACTATTTTTGTTCTCTCAAATCCAGAAAGTACTTCGTTTGATTCTGGTTCTATGCATTCCTTTATTTCCTCCATGTTTTCAAGGAATTTAGAATCAACCCCTGATTTTCTAAAAGTGGATTTATTAGTCAAGAACCATGAGGGGATTATCCAAGAATATTAAGTATTTAGAATCCTTGGTATTTACTTTAGTGGGAAAAATATTATCGTACATCTAGAAGTCATTCCAATGTTGGAATTCGATATTATATTAGGGATGGACATGCTCTCAAAGAATAATGATAAGATAAAATGCAGAAGTAAGGAAATCTCAGTACTCATGAATGTAAATCCTATATTTATCTTCCAAGGTGAGATCTATTAACCAGATCATTGTCTTGAAGAACCTATTATATCTTTATTTATGGATTTGAGTAGTGAAGAAGAAGGAAATGAGAGTTTGAGGATAGAAAATGTCCCCATCATCCCGGAATACATTGACGTATTTCCTAAGGAGTTACCAAGACGTCCCCTCGAAAATGTAGTTAAGTTCTCTATTGAACTCGTACCTCAATCCCATCCGATATCAAAGACTCCATATAGGATAAATATGTGGCATGGGTAGAGTTAAAGAATAAACACCATGATATTTTGGAGAAGGGGTTTATCCGACCATGTGTGTCTCTTTAAAGAGAACTAGTTCTATTTTTGATGAAGATGGATGAATATATGAAGATTTTAATTGATTATAGATAACTGAATGGGATCATAGTGAATAAAAAATACCCTCTTCCATGCATTGATGACATATTTTACCAACTTCATGGGGATCCATTATTCAATAAGATTGATCTTGGATTTCATTATCATCTATTGAGGGTGAAGAAAGAAGATATTCCAAAAATTTCCTTCCAATGAAGATATGTGAATTATGAGTTTGTTGTTTTTCCTTTTTTATTGAATAATGAACCAACTATTTTTATGGATTTGATGAATAGAGTCGTTATGAACTACCTAGTTAAATTTGGGTTAGTTTTTATTGATGATATTATAATAAATTCTAGAAGTTTTTAGTTGCATGAGTATCATTTATGGATTATTTGGAAAACACTACAGAAGGAGAGGATTTTAGGGAAGTCTAGAAAAAGTGAAATCTGATTACAACAAGTTTCATTCTTGTGGCACATTTTTACTAATGAAGGAATCACATTTGATCCTATAATGAAAAAATTTGTAGAAGAGTAGCCTTGCCTACAACAATAACAGAGATTCATAGTTTCCTGGGATTAGCGGGACAATATATGAGGTTTGTGATAAACTTTTCAAGACTTTCTATTATATTAACCAAATTAACTCAAAAAGGGTTCAATTTCATCTAAACAAATGAGTGTGAGGAATGATTCCAAGAGCTGAAGAAGAAATTGGTTACTAAACCCATGTTATCTCTACCCTCCTGTGGAAAAGGATTCATTTTTTAGCGATTCATCTCTGAAAGGGCTTGGGTGCGTCCTCATGTAAAATGAAAATGTCATTGCTTATGAATCTCGACAGTTGAAGACTCATGAGCAGAACAATCATATGTGTGATCTGAAGCTTGATGCGGTCTTTTTTTCTATGAAGATATGGAGGCAATATCTTTATGAGAAAATGTGATATATAGATATACCATCAAAGTTTACAGTATATTTTCACACAAAAGGAATTGAAAATTAGAAAAAGGAGATGGTTGGAACTTCTTAAAGACTATGATTTCTCAAATAATTATCACCTCAGAAGGGAAAACAATGTCACTGATGCATTATGCTAGAAATGCCATGTTGGTATATCCACTATGAGGATTCAAAGAAGTCCTCTATTTAATGACCTAGTAATGATGGAAATGTTAATTATAAAGTAAGGGACATCATCAACCCTAACAAAAAATGATTTCTCAACTTCCATTACTAGAGAAGATCAAGAAATCCCGGAATGCAAATCCTTTTTTACGAATGAAGTTCGAGGCTATGAAGGATTGGATGTTTCTTGAGTTCAATATTGATCATAAGGTAACTGAAATTTTGTACAAGACTATTTTATCCATATACTCTGGAAATAAAGAAGGAGCATATGGATGGAGTTAGTTTCTCTACTTTCTCTATACATCCTGGAATCAAAAATAATGAATAGGGACATTTGAGATCATTATTGATGGGATAATATAGAAAGGGTGATTACGAAATACAATTAAAGAATCCTGTTATGTCATCAAGTGAATGCATAGTGACAAATTCCTAAAGGGGTATTGCAACCACTACCTAAAACAGCATGGAAGGGGGACATTATCACTATAGACTACATCACTGGTCTCCCAAGAACATCAACGTAAACAATGCGATATGGGTTATTGTGGACCGTCTCACCAAGATGTCCCATTATATCATTATTCGGGAAGATTTCTCTCTTGATCAACTTGCCAGAATTTACAGGAAGGAATGGTAAGGCTGAATTGAGTTCCACTTTTTATCTTATATGATCATGACTGAAGGTTCACATAAAAAATTTGGAGAAGTCTTCAACATTCTCTGAGCACTGAATTGAATTTCAGTATGTACTATCACCCCCAAACTGATGGCCAATCTGAAATGACTAATCAAACACTCAAGGTCATGATATGAACATGCTCAAAAGTGTTTAAAGGGGGAAGGGATAAACATCTCCCTTTCGTTGAGTTCTCTTACAACAATAGCTTCCACTCAAGCATTAATATGGAACCCTATAAAGTACAATATGAGAACTATTGTAGAACACATTCATGTTGGGATGAATATGGTGAGAGAAATCTTCATGGGCATTATCTAGTGCATGAGATGACGGAAAACGTCCATGCCAACCACCAATACATTAAGGATGCTCAGATTCGGAAAAAGGGTAATGCTGAAAATCGTCGATGGGACATGGTGTTAGTAGTTGGTAACAAATTCTTAAATTGGATTTCACATTGGAAGAAATCCATGAGGTTTGGGAAAAAAGGGAAGCTCAGCACTTGTTATATTATCCCCTATGAAATCCTTAATCATGTTGGAGAAGTGGCCTATCGGCTTGCAGTTCGTCCAAATCTAGCACCAGTTCATGATGTATTCCACATATCCCTCTTGAGGAATTACATACATGACCCCTCACATGTACTAAATCTAGTGGTGGTACAACTAGAACATGACCTATCTTATGATATGTAGCCTGTTGAGATCATGGATCATAGAGACAAGGTTCTATGCAACAATAAAACACACCTTGTAAAAGTGTTTTGGAGGAACCAAAAATGTGAAGAAGCCACATGGGAACCAGGGGAGTCAAGGAGAAAAAATTACCAACACGTTTTCTAATCAGAGGGTATGAGATAAAATTATGGGGATGAAATTTCCTATGGGGGTAGAATGTAACAACCTGAAATTTTAAATTACATTTGATTCCTAAATTTGTGTGTTATTTTATTTTATACCCAACAAAACTTTTTCCTTTAATTAATTAAGTGTGTATAATTATAATGAGACCGTCGGGTTTTGACGGTTATGTGACCATTGGTCAATATGACCATTGGAAACTATAATCTTAACATTGTGTTTTTATAAATACAGTAATCATTGTTAGCTAATACAAAATGAAGATTTAATGGCCTCATCTAGTAGACTCTGACTATATAAATCCCATATGTCGGAGCTTGGGAAGGGTGTAGTATCACTGGGCTTTTCTCTAGACAAAGCCCGAGTTAAACATCAACATGTGAAGTTTGAACAGAATTTCTTATGGGAGAAGTTCAAGCTGATAGAAATCACCACTCGGGCAATGTTTTCAGAGCCACCCCAATATTCTATCACCATAGCACATTTTACACATAGGTCCTATGCTGGTGTTATAAGGGTCTATGTAACAAGACATTAGCTACTTTCTGTAATCCTTTTACAGAATATTTTTTTCTTAAAATGGAAAATTTTGTTAAATTCAATTTTCCAGATAAATATATGATCTATATTATTGATGAATTTAGGAATAAAGCGGTATTTTAAAATATTTGTATATTCTTAAATAATTAATAATGTGAATTGATTTTCAAAAAAAAGGACTTCTAATGTTGTGTTCAGTAAGAAATTTTGAGTCTAATAAGATCCACATAATTTTTAGTGAATAAAAAATTATGAATAGTAACATACCCATGTGAATAGAAATGAATGGTAGTAAATAGTATATCGGACAACAAAATAGGAACTTCACACATGAATATATAAATACGATTTAGACATCTTAAATGTAAAAAATCCATCATAGTATTTGTTTTAGTATCTAGGTATGTCATTAATATTGTTTATACAATTGATTAATTAATTTAATAGTTTAATATGGAGATTTATTTTCATAAAATACAATCATAAATTGTTACTTTATTGTATTATGGTTATATTATAATTTTATTAGACCGTGATTACTTTCGTAAGGTGTTACCAAATGAGTAATTGTTTTAATGTCGTATTTTTGGAATAAATAATGATTTTGATGAAAAATTTAACTAAAAAATATAGAAATTTATTATCCAAAAATAAGGATCATTATTGAATTCAGATGATTAATTTTAGGTTAGGGTGAATTTTTGGGATTTTTCAAATATAGTTGAATTTTCAGTGAATAGTAAAAATGTAGTTTTGTGTTTTGTGTGTTTAATGACATAATTAATTAGGTAATGATGATGTAATAATTATGGTAGAGATATGAATAGTAAGATGTGATACGAGGTGTCCCATTTGGATAATACCATGGTCAAATACCATTGGCAATCCCATTGATTTTCCAATACCACTGATGAGGTGTCCCATAGAAATTAATAATTTATTCCCTCACTTTTCTGATAAATAATAATCCATTACCTCATTCACTTTATTCCAAAACCGCCCTCAATTAAGTTATTTTATTTTACCTCCAATTTAGTCATCCCAAGGTTCTCTAAAGCTTCACAAGGTCCCAACTTTCATGTTTTCCAAGTAACTCTTCAATGTAAGGGAACCTTTAACCCTCCTCTATTAAGTCATGACCTCCTTTATATTATATCTTCAAATTTCCATTTTTTTAGGTGAGGTTTTGTTAATATATATAACTAATAATGTATAGTTCATGTCCAAATTAATGGTGTCACTTTACACTCTCAATAATTAATTTTCTGAATTTTTAATTGATGTCGTTAGGCTGCTAAAATATTTGTAAAAGAAATCACATCTTCTCTTTTCCATTGAGTATCATTTTCATAAGATATTTCCTTCAAATATCCTTAAAATGATATTATTTCAATTAATTTGGTACCCATAATATATAATGAGTTATTTATTATTGGGTGACTCTTTTCCCAAATCTTTTAAATATTTTCTAAAACTATGTTATATAGCCATTATGTTGAAGAAATTTCATCTCAAAATTTATATCTCTTTCTCTCATGAAATATTCATGTTTTATTTATGTGAATACCTAGAACTATTTCATTTATATGGGTGTTCATAATTACACATAAAATGATATATTTAATTTTGGAATTTAGAAACATATAACCTAAACACCCTTTCCTTTGGTTATAAATTACATAACGATCATGTTTTTTAAGAACTTTTAAAATGTCACCATTTTGTAATGAATCACATTTTTATTATTCTATATGGGTTATTTATGAAATTATTTATATTTATCTATGTGGATCACATGAATATAAATACATATTATGTGTTCTCCCTGATATAACTCAAATGCATTTGGTAACAAATTAATCTATAGAGATGACAAGATTCCCGATACCTTGGTGAATAATCTATGTAATTCTTTATGACACATTTGGGATGATCCTTGGTGATATGTTCTTGAGTGTATAAATGCAATTTTGTATCCACATATTCATGTTATGTTTCAATTAATTTTCTTTATGATACTATTATACTTAAATTACTGTTGTCTTTATATTTTTTCATCAATTTCTTATTGATATCACAAGTAAACTGATTCCCTTGTTTATACTTACTAGGCCTTTCGCTCACCCTTTCATTGGATATATTTGTATAGGTTATGAGACCTTGTAATTGTACTTATAATGAACCAATTATGAATCCTTACACATGTATTAGAAATATGTTTTATGTTTTTTTCTTGTATTATGTTCCTAATTTTAAAGACAGTAGTATTTAAATATCCCATGTATGGAAAATGTAATGAAAGGTTATTTAATAAAAAGTTGTGATTCCATGACCCTCTTGCTTCATGGATTCTTTGGTATATTTTTGTGTCCCCTTCCATTTTAGTATGGTTTTGTATTTTTTAATGTTTTAAACATTGAATCTGAATATTATAATCCATAATTTTGTTATATTTACATGTTATTGAGATGTTTATTTTTATTGTAAGTTTGTGGTTATAAAAATGTGTAAAACCATTCCCATATAATAATATTGATTCCCAGAAACTAGTTTCCATCCCACGAGGATCACGATTTCCCTTAAGTCCATTCCATAGATTGGGTCTTGTGTTGGGTTGGATATTCCTCAGGCTTGGTTATTTACCTATCATGTTACACACCCAAATCAAATAGAATGTTTCAAAAACTATTGAAATAATTTAAAAAATACTCATGATTTTCAAGGAATTGGAGAATAACTTAATTTTTAGTGTTATTATAGTAGTTATATGGGGAATTATTCCACCCAATTCTTTAATAATGAATGGAATATTCCAATGAAGATGCTAGGAAATTAATGTCATGTTTATTCTATTAATTCATCCAATGTGAATTCTCTAATTTTGTATATTTTTGGGAATCATTAAAATTGTTTTTGAATAGTTTATTATGATATTGTAATTATAATAATAATGAAACATTATTAGATTTTACTATAGAAATATATCATTATGTATATGAAATATTGTGTTGAATGGTTAGAATAAAAGTTATTCATCAGATGTTGATATTTTTGGAAAATACATGAATACAAGATGATAATAATTAATATATGATTTAGGTTGAGATAATAATGTTAATGATATGTGTACATAACAATATTGTTGACAATGAATTCAGTGAGTTATTCATGAGATTATGTTTAAATTAAAGCAATTTAATATATATGTTTTATTTATTTAATTTATTTGAAAAATTGAGATTTAATTTTTAAAACATGAAAGTTTTAATTAAGTTACTATAGTGAAACAGTTATTAACATATTTGGTATTTGACATATAAGGATATATTATTTTTTCAAGTGAATTTAATGTAATATTTATTTCTGAAATTTAGTGTCTTTCCTTCTAAATTATTTTATACTTAATTTGGTCCGAACTATTATGTATGAATCTTAATGTATAATTATTATGAAATGGAAGAAGTTGGTATTTGGTGATATAATTGAGTGTTTATATTTACTTTTATTATTAAAATAATTTCCCTAAGCATCATTATTATAGAGAAGATCAGTATATAAGAGAAATTACATGTCACTTATATATGGATTTTATGAACTGTTACAAGTAAATTTTAGTGAATTAGGAATAAAATTTTTTTTTTTGGATATTTATTTCATTTTGTAAGAAATGTAGGGAAAATTTTTCATCGAAAAACTGCATTATGATTCTTAGGAAATGTAGTGATATAAATAATTAATATTTCATAATATTCTAATATACTAAACTCATTACTCAACATTATGAAAATGATCTTGAAATAAAAAAATATCATATTACATTAATATCTGCAGAATCATATAGTAATTCTAAATAATAATGGATTAATGGTTTTCTGGTCATTCTTATTCTATTGGCGATTCGACTTATTTTGATCAATGACATCTATTAATCTTCATAATTAATTAGGATTTTTTACATAACAATATTTCCACATCCCAAAAATATTCTCCAACATGGAAACCTATTTATGTGTTACTATAGATGAAATTTTTAATATATATTCTATAGGTTAAGTGTAAGTTTTATTAAACATTTTTAGGATGTGTTTTTTCATAGAAGTAATATTAAATATTCAACTATTGATTTTTAAATGAATATTTGAATGTATTGAATGAAATTTATTGATTATGTTGAGAATTTAACACCTTTGGATTTTAAATAATATTTATTTTAATGATATTTATTATATTTCTTAACTTTGATAATATAAATATATTGTATTAAATAAAATAAAATAAAATTTGAAATTTTTTATAGAACAAAGAACCATGCATAAAGTAGAATCTGTTTCCCCAATACATTATAATATTTTGACTTTTTATAAAAGTCAATCTCAAGTCAATCACAAAAGTTTGGGGATAAATGAAACAAGATACACTTTTAAAATATTATAATTTAAACATGAATATTATAACACAACCATTACATTTTTGGGAATAAATTGACTAAATAAATTAATAAAATTATTTTATATACACATAAATAAAATAAATTTAATGGGATTATATTGATTCAAATAATATAAGGATAATATTAAATAAAAATATTTATTTTTGAAAAAACTATATTTTTCTAAACGGGAGTTTTGTTTTTCTAATCAAAATGAGTTTAAAATTATTTAAAACATCTTCTATAAAATCTATTTTATAAATTAATTTTTTTAAAATATAAATTTTAAAAATCATTTGGTTTTTTATTCATTTTTTATTAAATTATTTTTTTTGATAAATAGCGACCAATAATTCTTTTATTGAAAACTGAATATTCTTTTAGTATATTTATAATGATAAATTTAAATTTAAATTTTTTCCATATTAATATTTTTTCATTTATGATAAAATTTAAATAATTTATTTCATTGTTATCAATTTCATATTAATTTTTTTAATTTTTTTTTAATATTAGGAATATTTTGTTTGGAAAATTATTTTTTCAACAAAATTATTGTTTTATTTTATAACATCCTATTTAGTATAGTCCTAAAAAAGATCTCTAAAGAAGAGTTAACATTCTTAAAGGATCATTTTAATTTTATTTTTTATTCTGAATCCTAAATATATTATTAAATTTATATAATATAAAAATATAATTATGAAAAGTATTTTGAGAATTAATTATTCTAATGGATTATATGAAACCATATCCTCTACTCTCATGTGAATAATGAAACATTTGTTCATGTGCACATCTGACTATCAGCTTGCAAACCAATATAATTACATTATATCGCCATCATTCATGGATGGATATAATGATGAATTTGAAATATTTAATTTATATTTATAAAATGGAAATAATTTTTAAATTATAATATAAATTATTCCTTCTTACAATACAACCAATACTAAAATAAACACATCACTGGTTTTTTTAGTGGACTATAACCTCATGAACCAATGTGATGTTTTTTTACCACATTTAAATTACCTATATTTTAATTATAATAGAATAAATTAATATAAATAAAATTTGAACATAATTATACCCAATTTAATTATATTATCACATATAATTTTCTACATTCCATTATGTGGGGGATATAATAATGTCACTCTTGTGTATAGCGTACTACCTCCTCGAGAAGTATTGTGACTCATTTTTCACAAATAAATACATGGATGGTAATAAATATAATCAAAATAATTCTATTTTCTATATAAATAATTTCAATTCCTATAGATATGTTGATATATTATTTTCATTACAATAATTCCTACTATACTAAAAAATGGATACAATGATAATGCTTACATATGGCCTACTGTCTCCATTAACTATGTATACAATTTTTTATCTCCAATTTTTCTACATTTAACAAATATATATAAAAAAATTTTATATATGAAATTAATATCATATATAAAACAATATACATAATGTAACCATGATAAATTTAAAATGACTAAAATTATAGAACCAAAACATTCAATAAAAAAAGAATCTATAACCCAGAACATTGATTTTAAAATAAATGTTTTTAAATTGAAATTTGATGAATGGTGAATTTTAAATAAAATATGTTGTATGATATATTTTATTATTTATCTTGTTAGATTTATTATAAACCAATATTTTTTTAGATGAGGTTTTGACACATATCAATGATGTCAAACCAATGGTAAGGGTTTCATATATCACTTTTTCTACCATGAGGCTTATGACATATTAACAACTTATTCCCTTATAGGATGTATGCAATTACCATTTTTATGTAATATTTTGAATATATTACAATTCATGTTATATAATTATTCATTTGATAATTTTTTATTCATTATTATTATAATTCCAAATATACCAAATTGGTATTGGTTTCTTTCATTGCCACCTCAGTTTTTAAGATTTTTTATTTTTATTTCACCATTGAATTTTTTTACTTATTTAAGAAATATATATAATAATCATCTTGTTAATCATGACCATTTCGGGTAATAGTACCAATTTTCATCTCTTCGGTACTTAATATGATTGAAAATTTATTTTAAGAAAAAATTACTTTATATCTCTATTGGTCCAAAATCCATTTTCATCCAAAACTATTTTTTCCAAAATTGTATTCAAAAATATTTTTAACATTATAATATTGACTTAAAAAAGATACTTTTACCAATTCAAGTCTTTTAAAAATTTATTGAAAATAATATTCTTATCCTTTTTAAAATGATTTATTTTTTACTATTTTTACAATATTTTGAAAGAAATCCTTTATTATATTATTTTACTTTTATGATGTTTTATTACTACAAGGATAATAAATTTACTAAAGATTATTTTTCAGGAAATGTGGAATTTTCATTAAATTTTATTTATTTTAAAAAATCATTTGGATATTTTTTTTAAAACTTAATTTTAAATGTATAATGTTTATTTTTCTTAAGAATATTGTTATTGATTGGTTAATATAAATTTCATCCATCAATGAAATAACACCTTGTTCAACTAATTCTCCAATATAGAGATTTTATAATAACACCGTAATTATTAATTAATTGTATAGTTTTTGTTCATGTTTTTTTGGAGAGGTACTACAATTTATAACACACTATATTACTCTTTATGGTCGATTATTATGTTTAGTAATCTGGTATTGTTTAACGCTTCACATACTATTTTCAATATATATGTTTATTTAGAATATGTTTAACCCATTTTCATATGATTAATTCATTTCACTTGTAAAAATATGGGTGGGCCCCGTATTTATATTGAAATGTGATGCATTGATTTTCTTAATAAGAATAAAAACATGGGTGTTTGGATGAGGCCTCACCCATTTATAAACGATGTATTTTCATAAGGCCTTGATGTTCTGATTTTATGGAAAGAGGCCAAAAAGGCTTTTTTATAATGACTTGAATACTGAATTTCATCATTGTGAGATTTTTTATGGGTGAATATGAGATTATTTTATTTGATATCATATTCGTCTAAATGTTTCAATACCATATAACTATTTATATAGATTTTTGGACAATCATTTATTCTGGCTATGTCAAACTAATATTTTTGTTTAAAACTAAATTTTCACCATTTTTTACCATTACATAATTATTATTTCAATATATTTAGGATAACTTCCTTCATACATATATGCTTATTATGTATCTAATATTACACTTGTATGATTTTTTTCTGTAGGATACCATGATGCATTTTTGACTGATAAGCATGGAAATGAAAAGGGTAATAATGTTTTAATAAATAAAACAATATATTTTGAATTTGATATTTTCAAATGTCTGTGAAACTGATGTATATTTCTATTCTAACAAGACTATTAATATAAGGCTACAACCTTAAACCTTACTTAATCTTGAGTTACTACAAGATTACACATTGAGGACCTTTTCAGGTTTAGAGTTTTAGAGAACTGGATCATAAAACATGCATTACATTCCACAATTAAACAATGTGGTTACATAAAAGATAGTATTCATTTTTCCCATCAATGGAAACGTATTTAAAATATAACATGGATTCTTTCTTGACATGTCCTTGACACTATCATCATATCATGTACCCTTCCCTTGACTTGTTAAAAACATTTCAAAAACATGGGATGAGCATAAAAGGCTCAGTAAGGGATATAAAAATATGGAACGGAAACATGAGAACATGTATACATAAGAATGAAATCATACCTCACCCATAAACCATAATCACTTTAACATTACTCATAAAATCATTAATAAATCAAAGAAATCATAAGTCATAAAGGTAACTTGAGGCATTCATAACATTCTTACGTTGGTAGTAACCCTCTTGGTTACGTTTGGAATACCCACCACAATATATTCCCTAAATATCTTCGGAGAAACCTTAACGTTTCACTCCTTCGCATTACCCAATGCATTGGAGAGATATATCAGGCTCACCTGCCCTTATTTTATCACCGAACCACCCATCTTCATTACAATTCCCAAGAACCTTAACATAATCTTATCACATAAAACATGCATAATGGAAACATAACATTTCCACCTTTCAATAACAAGATATCAATACAACACATTGATATAAATAAATTATGAAAACAATTTTCAATACCAAAATAAAATAAAAGTAAAACTTGGTATTTATTTTTCTTTTAAAAAGAAGCTATGACTTCTAGATGAAGCTGAAACCTAAATAATGGTCACAGTGGCGGAGAAGTCGTTGTCACCACATACGTAAGACAAAAACATTCCCTTTTGTCATTTAGTAAAATGCTTCATATAAAAATATTCCTTTTGGATAAACGTAAATGTAAAAGGGGTTTATAACCTGTATAAAATAATGTTGTGTATAAAACAAAATATGTCTCAATGAGAGGAGATTGAGACGAAGTCCCATATAAAGACGGTATCCTTGGATTAAGAATAAATCAGTTACATAACTATGTGTGACAAACAAATACATGAAATATAAGTGGGTATTAATTGTAAAAAAATCAGAGTACATTCACACATAATCATAGAATGACATATTCATGGTGTACAAGTTTATCCCAAATAATCAAAATTGGGTTAAGAAGTTCCCTTACAAAAATTAGACAGCCTAACAGCGTCACTTCAAAATTCAGAAAAAGAGTTGATGAGAGATAAAAAGGGTATCTCACCACTTGGAAATAAAATTTACATCAATAAGGATATAGAAGAACATATCCCAAAATAATATTATGTGAATTAAAATACATAACAAAATAAGTCATTTAAAAAGAGGAGGGTGAAAGGTTCCCTTACCAACATGTGTTTCTTTCGAAACATACGCCCCTTGAAAGATAGACAAAACAACATTGATGTAAATACTCATAAATGAAATAATATTACACAATGAGTAAAATAATGGTCCGTACATACACCAATCAATGGAAATTGTGGAAAATTTAGCATAAATCTCATAGAAATAAAAGTTATATGAAATATCCATTAGGAAAACTCGGCAGCCTAACGACGCCACCTAAAACTTCCAAAAATGGATTGATGAGATAAAATAGGGTATCTCATCACATTACAATAAAATGTACAACAAGTGAAATATAAAATAACATCCCCATCATAACACAGAGGAGCTTAAAATAAGTGACAGAAAGGAGAGTACTTAAAGAGAAAGAGAGAGGTTAGATCTCTTACGAAAATTCGGCTGCCTAACGGCGCCACTCAAAACATCCAAAATGGATTGATGAGAGAGAATAAGGTCTCTCATCATATGAACAGAAAACTTACAGTGAGATTAATATAAAATAACATCCCAATAACAAGAATTATTAGCTTAGAAGGAATGACATAAAAGAGTGTACTTAAAAAGAAAGAGAGGAGTAGGATCCCTTACCTCGGGTCCGACTTGACTCGATCGTTCTTTAACGTCCTGAATAATAAACTTGAGTTAATTTACACTTTATTAAGAACCTTTTTATATTTAATTATTCCTTTTATATCACTTATTTCCATGTTATAAACATTATGAAATCATTTAAGTTATTAATGACTGTTTTGTTGATATTTGGTTCTTAAGTCGAAAGTGGACTTCTTACAATTACATGTTGTTTGTGTGGTCAAATGTTCATTATATCCAGAATTATATTCATGATTTGGATATCATATATATCATATATATCAAGAATATACATGTATTTATAATATTACATAATCATTTAGAGGTAAGAAATGAAATGCATCGTTCATGGGGATGGTAAGCCGAACATACGCATGAACGCTACTTTCATTTCTATGACATATTAATAGAATTAAAACCAAATTATAGGTATGTATATTTTAATTCCAAAACTATATTCATCATTTATATGTAAAATACATCATATATAATAACTTTAAATCCATCCTTTACACATCCCACATATGGCATTAACCAATCAAATCACTTTGAGGGGGAGGTAGTCCGCACTTCCTAAAATGAAATTATCGTGTTTACCCAAAATGGAAACCATAAAGGTATTCCAAATAAAAAAGATACAGAAACATAAACATATTATATTTCATATATAAATTTAGTGACATCTTAATGGCCATCTTTTAAGGTGTTATATGAGTGTTGAACAATCATCGTTTCGTGAGGCAGAAATTCACCATCCAGAGAAACAATATTTTCTTTAACCATTTGATGTAGGTGTGAGTATGTTTAGCTCGAATGCTTCTTATAAAAACATCCTAGTATATTTAATATACTGTAGTTGTTACAAAATAAATGAATAAAAAGAGTTTAGGGGGTTAGAGAAGCAAAATAAATCAAAAGAACACAAGTGAAGACATTACCTTCAAATCGGGTAACTCCATTTGGATTGAGCTCAAAGGATTCCTTGAGAAGACTTCTGCCCAAAGTGAGGCTCCAATAAGTTATATAGGGATGTTGAGAGATAACATTTTCAGGGGTTGGACGAGCCAAAGGCTTTGGAAGTGTGGGTAAGGAGTTAGAGGTTGGGGCCTTTTATAAGAGGAGAGGAGGGGCACTCTGGGAATGGTATAAAATGTAACTTTATTTTCAAATGAGTTTCGGATTTTAATGGTCCCACATTGATGTGATTATAGGATCAGGTGATAAGGGTTCGAACTCCACCCATCCAATAGGTTTTGGACATGTGTAGGTCTTATATTTTACATTATCTATCCATTTTATTTAAATTGTTAAATAATGAGGTCATCGCTGCATCGTCATGATGTCATAAATAATTTAATTTATTCAATGTCTAAAAATTATTAAAAAAATAATATGATGTAGGAAATATTTTTATTTTTCCAATGAATATTTATAATCTAAATGATCATTTATATAGACAAAATTAATTTTTTTACTTAGGTGATACATTCTTTGTTACAATTTACATTCTTTAAAAATAAAAAGATAAAAAGTCACATTCTCACAAAGGTGATTCCATGGGGCCCCCAAGTTTGGCACAAGGAATCCCATGGTCGGCCATGAGAGAAACAGTATCCTTTGGACACATTTTGTGGTCATTTTTTATTATTATGATATTATCTTATTTTCATTAACTACCCGATTACTAATTAATCAAGATAATTAAAGATAATTACCGTCGTTACTATTCATAATGTCCAAAAACAAAAGAGTCTTTATTACATAATTTGTAACTTATGATTCCAAATATTTAATTAATTTTTCCAATTTCCAAACACATAAATTGAAATAATTAATTTAAAAAAACATCCCGTTGTCAAAACAAATAGCGTGTTTTTTTGAAACAATATGTATGAAAAGTTTGGTACTTTTTTATGCCTAATTTCAAAGTGAAATTAATCGCAATGAACATCATTGAATTAAATGGTAAAAATATATAATAATTAAACTTTAAAACAAATTAAAAAGATAATATTACCATATAATTAAATTATATGAAAAAGTAGTTTTGTTGTAAAATGCAGTATTGTTCACTATTCATTGAAAAATGAACATTGTCTGAAAAATACCAAAAATTATCCCAAGGTAAATTTCATTGTCCCAATAATAAATAAAATGTTTATTTTGAAAACTATAGCTTATAAAATTTTCATAAAGTGGATTTAAATGGGTTCACCATCAAAAGGCGGTTAATCGACCTTTTAAACAATATTAGAATGTTTACGCTTAAAAACTGGATTCATTTTCATTTTTAATTCTCTAACATTTATTGTAAAGAGTAAAAATATTTGACAAACATATATAATCATTTTGTAGTTAGTTATGTTCATTCCCACCATTACAACGGCTAGGCGTTAAACACCATTTAAAATAATATTATTTTATTATTAGAGTGCAACGTAAGATTCCCAAGAAACTCATTGTTGCGTATTGGGTACGCCATCAAGCATAGAATCCCCTTTAAAGTAATATTAATATTCTATTCACAAATATGGATAAATATAAAGATGTCATATTCTTTATTTACCTGGGGTGTTACATCCTTTTCCCCTTTTGGGAATTTCGTCCCCGTAATATTAAAATTGGGCTTGGAAACATCCTTGAAAGTCCCACATCGGAAAAAGAGTCGGTAAAACAATCACTTTAAAATAAACAAAAATAAGTACAATGGTCACCCAAGTTTACCCATACTAAGATTCAAAGTATAAAAATATGGACATGGAGGAAAAAAACAAAGGGTCATGTTCTGATGGAGAGTGATAGAAAACATGTTTAGGCGAATGTTAACCACAAGAAAATCACAAACTTGTGATGGGTTAAACGGTATTCGATTCCCTAGTATGAAAAGTTAATAGACAACATTTTTGTTTTAAGTTACTTTTTATTGAGGAATTTATTCGTAAGGAAACATAATCACTTATCATGTTTACTTTCAACTTTTATTAGATTCCTTACACAAACTCATATTTTATCCAAAATACTAGTATTTAGAAAGACTTGTTCACATTAAGATTACTATAATCAACTTCTAGAGAATCACCTAATACACAAAAGAGAACTATATACTTCCCATGTCTTTAGACATTAACCAAAACCAAAACCAAAAAGGTTAGTACAAGATCAGATAATCCAGAAAAGGATAACCCTTTATAAAAAGAAAATCTATTCTTAATCTAAAAATTTTTTCCAACAAAACCCAAAGTTCAGCAAGGACCATTCTATAATCAATTTTTCCATAAAATTCTTCAAAGTAAACCAAACTATGATTTAAACCCAAATATTTTAAGGATTTAGTAATATAGCCTTCCATGTTAAATCGTAACATTTATCTTCAAACAACATCAGTTGCTCTTAATGTCTCGTAATGAAAAGTAATTAACCAAATCACATATCCTCCATGATAGGTTAATAAATATCCATAGATAACACAAAATCAACTTACTCTTAATTCATAAAATCGTCTAACTAAAAAGAATATGTCAAACTAACAGGTACTTCACGTAGTCCAGTGGTAGGCGATAATTACCAATTGCACTTTGGTTGTGGGTTTTATTCTCGTAGCTTTGTCCGAGGCGATGGGTTGTCACACGGTCTGCGTGTTGTCCTTTTTCCAAAACAATATAATTCTAAAATCATTACCCAAAAAGAGATAAAATCATCAAAAATAACCATAACATAATTTAACCTCAATTTTATCTCAAGCCTTTCACTTCCATCATAACATATGTTAACCCATAATTACCTCAATAGTAAGGATCATATAAACCCAAATGGTTCTTTATAACTATGTCCACAAAATAACAGATAACTATTCCTTGAATAAAATTTTCATATATTAAACATCGGGGTTACACATACTATAAAAAGACTTCTAATGTAACCCCATCATCAAAAGAGACTTAATACTCTTAACAATTTCACCATAACTATTGAAGCCTTTAAATGTTGAAATCTTACTCATTCAACATTATTCATGACCCATTAACCATTCTGTTCCAACTTATTCTGAAATACTTCTTTCCTACAAACAAAATCATGAATCATATCCTAAGATTCCAAAATAGGAACACAATAGTTATGAAATAATCCATACCTTTGATTGGTCATTTTCAGTTTCTTCATCCTCAATCGGAATGGCATTAGGTATTGGTAAACGAACATTAGTATGATCAAGGTGATCCCATTCACGAAACATATTCATAGTACATGTGTTTGCATAATGACCATGCACACCACATTTAAAACATTAAATTGATCCCTCAGAAAGAACTTCTTTCCCTTTCCTCGAGTCAACTGGATGCTTCCTTTTTCCATGGAAGGTTCGTGCTTTATAACCTTCATTTCCACATCTATAGCATATTTCTGTCCCTTTTAATCATTTTCATAGGTGTTTCTTTCTACATTTTTGACACATAGGTTTTTTAACACACTTACATTTATGATTATTACCTGTAGTTCCGTAGGGATTTGTTTCTCACATATATGATGCCTTTGAGAAATCACCATGGTTTAGGTGGTCAATCATGATTTTAGATAGTTGGTTGAGGATAATCACAAGAGTTCTCATTGCAGCTCCCATATCATTCAGTTGCTTGCTAAAAAAATTGTCACAGTTTCCTTCACATTCACTGTTACTTTGGGTCCTGCTAGATCTAGACATTTACTAAAACCAAAATGGTCAGTGTGAGTATATCAACAAAACCATCATGTACTAATGAGGAAGATAAACACTAAGATATACTTACTCATTCACTTTATTTTAAACTAGGACTCTTTCTAAAATCTTATCCATTATGGTAATTTCACTTGTGCTTAAAAAATACCCTAACCTCTAAAGTTATCTAAACCGACCTTTGATACCAACTATAAGCCCTCAGCCTTAATCCTTACTTAATAATGAGTTACTACAAGATTACACATTGAGGATCTTTTCAGGTTTATAGTTTTAGAGAATTAGATCATAAAACTTTCATTACATTCCACATTTCAACAAAGTGGTTACATAAAAGATAGTATTAATTTTCCCATCAATGGAAACATATTTAAAATAAAAAATGGATTCTTTCTTGACACTTCCTTGACACTATCATCATATCATGTACCCTTCCCTTGACCCGTGAAAAACATTTCAAAAACATGGGATGAGAATAAAAATCTCAGTAAGGGATATAAAAATATGGAAAGGAAACATGAGTACATGTATACATAAGAATGAAATCATACTTTACCCATAAAACATAAGAACATTAACATACCTCATAAAATCATGAATAAATCATAGAAATCATAAGACATAAAGGTAACTTGAGGCATTCATAACATTCTTACGTAGGGAGTAACCCTCTTGGTTACGTTTAGAATACCCACCACAGTATATTCCCTAAATCTCTTCAGAAAAACCATAACGTTTCACTCCTTCGCGTTACCCAATGCATTGGAGAGCTATATCGGGCTCACTCACCCTTAGTTTATCACGGAACCACCCGTCTTCATAACAATGACCAAGAACCATAACATAATCTTATCACATAAAAAATTCATAAAGGAAACATAACATTTCCACCTTTCAACAACAAGATTTCAATACAACACATTGATATAAATAAAATATGAAAACAATTTTCAATACCAAAATAAAATAAAAGAAAAACATGGTAATTATTTTTCCTTTAAAAAGAAGGTATGGCTTGTAGAGGAATCCGAAACTCAAATAATGGTCACGGCGACAGAGAAGTCGTTGTCGCCGCATACGTACGACAAAAACATTCCCTTTTTTCATTTAGTAAAATTCTTTGTATAAAAATATTCCTTTTGGATAAACATAAAAGTCAAAGGTGTTTATTCACCGTATAAAATAATGTTGTGTATAAAACAAAATATGCCTCAATGAAAGGAGATTGAGACGAAGTCCCATACAAAGATGGTATCCTTGGATTAAGGATAAATCAGTTACATAACTATGTGTGACAAACGAATACACGAAATATAAGTGGGTATTAAGTCTAAAACAATTAGAGGACATTAACACATAATCATAGAACGACATATTCATGGTGTACAAGTTTATCCCAAAGAATCGAAATTGGGTTAAGAAGTTCCCTTACAAAAATTAGACAGCCTTACAACGTCACTTCAAAATTCAGAAAAAGAGTTGATGAGAGATAAAAAGGGTATCTCACCACTTGGACATAAAATTTACATCAATAAGGATATAGAAGAACATATACCCAAAATAATATTATGTGAATTAAAATAAATAACAACATAAGTCATTTAAAAAGAGGAGGGTGAAAGGTTCCCTTACCGACATGGGTTTCTTTCGAAACATACGCCCCTTGAAAGAAAGACAAAACAACATTGATGTAAATACTCATAAATGAAATAATATTACACAATGATTAAAATAATGGTCAGTAGATACACCAATCAATGGAAATTGTGGAAAATTTAGCATAAATCTCAGAAAAATAAAAGTGAGATGAAAAATCCATTACGAAAACTCGGCAGCCTAACGACGCCACTTAATAATTCCAAAAATGGATTGACGAGAACAAATAAGGTATCTCATCACATTATAATAAAATGTACAGCAAGAGGTATATATAATAACATCCCCCATCATAACAAAGAGAAGCTTAAAAGAAGTGACATAAAGGAGAGTACATAAAGAGAAAGAGAGAGGTTAGATCTCTTACGAAAATTCGGCAGCCTAACGGCGCCACTCAAAACTTCCAAAATGGATTGATGAGAGAGAATAGGGTATCTCATCATATGAACATAAAAATTATAGTAAGAGTAATATAAAATAACATCCCAATAATAAGAAAGATGAGCTTTGAAGGAATGACATAAAAGAGTGTACTAAAAAAGAAAGAGAGGAGTTGGACCCCTTACCTCGGTTCCAACTTGACTCGATCGTTCTTTAACGTCCTGAATTATAATCTTGAGTTAATTTACACTTTATTAAGAACCTTTATCTAGTTAATTATTCCTTTTATATCACTTATTTCCATGTTATAAACATTATTTAATCATTTATGTTAATAATGTTTGTTTTGTCAATATTTGGTTCTTAAGTCGAAAGTGGACTTCTTACAATTACATGTTGTTCGTGTGGTCAAATGTTCATTATATCCAGAATTATATTCATGATTTGGATATCATATATATCATATATATCCAGAATATACATGTATTTATAACATTACATAATCATTTAGAGGTAAGAAATGAAATGCACCGTTCATGGAGACGGTAAGTCGTACGTATGCATGAACGCTACTTTCATTTCTCTGCCATATTAATGGAATTAAAACCAAATGAGAGGTATGTATATTTTAATTCCAGAATTATATTCATCATTTATATGTAACATAAATCATATATAATAACTTTAAATCGATCCTTTATGCATCCCACATATGGCATTAACGAATCAAATCACTTTGAGGGGGAGGTAGTCCGCACATCCTAAAATGAAATTATCGTGTTTAACCACAATGGAAACCATAAAAGTATGCCACAAAAGATAAAAACAGAAAAATAAACATATTATATATCATATATATATATATAGTGACATCTTAATTGACACCTTTTAAGGTGTTATATGAGTGTTGAACAATCATCGTTTCGTGAGGCAGAAATTTGCCATCCATAGAAACAGTATGTTCTTTAACCATTTGATGTAGGTGTGTGTAAGTGTAGCTCAAATTCTTCTTATAACAACATCCTAGTATATT
Organism: Viscum album; assembly: GCA_963277665.1. Classification (NCBI taxonomy): domain Eukaryota; kingdom Viridiplantae; phylum Streptophyta; class Magnoliopsida; order Santalales; family Viscaceae; genus Viscum; species Viscum album. Next base: position 247,097 of record CAUJRU010000629.1, read on the forward strand.
GAAGATATTGTAGTTGTTACAAAATAAATGAATAAAAAGAGTTTAGGGGGTTGTAGAAGCAAAATAAAACAAAAGAACACAAGTGAAAACTTACCTTAAAATCGGGTAACTCCCATTGGTTTGAGCTCAAAGGCTTCCTTGGGAAGACTTCTGCCCAAAGTGAGGCTTCAAGGAGTTATAGATAGATGTGGATAGACAAAATGGGCAGGGGTTGGCTGAGCCAAAGACTTTGGATGTGTGGGTAAGGAGGTAGAGGTGGGGGCCTTTTATAAGAGGAGAGGAGGGGCACTCTTGGAAAGGTATAAAATGTATCTTTATTTTCAAATGAGTTTCGGATTATAATGGTCCAAAATTGATGTGTTTCTAGGCTAAGGTGATAAGGGTTCGAAATACACCCATACAATAAGTTTTGGACATGTTTAGGTTTTATATTTTACATTATCTTTCCATTTTATTTAAATCATTAAATAATGAGGTCATCGCTGCATCATCGTGATGTCAAAAATAATTTAATTTATTTAATGTCTAAAAATTATAAAAACAAATACTATGATGTAGTAAATCTTTTAATATTTCCAATGAATATTTATAGACCAAAATTTTATTTATGTAGACAAAATTAAAAATATTTTACTTAGGTGATACATTCTTTGTTACATTTAACATTCTTTAAAAATAAAAAGATAAAAAGTCACTTTCTCACAAAAGTGATTCCATGGGGCCCCCATGATTGGCACAAGGCATTCCACGGTCGTCCATGAGACAAAAAGTAGCCTTAGGAAACATTTTGTGGTCATTTTTTATTATTATGATATTATCCTATTTTCTTTAACTACCCGATTACTCATTAATCATGATAATTAAAGATAATTACCGTCATTACTATTCATAATGTCCAAAAACAAAAGAGTATTAATTAAATAATTTGTCCCTTCTGATTCCAAATTTTTAATTCATTTTACCAAATTCCAAACACATTAATTGCAATAATTAATTTAAAAAAACTTCCCGTTGTCAAAACAAATAGCGGGTTTTTTTGAAACAATATTTATGAAAAGTTTGGTACTTGTTTATGCCTAATTCCAAAGTGAAATTAATCCCAATGACCATGATTGAATTACATGGTAAAAATATATTCTAAATAAACCTTAAAAAAAATTAAAAAGATTATATATCCATATAATTAAATTATATGAAAAAGCAGATTTGATGTAAAATGCAGTATTTTTCACTATTCATTCAAAAATGAACATTGTCAGAAAAATACCAAAAATTAACCCAAGGTAAATTTCAATGTCCCAATCATAAATAATATGTTTATTTTAAAAAAATATAGCTTATAAAATTGTCAAAAAGTGGATTTAAAAGGGGTTCGCCATCAAAAGGCGGTTAATCAACCTTTTAAAGAATATTAGAATGTTTACGCTTAAAAACTGGATTCATTTGCATTTTTAATCCTCTAACATTTATTGTAAAGAGTAAAAATATTTGACAAACACATATAATCATTTTGTAGTTAGTTTTGTTCATTCCCGCCATTACAACAGCCAGGCGTTAACTACCATATAATTAATATTATTTTATTATTATAGTGCAACGTAAGATTCCCAAGAAACTCATTGTTGCGTATTGGGTATGCCATCAAGCATAGCATCCCCATTAATGTAATATTAATAATTTATTAACAAATATGGATAAATATAAATATTTCATATTATATATTTACCGGGGGTGTTACAATTAAACTATTCATCGCTTTGGGATGTGATACCTTCCATATAGATCTAATGTAATAAATTAACCAATGAATCAAGTTTAATGGGGTCTGGGTATTTTCATAGAATCCTCATGTTTTATTTACAATTTTCATTATTCCATGTCTAATTAAATATCGAAAAATAGATTACACCTACTCAATTCCATTTTTTTGAGATGAGTTGGGGAGGTTTTATTTTTCTAGTAGCTGACTGAAAAAGTTAGTTAGCGAGCTGTCCTATTAGATGGTTATATATACTATAAAACAATTATAGGTTTTTATCTATTTTGGGAGATTTTTTTATTATTGATTATATGTCTAAAAACATCATCCCAAACACATATTGTATGTATTTTGTGGAAGATATCATGTATTACTTCTGAAGGTGGGTTATTTTTTATGATATTGATAATGACCTATTATTGTTCATTAGAGAGTGAGACCCTCATATGGGTTATAGGTTTTTGGTGTCTCTATCATCCATGATAGCTATGATAGGGATGAGTTATATGGAGGATCAGCTAGGGGTGTTTCCCCTGATAATAAAAGAATACTATAATGTTATTACAAAGTGGTCGTGGCACTACCCCCTCTATAAGAGATCAAGAATATGATAGTGTTACAACGATGTGTCTCTGTGACATTGAACTCTACATATTAAATGGACCAATCTATTATGAATGTGTTGTGTATTATGTTTTAAGAGATTTTTTAGATAGGATGTACTCATACTACTATGTTCATTTGGGTAGATTCAGTTATGTCCATAATCACCATATAAATTTAGTGATGGTGATAAATATATTATTTTTTCTTGTTATTAATGTTTTAATAAATCTATTAATATTCAAAAAACCAATCTTGAAGACCATCATAATGTTTTTAATTCATTATTTGTGAATTATTTATGAGGATATCATGGTGATTGAAATAAAATTTCACTATAAGAATTTTGAGTTGTTTATGATGATGTTTGGTAACATGATACTAATGCTACGTTAAAGGTGTTGATGAATAATGTTTTTTGTGAGTGTCGATAGTGGTTCATGGTTGTAAATATAAATTAAATCCAAATTCTATTATCGCTAGAAGATTAATATACATATTATAAGTTGGCCATGATTGAAACACTGTTAGATTTTAAAAGATGAATATTATGTTGGATAAAATAAAAAATTAGAAATACTGAACTTATATGGGAATGTTACTCCCAATGAAAATACTATATATATCAAAATATATTTAATAATTTTTATATCTTATTAATAAGAAACATGAAGACTTTTATGTTCACTAGCATATTCAATATGAAACACTAAGCATAACAGACCCACAACATATATCACCATTATAACCTAGATGCTAAAATTGAGGGTATGAATTAAATGAAAAATTATTAAAATATATATATTTTTATTTTTTTTCAATAAATATAAATTATTGTTAAAATTTTAATAAATAATAAATACATTTATAAAAATATAATTTTATTTTCTAAAAAATATGTTTCATCATATATTATTTTTATTTCTTTTCATGAAAAAATGATAGCTATAAATATTTTGAAAATTTTAAAACTCTAGTATATAAAATAATTTTATTTGAAATTAGCCTATCAAAGTTTACGTTGGATGAAATAATGGTGTTTTAGAAAAAATTGATTTTTAGTGAATTGTAAAAAATATACTAATTTGAAATAATTTAATTTATTATCAAAAAATTAATTAATTGAAAAATAAAAATGAGATCTAAATATGATTTAAATTTTTATTAGTACATATTAGTTATATTTAATAAACTTTTTTACATTTTAATCTTCATTTTATTTTTATTTTAGTATAAATTTGTTATTGGGTTTAAAAATTGGATTTAACTAAAATTTGTTTTAATGTTCATAATGATTCTCCATTTCAATTAATTAAAATATCACTTAATGAAGAATGATTTATAATGAAATTTATAGATTATATAAAAATAAATAGGAATCTATATTCATGAAATTATTATTATTAGACATAAATTTAATATAAAATCATTTAAAGCTTTAAACAAAATATACTTATTGAAAACTGCACATCATCATCATTCAGATGGATATTGATTTTTATGTAATTATTTAAAATTTTAACATATAGTTAAAAAATATAAACTTATTTTTTAAATATTCATGAAAATATTATTTTTATTTGAATTTTATTTAATTTTCTGAAATCATATTTATTTTATGAATCGAGAAAAACTATGAAATTTAATTATAAATTGTCGTTTCCTTTAAATTATTTATGAAGTTATATTATATTTCAAATTTTTTTAATATAAAATTATTATATATATATATATATATATAATTTCAGCTTAGGTCATTTTGATAAATTTCATATGGAATTTATAGATAAAACTTTTTTTAACATGTTAACAATGTCTCAATAAAAAACCACTTCCTCATCACGTAGACAAGATAAATATTAAATTAAATTTTCATCATAAATAAATTTATTATGTAAAAATGGATTAAATGTTTGTAATAAAAATAATATATGTTTTCACATAAAGTAAAATAATATTTTTTACCCAAATAAATAAGTTAAATAATGTAATGTAATTATCATTGTTAGGGTAAAATTGTTTTAATGGGGGTTAATCTAATACTATAAGGGTAATTATGACATATAAAGAGTAAAAAAATATTTTGATTCCATATTTGGACAGTATAATTTATTTTATTGAGTAATTACCACTATTTTTTTTGACATTATAAATCATCAGTGAAATTTATTCATTTAGAAAACTACAATGTTGATGATCACATTACTTATAATAGGACACACCCTATCCTAATATCTTCAATCATTAAAATCCTATTGATTCCAAAATTTACTTCCGAATTCAATTATATAATTATCTAATATCATCCTATATGCTTTTCATGGTCATAAAATCAACCATGTGAGTCCATTCTAGAAATCATCTATAAGTTACCATATGAAGATGTAACATTCTTGAACAAGCATTTTTAAATTTATTATTCAACCATGTCCTTCAAATAGTATTAAATATTGCTAAAATAAAAACCTCGGTATAAAAAATAATTGATTATGTTATTATGTTATTTTGATAACATAAATCGATCTTCATTTCCTTAAATTGGGGTAAAAAATCATCATTCATGTGTATAACGATCTTCCACCCCGCGAACTGAGGTAAATCATTTACCCATTTCTACTACACACTGTTTTTATGTTTATTTATATAAATTTTATATATTATATTAATGAACAAATTATAAATTGTAATTAAATAGATAATATATAAATTTTTATATTTCATTATATAGAGTGATTAATAATTTCACTCATGTGTTTAACTAATTACAACCCCATGAAGTGATGCGATTTGTTTTTGGTAACTGTATACATTGAAAATAATAATGATAAATATATAAAATATATATGATATACATGAAATAATTCTAATATAAATGATGTATTTATTATTTTAACGAAATAATATATCATATCTATTCTTACATTTTAACTCAATGGATGATGACAATGTCACTCATGTATGTGTGGACTACATCCTTCATGAATCATTGTGACTCTCTTTTTTCATCACAACGCCACATGTATTATATATATATATAATAAAAATTAATGGTAAAAGTTTTATTTATGATATTATTATTTTTGTAGAGAGAAAATTTGTTTCTTACCAATCTCCATAATGATTATTGAAGAATATAACCATTTCTCATTTGTATGTACGACCCATAGTATCGATGATTATAACGTACATAATTTTATCAAACAAATAATACATAATATTTTCTAAAATTATAACTAAAGTATTAATATGGTAATTATTTCCGGATTATTTTTCTTGATATTATGTATTTACATTATATGAAAAAAAAATTAAACATTCATAACAGAGCACGAATTAGAAAACAAGGCAACTAACACTCGAGAAAATGAATATAATGAATGATTATTACTCAACGGGTGATTATATATTATTAAAGTTAAATATATTGTAATATATATATATATATATTAATATGGTTATTTTATAATTTAATAACATGTCTGAAACAAATATACGAATTTTTAATTTATGTTCAACTAGATGGAAGAGTTATGTAAGGATTTTCTTAACTAAATATCAATTAATTGTGTTAAAAATTTTCTTCATTCATTATAATAAGATTATATTATGTGATGAATGACTGTTGATTATTTAATTTCTTATATCAATATGTTTTTCGGTATTTACAATTGATATAAAAAATAAAATTATTGATTAGTTCCTATATAAATGATATGAACATTGTATTGGATTTCATATCAATTTTATTTCACAGAAGTTTTTTCTATTTTTGTGAAACTAATTTGTTATATACGGTGTACTTATGGACCATTTTATTTATAATATAATGAGTTGTTAATAATTTAATGTATTTTACTATTTAATCCTATATATTTCATGTTTTTTTTACATAAATGCTACCATGTAGGATAAATTTTATAATTCCACAATGATTCATTGGATAATATCATTTCTTTGTTGTTGTTTATATTCTATGTTTTTTTTGAGTGGGAATTTTTAATATCTATTGGAAGAGAATGAATATAAATATATAGTTTATTCAAATTTTAAATTCATTGATTGAATTATCACTTCAATGTTATGATCATAATATGGGTTTCTTTCACAATCTCATTCCTATCAATATAATTTATTCATGAATTTTAGTTAATAGAAATTATTTTATCAATTTATATAAAAAATAAATTATTTTCATATAATATTTTTATTAATGATATATTCAAGTAATAGTGCCAATTTTTCACCCCTTGTTACATAATATAAATTAGAATTGTTTTTTATTTTAATCCGACATCTACTATTTCCTTGGTCAAAAATCTCTTTCTTAAAATAAAAATGCCTAAAATAAATGTTTTCTATATTATTAACCTTTTAAAAATGATTTATTAAATTCATATTTACCCAATTTTAACTTCTAAAAATATATTTTCAAAGGAATATTAATGTAATTTTCATAAAATTACATGATTAGATTTTAGAGAAAATGTTAAATGAATCATTTTTTAACGTTTAAAAAATCTAGAATTTACAGATATCATGACCATTGAAATGTTTTAAAAATACTTTTATTAGTATTAATTATTATTCATAAATAATATTATATCTAAAATGATATATGAACATGAGTTTTTAGAATTACATTATTAAAATTAAAATAATTTTTCCTTATGATTATTTATAGAGATATTTTAATTGTATTTACATTCATTAGGAATAGAAATACTTAATTAATACTATAATGGTTATATTTAGTATTGATATCATCCATATTCATTTTGCATGATGGATAAACATTATTTCATAGATATTGTTATGAAGCCCAATCTAATCTCCTGTGTAAAAATTTTCAATGACAATGTTATTGAACATGTTTGTTTTATATAGGTTAACCTTGTTTCGAATATACTTTTAAGCAGCACATTTTTATATATATTAATCGTGTTAAAAATATATTCACATGGAACCCATTTGTAGTTCATGGTTAAATCATGTTATAAAGGAAATAATTATTATTTCTATGAGTTGTATAACTAATAATCTATGTAGTTTCTTCCTGTCGTGCTTCATAGAGATTATATATAAATGGTGAACCTAGATATCACTAGGTATGACCATTATTTACTATACAATTTGTTTTCTCAGATTGAATTAGGTGATCCAATTATAGCTTATATGATTGGTATTCATAGATAACACTAGGTCAGGTTAATAATATTAAATTATTCGGGCACCTTGAAAGTACTCCAATACAGTGAGTAATGATTATATTCTATAATGAATTATATCATAATCCAACTATATGGTTATTTCATTTTTATGGGTTCTATAAGGGTTCTAGATGAATTATATTAATATATTGTTCTATGATAAAAAAATATTTAATCTAATATTTCAATTATTTTATAATGTTCCCATTGATCAAGATTGATATCACATGGCTCATGATGGTTGGTTCTTTTGAATCCTTCCATTTTTAGGATTTATATCATGTTTCACGATTGATTATTCAATTACTATTGGGTCAGATGAATTTTTTGAACCTCTCATGTTTGCTTATAATTTCATAACACACTTATTCGCCTAAAATATTAAATAATGACATTCATTTTTAAATGATTATGTTTACCCTTATTGACCAACTAAGATCACCCTTCTTATGTTACCTTTTCACTGTATTAACAAGCATGGTGTTGAATTAAATTATCCTATAAGGGTTTCACATAGATGATGTCGATGAAAAAATACAGAATAGATAAAGATACATGTTGTGGGTTTGATATTATCTTATATTCATGATTATTATTTATATAATATTTTTTCTTAACTATCTAAAACTCTAATCCTAGAAGGTCTTTGAGAATATATGTTATCCAATAATTTATTTTGATAATATATGTTTTTGAGGGAAAAAATTATGTCTTATATATTAGAATTAATGAAAAAAATCAGAAGTTTATATTAGGAGAAAAAAATATAGGTTTATAGTTTTGGTTCTGCTATAGTTTCAATCATTAGTTGGTTTTGATAAATTTTTAGATTAGAATGTTTTCATGTTAGGTTATCATAAGTGTTATTAATCCATTATATCTCTATAATCATAAGTATGATCATAATTTTAATGAATTAGAAACCAAAATTTCTTGTTAATATATGAAAATTTGAATACTAATATTTTAAAATGTATTTTACAATGTTGAAATATAAGAAAATATTTTTCATAATGCGATGTATGAATTTATATTTATGTTGAAAAACGTTTTATGCTACTGATAACTAGTTTGTATTATATAATCATTAATAATTATTTAATTATAGTATGATGTGTTTTATCTTATATATTACCATAGTACAAAATATTATTTTGATGAAAAAGTGATTAATGTTATTTTCTGATGAGATCTCCATATTTATTTTTATATATATGGAGAAATTAATGAGATAACCATATAATTTTAAAAATAAATAAATTATACAGTAGTTATGGTTTTTAGATATATGATAATTTATTCATGGAATGATTTATTCTAAAAATTTGGTATTATAATAGAATATTTATGATTAATATAACATATTATGGTGATTAAATTTTAAGAATTATCATACTTTTTCCTCACAATATTTTCTTAATGTATTCTGATATATGGAATATCTTAATTTTCCTTTTTATTATTATGTTTTCAAATAACTTTGTCTAGTGGATCTGGATGAAAAAATTCAATGATATTACTCATCATTTGAAAAAAATTTGTTTAATTTCAAAAAAATGATGAAATTATACTAATTATGTAAGTATATTATCATATTCTCTTAATCATGAATTAATATTTATTCCATATCAGTAGGAATGAGATTACGAATTTTTTTTATCCAATTAATATTGTATCTTATTAATTATATGGTTATTTAAATAATATTACACTTATGGTTTTGAGACCAGTAACATTAAATTGATCATTTACTTGTTTCTAATCAATGAACCCAATCACATTCCACCACCGTTCACCTTTTTGATCCATGTATAAATCTTCACATCCCCCATATATTATCATATATTGTATCCTTGTATGTTGTATTCCATAAGATTCATGTACTTTATTTTCACTTTTATCAAGAATATGTTTTATTAACCATTATTAGGATATCGTTTTATAAAAAAATAATTTTAAAATATAAAAAATTTGATTACTAATATATTTTTCAATTTTTATGTGTGTATATTATTAAAGTGTGGGGGATGATGTAACACCCAATGATTTTAAATGAATAATGATATGTTATATATAGTAAATTAATCTCAAACATTAACATATATTATAATATAACTTCATGAGACATAATGATATATTTATTTTGAAAATAATTTATTCTCTTTTAATATATTTATGTAAATGAATCCATAAGTTTTTTCTATTCGAATGGATATTCAACAGATAACAATGAGCATTAGTGAGCTAAAATATATATAACCATTATAACCTATTAGAAAAATTGGAAGGTGAAAGTCATATTAATGACATTATTATATATATATATATATGTCCCAATAAATATTAAATTTTCGAAATGAATCAGCCATAAAAATAATTAATTCTATTATTTTTTAACTACAATTCACATTTTAGTATCTTTTTTATTTAAAGTTTTATACATTTAGGGTATAATTATTACATGACATCTTGCATTTGTACAATGTGGATATTAATAAAATAGTATCCATTATATTAAAAATATAATAATTTAAAATATAACATGATTTTTATAGTCATGAAAAATAATAAAGAATTGATTTATATATTCTCTAACCCATCCTTATACCATGTGAATGATACTTTAAAACTTGTGATGAGAACAAATAATCAGTGAGGAATATAATGAATGATTTTTTTAGTCAAGTGAATACATGAAAACCCAAAAAAACCCCATTTAAAAAAACTCATAATGAAGAATAATATTATCATATAGTTGTCTTCAAATTTAATTACCATATCACTTTTAATTTCACCCTTTCAATTCTAAAAACATTATTGTTAACATCTATAACTAGAATACCCAGTGCATTGAAGTAGAATAATGGGCCTCACCCTTCATATAAGCTACTTTGAGGTCACCCATTTTTCATGATATATAATAGGGACCAACCCTTTGTATATGATATTTTGGATCACTTGAGAGCTATTATGGGAATCAACCCTTATTATATAATGTCCGCCAACAATGTAATGAAAAAAACCATTGAAAAATCATTTATTTCCCATATGTAAAACACATTCAAAAATTAAACTACCAATTTCATGTAAAATTTAGTTTTAAAATATAGAATAAAATAAAAATATAAAAACCACATTATTTATAAAAAAATATATAAACATTGTAAAGTAATCATTAATGAATTAATGAGATATGAATTAAAAAATTTATGTTTATTTTATATAGGATAGAAAAACTCTCTCCTTGGAATTTTTAAAAAAATATGAAGATAATATTTAAAAGAATATTCTTATGGAAAATAAACAACCTATAAACATAAAAATATTTGTTTTTTAATGCAATTGAGATAAAATAGAAAAATAAAAATTTTAAAAAATTTAATTCCATACGAATAAATTCAAAAAAATCTGTTTAAAAAAATTACCATGAGCAATAAATATTTTTATGTTAAATCTTTAATGCTTGTAAAATACAGTTTATTTAGTTAGAAATACTTTTATGTTGATTTTGAATTGTCACATACATTATTTAAATTCTAGAATACAAATATTAGGTATATTATTAATTTCTCTACAAACACGTTCTTGTATATTATTCCTTGTATATAACTTATTGACATGATAAAACAATTTGTTTATTATTTATGCTAACCTCTAAACGTTTGTTGGTATTTAGTAATTGAGTCCAAAATAAATTTTGTATGATTTCAATATTCAATATGGCCATTTTTATATAATATGTAATATAATATTGATGAAATAATTATCGTTTCTATGAATAATGTCTAATTTTTAATCAAACTATATTGTATGGATGTAAAAATGGACTATGCTATAATCATAGAGATGGTAAGCCGAACGTATGAATGAGTAATGATTTCATTTATAAATTATAATTATTGAAAGAAATTAAGTACTATTTTATATATAATGAATTATAATAATATCATTAATATAATTTTAATTCAATAAATATAATTATATATATAATATATTTGATTGGGTGATGAAAAAGAATCACATTGCTTCATAGAGATGATATTTACCACATATGAACAAAAGAAATAATCATTTTTATTAGCATGTAATGATATAGAAATTTATAATATACTTCTAATTATAATAAATATTTCATGGAAATAATATATAAACAATATTTATATCATTATAACCGTCCTTGTGTGATGTTGACGGAAATCGAATTATATCTGTACATGTGGCGGTAGTTCACCAAACAAATGGAAAAAAATTATATTCTCATTTGGTAGAATTGGAGATGTATTTCAGTGATGATATTAAAATAATGAATATAATTATATTTATTATAATATAGTAATTATTTTATCAAGGTCGAATAATAATTTAAGGATGTGGAATAATAACTAAAATTCTAATAGTTAATTAAAAATGATACATATTCTACGAGTACTTTCCTTTTATTAATAGCTTATAACATCTAAGAAGGGTGTTATTACTATACTAATTCCTCTCATATGTGGGAAGGGATTATGCGATTGTTATTAGGTAGTGATTTTCTAATGAAAATAGGATTATATATGAATGTAAATGAGATAAATGGTCACCCTTTTATAAGAGAATGGAGGGAAACCCTTGGAATTATTATAAATATTAAAATAATATACTTATTTTTCCATTGAAAATGGTTAAAAATTGATATATTTATATGAATGGATATTTTTGTTAGAATAAACACAATCTAATTAGAATTAGATATTTTTTGACTATTTTTTAATCCTTATATTTTTGTTTTAACCTTTTCTAACCATTTTTACTCCTTCTCTAATATCCTGAAATGTACCCTAGGAGGGTTAATATAATGATAGTAAAATAAAATAATACCCCTAAATTTTTCATCAATGATATTTTATGTTGTACACAAATTAATTTATAGGAATCAATATTTTTTAAAAAAATTATATCATTTAATAAAATATTTTGTTATTTTATAATATCTATAATGTCAACTTTGACACTATTAATTTATTAACATTCTACAAATATCATAAATGTAATATAAATTAATGAAAATTAGTATACGACATCACTAATATGTCAAAGTAATATAAAACATCAAGTATGATACTAAAAATATAAAATTATATTTATTTTATTATTTTTAATATCATTTATATGATATTTCCTTTAATTAAACAATTAATACATCATCATTATACAAGACTTTAATTAAATTATTTCTTCTATAAAATATAAAAATGAATTATCATGATAATGATTAACATAATATATACCAAAATACTATTTAATAACTAATAGTTCCCCTATAATTTCTATATTAAACATATTTCATTTATTTAAAAAAGTGTGACAAAATTGTATTTCCATTGATTATAATATAATTTATTTCATACTGTAATAAAAGTTACAAAAAATCATATATTCTTCCCAATGATGATTTTTATGATAAATTATCATAAAAATAAATTCGAAAAATGTTTTGGGTAATTTTCTAATATTTATAACATTATTTTCACCCTTAATTTACATTAATCTATTTTAATAAAATACTACTATAGTGGATATACATATATTAAAAATAAAAAAGGATCATATCTAAATAATTTGGAACATTTGATTAGAAATACATAATCCATTTTACCAAATTCAATATATATTATTATTATTAACTAATTAAAAATTAATCTTTTCGAAGAGCTGAGAAGAAGGGTTTTTAAAACTAAAACATACTAGAAATGCACTGTGGTTTCATATATAATTTCAATGTGCAATTGATTCCAATTGCCTAAATTGGTTTATATGATAAATCCTTTGTCTATTTATAATTTAAAAATTTTCAAAAATATAATTAATGAATATAAATATATTTCATGAAAAAAGTTCTTTTTAAATAATTTGTATTATTTTTTCACTATTCTTCAAAATATTAAACAAGTAAAAAAATGAACAAATTCTACCAATATTAATTTTGACAAGACTATTTGAAATAAGATTTACATTTTTTAAAAATAACTTATAGATGTTATATAAACATTATTTAAAATATTTTTTCCTCCAATGGTTCAAAAACTACCTTTTTTAAAAATTACATATTTTATTCATAATATTAGATTTTCTTTTATATCATGCCTAAAAAACATGAAATTAATTTTTACAATTAAATTGAATAATGTATATATCATTATTAGAATATAAAAATGTTTATATAATAATTGAATGGTATAAAACGTACTTTTTCATGTTAAAATTGTTTTTTACAGAAACATTTCTATTGAAATTAAAAAGGGTCTTACATTCATTTATAATTTTTTGGAAAAATCATAATAATATATATATATATATATATATTAAAACCTATTTTCATCACATAATTAGTCTTCCTCATTAAGTCCATACTAATGGATAAGTGATAATTAAAATATAAAATAATAATATTTAGCTGTTTCTTTACGGTCGGTGGGGAATACTATATATGATATTGAACATTGTGTTTCCTTTTATAATCATAGTTTTTTACAATCTCCCCCCAACAACCTTTAATAAATTACATCTGCATAATTTTATCTTGGGATCGAAAACATGGGGTTTAACATTTTTAATAAAATTATTCATGACCCATATAAGAAAAAGGATTAATGAAACATCAAATATAAAATAATGATTGGAATGTATAAATGTAACTCATGCTAACACATTCTATGGTGAAATGTGGTAAAAAATAGACATAGATGAAAAACTAACTATCATGTTTTGATGGAGAGTGATAGGGTACATGTTCCTCGTAAATATGACTATCAAAAAACCATAAATTTATTTTGGGATAAATGGTCATTGATTTCACTATATGAAATGTAAATGTCTAAGGTTTTTTAGATAATTATCATAGATTTGTGGTTGTATTTTATTACCTATAGTAATAACATAACGAAAAAAAGTTACTTTAAAAGTATTAATAAATATTTTAATAAATTTCCAATAGAAACCCATATTTCTTTGCAAATAATGAGTTTTCAATATTATTTATAATTAAAAAACCATGAGAATCTACTTATACATAATCATATAATACACAATGAAAAATCTATATATTTATTCTATTTTTAATCCTTATCAAAAACCAAGATAGAGAGGTTAAGGTAATATAATTTCCAAATAATAATAATCCTTAATATGACGAAAAACTACATTAATCTCCAAAACACATCACTAAAAAATAATGATCATCATAGAATATACAAAAATAGTGTTCCCTAAAATTCCTCAAAAATAATATTTATAATATTAAAACTCAACAAAATTTAACATATTTTACAATATATTACTTTAAAATAAATTTTAATAATTATCTTAAAATGACCTCAATTACTCTTATTGTCTTATTCAAAAAAGGAATTTCCCTAGGAATCTTCATTATATTATTACCATTTCCGTAAATTACCCAAATCAAAATAATTCCACAATTAAATAATATATTATTCCAACATATAATTCAACCTATAATCCTCAAATAAAATACCATAGTATTCTATTTACCTTGATCATATTAGATTCCCTAAATTACAAACATCTTCCAAAATAACATTCAATAAATCAACAAAAAACCATTTATCCAATATGATTAATTTTTTTTCAAAAATAAAAATATTATAATTCTATAAAGTCTATTAAATTAGATAAATTACATTATACTGGGACCATAGATAAGGTAGTGGAATGCGATGCACCCTTTTCTCCCATCAGTTGTAGGTTCAATTATGATTTCTTTTCTAGATACGATGGGCTGTCACACATCCATTTTGTTTTCTTTTTTAGAAAATGGTATAATAATGTTTTAATTCCAAAAAATAGGACAAAGTCCTAATTAATAACTTTAACTTGTTTTTACCTCAATGATTATCTCATACCTTTCATTTTTCATTCCAATTGTTAATAATCCAAAATCAACATAAAAATAAATGCCTCAAAAATAAAGATAATCACATTAATATTTCATAACAAAATTTTAAATTTTTTTATATGATACTGAACTCCGGATAAAAATATAAAATTATATTCTCATTATGATATCCATCACTCTTAAGAAATCATCCTAGTCTCCAATGTTATCTGAACCATCCTTTGATTCCAATTGTAAGAACCATTCCTTAAGTATAACTTATTCTAGAATTTTTTATGTAGATTTAATATATTAGGATCTATTCTATTTATAGATTTATTCAATTATTCATTAATTCATACATACCATCCTATATTCATATAAAGTGTATAGTACTGAACAAATATCAATTTCATCTAAAATATAAATCATTTATAATAAAACATGATAAATTTTATTAATGAAAATTATTCAAAGATGACTTCTTCTTTTATCATAACCATTACTGTAACCTAGGGAGTTTTTTTTTCAAATGTGGGATGTGAACAGAATCTCAATAAGGGATATAAAAAATCATTAGTCTTGTAAAAATATAAAACCCCACTAAAAACTGTATCCTAAAAACACTTTATCAATAATAGAAAAATATCATTGGTGTGTTGGGACATCATTACCACATCACTCTGACATTCACACTTAAAAATTGAATAAACTAATTTTGAACATCCTTATCGGGAATATGCAATGCATTGAAGAACTATAGTGTGGATCACCCTTCATATAAGCCATATCATGATGACCCATTTCACATAAGCTATAATGGGCCTCATACATTCTTCTGTGATATATCAGGCTCACCCATGAGCAATATTGGGCTTATACAATTGATATATATTGAAAAAGGAAAACATAATTATTGAACCCATTTAAATTTTTTTTAAACCCATGTGTAAAACACTTTTAGATATTAAAATAACAATTTCATGTAAAAATCACTTTTAATGTCTAAAACCAAGAAAAGTAATGAAATGACATTATTTGGAATTAAATATTTAAACATAATAATGAAATCATTTAATAATAACTGTATTATGAATGGGTAAACTTTTATTCATGTAATATATATTAAAAAATCATTTTCCTTATCCTTTGACAATAATTGACGAAATAAAATCATTAAAAGTGTATTTTCATAAAAATGTACAATACATAAAAGCTTATAACGATTCCCTTTTAAAATTATTTGATAGAAATAATAAAATAACAATTTTAAAACATTTATTTTTCATAAGAATAAAATCATAAAAATATTTTTAAAAACAATCATATGAATGAGAAATATTTAGAAAATAATTACTTAAAATATTTAAAATATGGTTAATTTAGGTAAAAATTATCTTAACATTATTCATATCAATCATGTAAATTCATTAAATTAATAAATAATAATCGTACGTTAATAGTTTAAATCCAAAATAATATTTTAAATATTTATTATTCTTTTTGAATAATTTATTAAAATTTTATAAAAATTACTTATTTATCTAGGTTTACATTAGATGTTTTGTCGATATATGGTAATGAGTCCAAAATGAACTTGGTAGGTCTTCTATAGTTAAATTGGTAATTATTCAATCATCTCCCAAATAATATTCATGATAGTATTATCATTAATATAATTCATTAATTCTATTAGGTCTGACGATTATGTATGGTTATGAAATATTAAATACATTATAATCATGGAGAAATTTTTCCATATGTACGAATGAGTAACATTTTCATTTTTCAAAGATAATTATGGAAAGGAAGGAATGTATGATTTTAACATTCCATATTGATCATAATATAATAAAGATCATATTAATAATATATATATATATATATTATTAATGTGATGTGATGGTGAAACAACAACCACATTTCTACACGGAGGTGATAATTTACATGTGCGCCTGAACAATGTTATCCTTTTCATGTGTATTGATTGGTAAGAAAAATATATATTAACATTTCATAAGAATAAATATTGCATGAAAATTATATATAAACTAAATTCCTTCATTATAAAAAGTCTTTTGTGATGGTTATTGAAAATTAATTATATCATTTCGTGAGGTTGTAGTTCATTGTACACATTAATGGTAATTCATTTTTCATTTCATGGAAGTGGATACGTTATTAGGGGATGATATTAACAAAATAAAATATCAGTATATTTTGGATATTGGATTTTTTTATTTCATCATGGTAGAAGAAGAATTTAGGGATTTTAATGAATAAGTAAAATATAACCACATAATTAAAAACTAGAACACTTCTTTGAATGATCTCCATTGATAATCCCATTAACACCTATAATGAGGGTTTTATTACTAGACTACGACCTCTAGGATATTTTCAGTTATTTTAGAAGGATTTTGGGATTAATCTGGTTGGATCAAATAGGATTTGACGTATGATTAAATGAGATAAATGAGTTCCCTCTTATAATAGAGGGACGAGGCACTCTCAGAATTTTTCACAATATTTAATTAATATAAATTAATTTTCCCCTAAAACATGGTATAAAATTATATATTTCAAATATATGATTTTTCTGTGTCTAATTGAATTTATTAAATTAAAATTATACTAGTTTTGTCCATTTTATCCTTATCTGTTGGTATTAACCCTTATTTAACACTTTTTATTACTAACATTATATCATTTAATTTACAAATTGAAGGATAATATAATTAGTATAAAAAACTAATGAACACAAAACGAGTCATTGATGAATGTTATTATGTATCGTATTAATTTAAAGAGATTATATATTTTTATAAATTTTATATTATTTAATGAAAAAAAAATTATTTTAAAATATCAATAATGTGAATTTTGACACTATTAGTTACATGAAATTTTAAAATTATAATAAAATTTAAATTCAATTTGAAAAAACCACATACATTACACCACTAAAATGTAAAATAATTTTAGAAAATTCTTTGACGACATTAATAACATCAAAATATATTTTCATTAATACATTAAATATCACTAATTAGATATTTACTTTAATTAAAAAATTACAAAACCATTATTATGATAGCCTTGAATTAAATAATTTATTCTATAAAAAATAAAATAAAATTATCATGATATAGATAAACTTTTTTTCTCAATAAATTATATTTAATTATGAAAAAATACCTTATATAACAACATATTATGAACATTTTATTAGTTGAAAATAGTATTATAATATTAAATTTTTGTTGAATATAATACTATAAATTTCATTCTATCATAAAAATGGCATCCAATGTAAATAATTTCAATGAAAAGATTATTTTTTGAAAACCTACTCATACAATAAAATTCAGACAAATTATAGTGTAATTTTATAATAGTTATAATATTATATTCTTATGATTACCCAATTTATATTTAACTTTGTAAAACAATTACTAATGATATTGTTCGTATTTTTAAAAATATATTGGTTGTATTTATATAATTTTTACATTTTGATAAAAATGCTCAATAAAATTTTCCAAATTCATAACATAGAATAGTTATAAATTATCTAGAAATTAATCCTACTGATGGATAGATAAAACCTGTTTTTAATGTCAAAATGTTCAAAAGTTCATAATGCTTTTTATCTAATTTTATTTGAAAATGAAATAAATCTACATGAATATGATTAAATGATACAAATTCTATTTTAATTATTTGAAACCATATAAAAATATTAATTACAACTGTAAATAAATTTGATGAAAATATTCAAGTACTATTCCATGTCTTCTCAGTCCCTTACATTATGGCTTTGGTCGTGGGATTTTATTAGAGGAGGATCAAAGGTAGTTTGAGGAGTTCTATTGATAAAGGCTAGAAATGGAAAATTTCATGTAGTGTAATCATATGAAACGATGTGAATTTATACATAATGTCTTGTATAGGAGTCTTCATGATTTGTTATGTTTTAGGGATTGAGAATTAAAATAAAATCGAGAGGTGGAAAATTTATTGGTGGAATCCAAACATCTGGTTTTACAGGACGTTAATGTGTATTACATGTAGTGTAATATGCATATCATATTCATTTTTAATAATTTATTTTTTACAAACCATTATTAATTTTTTGAGGTTTTTCATCCTCAAGTTCCTAATGGGCCCTAGGAACCTTGTGGAGTCCATCAAGCCCTACTCCTCCCTCCATAACTTATCGATACCAGTTGATGTATAATGGCTATCCCTGATCGATATATAATGGGTTTTCTCATCTTTCTCATCTATTTCTGCTTATTCCTTCCTCAGGATTTAATGTTCTAGTAAGAGTTTTTTGAGAGGGATTTTTGGGATATATTTTAATAATCTTCGGGTGTGGAATAGGTTAATCCAATTTTATAGTGGTGTGGTTTTCATTTGGGTGAATTTTTCATCACCCAGTGGTGAATAAATGAGTAGACAAGGTTCTTGAAAATAGGTTTTCCATCATTTCTATTTTATTGTGAATCATGTGAGGTGGATATTCAATTTTTGTGCATGCAGATCATTGTTTTTCCATAGCTATCATAGTTCAGAACTTGGTAAATGAATAATAACGAGTAGATGGATACAATGTGCATGTATTTCTAGATTTTAGGTATGTGTGGTGATGTAAATTATATGATCTAAACGTCCTTCTTCAAATTTTGGTCATTGGTAGTCCTTAGTTTCACACTCAACAAGTGGCATGTTGGTTCATTCCTATTTAAGTTTTCTATATGGGTATTTTTAATCATGTGCACATTTCAAATAAAAGTATCCGTAAAGATTACCAATTTTCTATGAAAATACATTAATTAACATGTGAAATTAAATATTTTTTTCCCTTTTAAATATCGAATTATGTTATTCTTTGGAATGCGGGCTGATATGTAGTGTGGAATAGTTGTTGTGTGTGCAAGATAGATAGAATGTGAATTTTCATTGTTTTTATCTATCGATACACTCTCATTTGTGTTGTGGGTTTGTTTGGTTTGAATAGTGGACGAACTTGTAGACAAAACATCAACCTCACCATGTAATGTAATCTCAGGTATAGAGATTGATTGATTATGGAATGTATGAGCAGTGTTGCATAGTGGGGCTCCGATCACCATGTGCGGTAATGTGTTTAAGTGTTTATTTTTGATTTTTGTACATATTCGTTTCCAAAATAATAGTTGAATTAATAATTAAATAATTCGTAAAAAATATTTGGGACTATATTGGGTTGGTTTGGTTAATGGAATAAAAAAATGAGTTCAAAATAATTAATTGCAATGGATCATTAAGTGGGATGGAAATTCAAAGGAGGATGGTCTTGATGAGAGGGGTTGTGCATTTTGAGGTAGGTATAATATTGGCAGATTTGTGATATTGTTTTTTTAGAACACATAGGTTGGGATTCTGTTTTTGGTATCATATTTGTATATACTTATATTTACCTTGTGATTCTATATATACCCCACCCTAGATGATCTCTATTTAATGAACACCCCTATTGTTATAGGGGATAGTATCATTCCCAAATATCTTGGAAGGAGGATGTATAGTAAAATACCCAATCATACATGCAATCTATTATATGTGGTGATATGGAGTGATTCCTTGGGAATGATGTGGTTTATGTGGCAATAGTTTCTTCGGGTAGGATGTGATATGGTTTGTTGACAAGGTGTCTATGGGTGGTATGTCGTGTGTTTTATGGACCTGGTGTCTATGGGGTGGATTTGATGAGGTTTTTAGTCCATGTATTTGTGGGTGGGATGCGATGTGGCTCATGGCCCAGGTGATTGGGTGATGTGGGGTTATGAGTCCCAAGTGTGTGCGGGAGGGTTGTGCTGTTGTTCATTCGGAATACATGAGAGGGCTATGAATTTTTCTTTTATGCAAGAGTGGATATGCAAGGGGTAAGTTGTGTGGGGTACCCAAATAATTAATATTCCTAATATATTACTTTTAGTGACATGTGTTTCTTAGTGACAATTAATTTGTGATTCATGGTGGCTAGGGTGCATGTTAGGTAAAATTCGGTTTTAATATTATCTCATCGGGGAATTTGTATACTCCATTTCAATTATGCACAACAGACCATATTTTTACTAATGAGTATACTTGAATGATAACCTAGTGTATATAAAACTATTATCTGTTTTCTAAGAGGTATATATGGACCGTGATGGGTGTTACTCACTCATGCTTTGAGATAGTTACTCAGTCGTTTCATTAACATTATTTTGGTACTTACATTGGAATTTTTATTTCACATTCAATAGTTTTATTTTAAACATTCATTTGGGATATAATTACCTTATATATATATATATATCTTGGATTTTTTTGGGAAGAACCATCTTATCTCCTGAGCTTGTTTTTAAAAAGAGAAATTCCTTTTATTTTGTGAGATTTTTTACCCTTGGTGATGGTTTCCACACCGAGGCTGATTAGCGGTGGGAATTGGGGGATCATTATATCCCTTTCATCATATCCATCATAGTAGGATTATCTCATGAGTCAAGTGATCATGAGAAAAAAAAAATTTAGAGGAGGATAAGAGATAGGATAAATTTTTTGGTTAGGTATAAAAATGATTGCATGGGTTGGTAGGCCAAGAATGTTTGGAGATATTGGTATGTGTTATAGGACAGTGAATACTAGCTATGAAATGGTATTTTTGGGCCCACATTGATCTAATGAAAGAACTCTAAGCCTAATGAATTATTATGTGAGGCTATATTAGTGGTAGGATAGTGACCCTAGGAATGGTATATACATCATAATTACATGGGATCTATTATAAATTGGTTGTTTAGGGAAATTTTTAATGAATGAATCAAAATGGGTAAAAATTATTTAAAATGAATATTAAAAAAAATCAATTATATTCGGACATAGTTATTTTTTTACCTTTTATTTATAGAACCTAATCAACTCCCACATGTGGCATGGGTGGTTAAGGATCCGCAGGCTGATCTGGTTGATCAATGGTGGGTTGATCAGGGGAGGATGACAACTAGTGGAAGAGAACATTATATTATTTCCATTAGAAATATTTTGAAAAATATGATGGGTGTGTTTTGGACTTCGAGATAAAGAGATAGATGAGGGATAATGAGATCCCCAAAATCTCGATCAGGGCCTCATATGAGTACAAGGTTCCTTTAGCAGCTCGTCAAATACGAGGAGTTCTACATTAGTGCTAGACAATGTACTCGGGGAAAAGAAAGTGGGATGATGTTCTATGGGTCTCGTTTGAGAAGGATTTCTGATTAGAATTCCTTTTATCAACCACGATGGTTGTGAAGTTATAGGAGCTACTCTACCCTTAATATATTCACATGAAAGATTATAATAATGATTAAAGATCTATATTATTTTTCCCTAGATTTATTTTTGGATGAGGAGTTTAATGCAAGACATTATGAGGTGGCACTCCATCCATCAATACATTTTTTACTCCAATTACATTCCCAAAAAATCTGGATGTTTAAAAAATGGTACAGGTGATCGAGTGGATGAAATCATGAGGAGTTTTACAATTGGTGGGGAGCTAGCAAGGATCTTCAAGAGACAGGTTTACAAATGGTACGTCTCAGGAACCAAGACCATAGATGTTTCGACCAAAATGGAGTTGACCCCATCAGTTTCCTTCAAGACTAATTTATTGTTCTTTTTCTATGTTCCTGGGGTCAAGATGCTTCTTCTATGTAGATTGATGCCATATTTATTATCAGTGTCCAGTATCCATTTGAGATTATTATTGTAGAGGTTGACAGGTTCACTACAAGTGTCAAAAACAGTTTCTAGTATATCCACATCAGCCGCAAGGATAATACGACCATGCTCCACCAAGTGGAGATGGTGTAGGTCGGGGTTGACCATAGTATGTCTCTCAGAGAACTCGAACCATGTGTTTTCATAGAAGATGTCATCAGTAGAAGGGAAAAGTTGTTGGGTTGGGTTAGATTCAGAAAACAGAGTTAGTAGTTCCGGCATGACCATAAATCATTAGATGTAAAATAAGTATTATTAGTACCCTTTAATGTGTTTCATTTTATTTGAGGGTTTAACAGTCCATTATTTCGGCCACTCTATCCCATATTATGGTTATCGACATATATTGTCTTCTTGTGCTGCTGGTTCTAATTAGGCTAGATGGGGATCAGCCAGAATATTTGGCAAGTACTGAGGTCATAGACTGATGATGAGACTCCATCATTCCTATGGGATTCTTTTCATGATATAGATTTTTTCATATGATTTAATTATCAGAATAAACTATTTCAATGTCATCCATAATAACAACTACTACTTTTAATTGATATATGTGTTTCTAGATATGAATGGTCTGCATGTGGTGTTCATTTTTGAGCAGAGATGTTAGGTGGGTAGTCAGTGTGTATAGCCTATTTTGTCCGTGAAGGCATAGCAGTTAGTGGAATCAAAATGTTTTGGGACAGAGGATGTTCCTAGAGTTTTAGTAGGGTTCATATATGTTTTTAATTAGGAGGTTGTGACACTACCCCCTTGATGTGATGTTAAGTTTGAGAGAGACTAATAGCATAGTGACTCTCTTAATTCAATGGATCCTTATCAAATGGATTATTCGATGTTTTGGGAGCTGAGAATTTAGATAACTTATTTAATGATGACATAATTTATATAGCCCTATGTTTAACTGTGGGGTGCTATAGTTATTTTTTTAAAGAGGGAGATTGTGTTCTAACTTTTTGAATATACTAACAGAGGTTAAATCAGGTGACATTATGGAACTGTTACACTCTTTGAAGTATAGATGAACTTTTTGATGTGATGAGAGGAGAAATTTGGTTTTCAATGATAGATATATGGTCTTGATACCACCAGTTGAGGGAGAATGATAGAGATATCATAAATAATTCATTCAACTCTGAGCATGGGCACATTATGTTTTTAGTCATGTCATTCACCATTAAAAATTCACTAGGAATCATCAAAAGTCTTATAAACCCCTATTTCCATGATTTGTGGACCGGTTCTTTGTCACGTTCATCGATGAAATAATGATATAATTGATGTTTTTGGAGTAACATCCCAATAATCTCAAGAATATCTTACATGTTCTTCAACTCCACCATCTAAATGGAATGTCCTCCAAGTGTAGGTTCTGGACATGATACATGTATTTCCTCAGGAATGTGGTATCACAACATGGTGTGGTAGTGGGCCCATAAAATGTTTATGCTTTTATTAGGGTGGAAACCAATAATTTGGTATATGTTAATAGTTTTCTTTGTCTCAAATGCTATTAATGGTGGTTTGTTATATATTTATCTCTATTTTCATCCTTGTTGACTGATTTGACCACGAAAGAACAATAAATTTTTTTGGATTGATATGTTCTTGGTGATATTAAATTATCTAAAGGGGATGTTTCATAGTACTAAAGGGACCCATTTTCTAGATGAAGGGGTATTTTTTGAGTTTTTTTATGATGCCTCCCATCTAGACATGGGATTCATATTAATTAAATGATGTGTATTAATCTTTTATGGGTCAAGGTAGTTAGGTCCATAACAGTGTAACTATGATACCCATGATCTAGAGCTAGCATTGGCCATGAATTAATTGAATTGTTGGAAACATTCCCCTATTGGTGAGTACTTTATTGTCTTCACAGATCACAAGTGAATGAGGTATATCTTTTCCCAGTCTAAACTGAACTTACAATGACTAAGGTGGATAGAGTTTCTTCAAGACTATTTTTCGAGATCTGTTTCACCATACGAAATGAATTTTTTTTGGCTGATGAGTTTAGTAGTAAATCACAAAGGGCATTGTTCATGAATCAGAACACTCATGGAGAGTGATGAAGGAGTTGGATGCCTAGAGCATATATATAAGAATGGAGGTTGGTAGAGGCTGTTTCATCCAGATGATAGTGTAGTATTCTCTACTTTTGTTGATGTAGGATTCTCAGTGGGGATACTTTGCACTAGAAGTTTTGTGAAAATATTTTGGCTATTGGGATACTATATAGGGATGGATGGAGGATTGTTGGAACTAGATCTTTTTCCTTGGAAAGTTGGTTGTTCTGATTGCGAGGTGTAATGTGATCCATCATAAGTTTTGGAGCTCACCTTTACAGATACAACCAGTAGATACTAATATTTACAATTTATTGAGAATGTATTATTGGGACCATAAGATGAAATGGGTTGTGGAATATTTTTTGGAATGGTTCTATGTTTTCAATTAGGTGAAGGTTGAGAATAGTGTTCTCAATGGTTAGTTTTAGCCTGTCGATGTTCCCAAGTAGAAGTGGGAAACATCTCAATGGATTTATCATAGGGAAACCCAGGTCACATGGAAGATAAAAGTCAATCTATATTATAGGGGATCTAATGAAGAAATAAACACACATATTAGTGTTTAAGGAGTCAGGTGTAATGGATTCATTGTCTATGAGGTATAATGATGATGAGGTGTAGATTCAAGGAGTTATGAGGTCCATTTTATAGATTGATATATCTGTTTTATTCAAGATAGTCTAGAGGGTATTTCATAGAGTAACTTCTCATTATAGCCTTTTACCCTCAGATTTAAGGATAGATTGAATGGACTATCCATATGATGGAAGATATGTTGTGAGCAAGAGTCTTGGACTTTGGCCAACCATTGGGTTGACATTTACCATTGTTAGAGTTTTAAAATCATAAAACCTGTCAATATTCCATTAGAACGGATCCATTTGAACCATTTTATAGAAGAACATGACATTTACCTTTTTATTGGATAGTGGTTGGGGAGTCAACTATTCTGGTCCAGAGGTAGTGATGAACACGAAAGAGAAGGTTTGACTCATTCTTGAGAGGATTAAAGTATCAATGTATTGGAAAATTCATATGCCAAATACAAATGTAATCCATCAGAATTTTAGTTTGGCTTACACATGTTCTTGAAGGTTTAAAATTGACATGGGTAGAATTGGTTTTGGAAAGGGAGTATAATTTCTCCAATGTTTTTTGAACCCTTAGAGGTGATGAGGAAAGTTAGTGAAGTGGAATACTAGTTAGTATTTCCACCTTAGTTTGAGAGTATGTCTGATGCCTTCTATGTATCTCATTTTTTTCTTTATCTTTATGATGACAACAATTTCTTGAATGAAGATAGTTTGATGTCTAGGATTGAATGATGTATGTGGAGTGGTCGGTAGAGATTTAGGCTCATCAGGGGAAAGTTATGTGTTGATGGAAAATTCATTTTTTCTAATATTGTAGAGACATGGTAGCCTAGAGGAGATTACATATAAGTGGGAAATGGAGATTCATGCCTAGTACATGGACCTATTTTGAGTTTTGGATTCTTCTATTACTTTTTGAAAATTAATGTTTGAACATAATTTGTGAATTGCGTTTTTTTTAACATGGGATAATATTTGTGTTTTGAAATGTGTGATAATTTCCTGACATGTGAAAAATAGGCGACCAATTTTGTAATCACGACACATTAATATTAATGAGATTAAGTATATGCAGGTAAGTTAGGCACACACAGAAAAAATAATATCTTAACATGGAAGATGAAATTTTCTGATTGTGATGTTCAGACAATGTGGTTGTTGTGATATTATAGTGTTCAATTTTGTTGTTAGGTCACATCTATTAGAATATTTTTCCATGGATGTGTGTATTTTTACTCATGATTTTGAAAAATACATGACGTTTTTCCACTGAATGTAAATGTGATAGGTTTTTAACGTTGTTTCAAACATAGGAGAATGCTTCAGTGGTATCTCATATGGAGGTTCTTTGAACCCGTCTATCATCAAGGCCATATTTTGTAAACTCATGGGTGATAATTATTTTAGAGATACCTGATTTAATGTGTCAGGACTTCTCATTGCATTAGTCTGTGATTTTTGTGGTTGAATGTGCTCTGAGGGGGATCTGAAGTAGTTTGTAGGAGTTCGATTTTTAATGGTTGACAAAAAAGATATTTCTTGCTATATAATTATATTAAAAGGCATGGAAATCTGGTTCATAGAATTCCCATAATATCTGATGGGAATAAATATTTTTGAGTATTAAAAAAAATAGTGAAGAAACATGTTTTTTGGCAGAAAGTGAACCTCGAATATTACATGACATGAAAGGGTATTACACGTCATGAAATTCCGAGATCATTTATCATTTTAAAAATTATATTATGCTAAACCATTATTCATTCATTCATGGTTTTCCTTTCCTCTCCTTCTCGATGAATCCTAGGTTCCCCATGGAGTACATCGATATATATTATCCCCTCTTTGATTTATCAATCATTGTGATTTCATGTTGATGATCCATGATCGATCTGTGGTGAGTTCTCTCATCTTTCTCATTAATTTTCTCTTATTCATTAACCGAGATTCACTGAAATGGTATGATTTTTCATGATTTTTTATTTTTGTGGATTATTTTCATAATATTCTAGTGTAGAATAGGTTGATCTTTGTTTTTAGTGGCACATTTGCTACATGTGGGCATTCTTATTATCCATGCGGTTCATGGATGAGTACAATTACATCATCAAAGGTATGGATTTTTGTATTTATGTATTTTATTGTGAATTATTTGGGAGTTATATAATTTTAATTTCCTATGGAACCTAGTAGTTCCACACTTCTCAAATATAAGAATAGAGTAAATGATTTCAATTCGGTAGATGGATATGATGTGATTTTTTTATGGAATTGATGTTATTGTGATCTTGTGAACTATATGGGATAATCTCCCTGCTAAATATCATGTCTATTGGTTTTCCTTGGTTTTACAAAAAAACATTTCACGGGGGTTTCATCCAATCAAATAATTGTATATGGAAACATGTAAATCACATACAATTGGATACTAAAAGGATGCCCCAAGATTTCCAAGCTTATGTGACAAACCCCATAATTAATATGTGGAATTAAATAATTTCTTCCTTATTAAATACAGAATTGTGAAGTTATATAGTATGTGGGATTAAGTGTTGTGTGGAATAGATGTCGATATGTTTGTGGGATAAAAGTAATGTAATGTGTCTATATTTTGATGCGATGATATGCATTGGTTTATGATGTGGGATGGATTGGGTTTTGTGATGGATGAACTTGTAGATGATATGTCAACCCGACCATGTAATGGAATCTCATTTTGAGAGATTGATTGATTGTAGAATGAATGAGAATTTTTTCATAGTAGGAATATGATTGGGTTGTGTGGTGATGTGTTGTTTTGTTTCTTATTATGTGAGGTTATTTGATGTTTCTTGAATATTAGTGTAATAAATGATTAAATACTTTGTCCATAATGTTTGGAACTAGCTTTTTTTTTTTTGATTAATAGAATGAATCAATGAGATCAGAATAAATAATGGTAATGATTAATTTAGTTGGATAGAAATTTAATGGATGTTGTGTCTTGATGTTTGGTGTAGTGAATTTAGGGGTAACTGCAAAGTATTTCGTGTTTTGAGCGGTTTGTTTTTTGAGAACCAATAGGTTTTGATTAAGTGTTTGGTATCATATATGTATGTACATTTATTTTTCCCTTGTTATTTCTATACACACCCCACCCTATTTGATAACTATGTTATGAACACCCCCATCATGTTGGGGGGGGATCCTTCCCACGCATACCGGTGGGAGGAAAGATTGATTGAAAACAACACTTTTATGCTCCATCTTCTTGCTAGTGATAGCCTATGATTGTTCAGCTAGGATTATTTTGTGAGGATTGGGTGTCTGCGGGTGGGATTTTCTATGATTTGTGGACTTGGTGTCTGTGGGTGAGATGTGGTGGGGTTCGGGGCCTAGGTGTCTGTGAACGAGATGTCATGTGGGTTCTGTCCTAAGTGACTGTGGGAAAGGTGTGTTGCGGCTCATGGCCTTAGTGATGATATGATGTGTGGTTGTGGGTCCCATGTGAGGGAGGGTAGTTTTTTATTTGGTTATCTTGAATTTTGTGGAAGCGCATAGACATTTTCCATTAAGCATCATCAGCTAAACCAATGGGAATTGGTGTAGGGAGCTGAAATCCTATATGTTCTTAATATATTAGTTTACATGAATTGAATTACATGGTGGTGATTGTATAGTGTGGTTGGGATATCTTGTATTTATGTTAGGTACTACATGGATTTATTTTTACTTATATGACAATTACAATGATTTATTTCACTTGTTCAGGAGAGACGTTTGTTTTCCTACTAAGTATATGTGCATTCACACCCATCGTATATAAACCAGTTTCTACGTTTTTAGGAGGATTACATGGATTATGTTTGGAGTTACTATCTTCGGCTTTGGTATAGTTGATGAGTCACTACATTATCATGATTTTGGTAATTACAATAGATTTTTTATGTAACATATAATAGTTTTATTTTAGACATTCAGTTGCGATAGATTTTTGTTATCTTATATATATAACATGGAGTTATATTGGGATGAACAATCTTATCTCTTGATCTTTTTTCTTAAAAATAAAAATGCCTCCCTTTTTTAGGACTATATACACTTTGTTCTACTCATTAACCTAGTGGATATTAGTGGAAGGACTTAGGGAAAATTATCTTTCATTCTTCATTTTCTACCCACGATGTGTATCTTTTTAGGGAGGGGGTTGTGACATTACTTTTCAATTAAAATATTGTATATTATTCACTATTTATAAAAATGTGAAATATTTCAAAAAAATATAAGACATGTAACAAATGAAAATTTTTATATTCCAATTTAAGATAAAAATTTATTTTATATATACCTTAGAAAAAAAAATATAAATCGTGTCTAACAATAATAGTTGGCAAAACAACAATTTTGGAAAAATTGAAATTTTATATGAAAAATTGAACTTCTTATATATCATTTCTAGAAAACATATAACTTGAATGTAAAACATCAAAATAAATAATTTATATATATATATTACAATGATATAATCCAACAAAAGTAATTTAATAAATTGACAGTATAAAAAACAACTGTGAACATTTAAATATTTTTTAGAAAAACATTTCCTTTTTTACTTAAATGGTGCTACATTGATTTATAAATAATTGGTCAGCAATGAATTTAATAAATATACATGTGTAAACCATATTATTTTAACTTTTTTACTCATGTTCATTCTCAACACTCAAACAGCTTTGCGATAACTTCAATATTAAATAATAATATTTAGTTGTTCATTTAAACTCTGTGTGGCATATCATGTATCCATTTGAACATAGTATTTGAATTTTAAATAAATGGGATGCTACCTAATTATTATTATTTTTGTAAATAAATAATCATTTTTTATTAATGTAATTCTATATTTTGAAAATATTTTTTCATAAAAAATATTCTTTTGTCATTATCATGTATGAAATGTTATAATTATTTTTTAGAAAAAAATTGAAAAAATATGAGAAAAAATATTTGAAAAAATTATCTTTATTATTGAAATAATCATATGAAAATTTTAATTGATTTCAATTTTTTTAGTTTTAAAAAATGAATTTTCAAGGAATAGTAAAAAATAATACATCTTATAGATGTTTCATTTATTTTGAGTAAATTTTTTTTTAAAATTAACATTATATTTTTTATATCATATAATGTATCATAACCATTATATATATATATTATATAACTAATAACATTTTAATCATTGTTATATTTCCTTTTATTAAAAGTTTGTATTTTGGTTTAAAAAAATATTTTCCAAATAAATGTTTTACGGTACAAAATGTCTCTCCATTTTAGATTGTTAAAATAAACCATAAAGAGAATTATTTAAATAAAATATATATATTATATATAAGAAATATATTAATTGAAATTCATATACTAATTATAATTATACATAGAGTTAATATTATATCATCTTATGCTTGAAAAAATACTCTTCCCCAAAACAAGCTTTTTTTATTCTACTAAGGGTTTTGTTTTAAATATAAATTATTCCAATTTTAGGAAACATTATTTTTAACTCATTTTATAATAATTATATCAGTTTTAGTTTTTTAAGTTTTTTCAGAAAAACAATTACATCTTAATAAATATTGAAAAATACTAAATTTTAATAGAAAATTTAATTTTTGAATTATATATTTTTTAATATATAATTATTTGAAATTATTTATAAAGAAAAAATAAAACTAATATATATATATATATATTAGTAAAAATTATGTAATTTTATTTAATTTCATAATTAAGAGAATATAAAAACATTATTTACTTTTAGACATTTTATCGTAGAAAAATCATGATTCTATCACATATAAGGAATTGATTATAAATTATAATTTTAAAATTATACTAATTTAATTTTGATAAATAGATTCCAAATTTTTAATTATAAAATTAAATATTATCTAGTAGTATGAACTTGTTTTTTTTCTAAAATAAATAGTGAAATAGTAAAAATTAATTAATTTGTTTAATTTAAAAATGTATTTTTCAGGGGGGGGGGGGGGGGGTTAAACTAAACCGATATTGGTTCAATTGATAAAAAAATATAAAATAAATATACCTGACATATGCTGATATTATAAAATATATTATCTATAATGGTATATTATTTTATCCATCTAATAAGAAAAAACATTATTTAAATTCATTAATTTCAAAAATTACAAGTGTCCCACTCACACAATATATAAAAGGAAACCAACTTTCCTCAATTATATAAACATTAAATACCAATTTCATTTCCAAATTCCTAATAAAATGATATATATAATCATCCTCTTAGCATATAGTCATCTATTTTTCATAAATTGAACCAAGGTAGTCCATTGAAGAGAACCAAATGTTGAATCCCAATGAATAGATAACATTATTCAATAGGGTTTTATTATTTACTTCAACATATCATTCAATGATTATTAATACATACATATATAATAAACTCATTATATTTAATATAAATATATGTTTTTATTTTATTTTAATAACCACAAT
The DNA here is from genome assembly GCA_963277665.1 of Viscum album. Lineage (NCBI taxonomy): Eukaryota > Viridiplantae > Streptophyta > Magnoliopsida > Santalales > Viscaceae > Viscum > Viscum album. Next base: position 279,517 of record CAUJRU010000629.1, read on the forward strand.
CATTATCTTTTTTCATTAGATAGGTTACAAAATCATCATTCGTGTTTACACCAAACTACCTCATTATGAACTGATGTGATTATCTTTTCAATTAAAACCTATCATGGTTTATTATCATGAAGGATAGAATGTATATATAGAATAACAATATAATAATTTTACATATATATTCATTATATAATATATTTATTTTTACATTACATTTCGTATGGAATATGATAATGTCGTTGTTGTGTAAAGAGGACAACATCCTTGTGAAGCAATTTGATTAGTATTCACTAATGATTCCCATTGAAAAAAATAAGGATAATGATAATAAATATTTATGATACTCATGAAATAATTATCATATTAATAACATATTCTTAATTCTATAAGAATAATATATAATTTAATTTCATATATTTTCCCTCACATAATGATGATAATGTAGATTGTGTACAGGTCTAGGAAACATGATGGGATGGGCCCAAATAGGGTGGAGTGCAGCATGAGCTTTCTCAACAACTAGGGTTCATTTTACATCACTCCTCCCTTCACCTCATCTATCTTACCAGTCATCATGGTCGGGGGATGGGCATTGTGTGGCGCACAATGTCAACTGCTCTTAGTATTGTAGACTGGAAGGGCCACTGGAGCTCTATCAATGAAGATCATAGTTCAACCGCCACTAATGACTCAATTTATAGGTTATCACTCTCACAGCTACGATAACCTCACCACTACACAAATGGATCTACCCCCTTTGTTTTTTCCAATTTGGGTTCAGTTGGGTCGTCATCTTCTCATGGTTCTGTAAGAGTTCACATGTTTAATCCTCAAGAAAACTCGGTGCATACAACATCTATTTCTCTTTTGGGTTCATAGATGTTTGTTGGGTTTGCTAGAATCTTGGGTTCCTTCATTGCAGTGGCCGAGTGGTGGCGGTGAACCCCGTCGGGATATGTTTTTTTCCTGTGGTGGTACCTGGTTCATATATTGGGTTCTTTGTGGCCTAGGCGGTGTTGTTGGTTGATAGGGGCACGACTTGAGGATTATTGTTGTCGCGGAAACGTGTTGGCCGGAGTTGGTTGTTCCTGATGTGTTCCTCTATTTTGAGCGGGACTGTCCATGGACGAAATTTCATGACAGATCCATTTTTCACAATTCGTTTCCAATTATTTCTAATGTTTTTTATGTGAATTTAATTTATATATATATATAATCACATCATTTATTAATCGCAAATTATCTTATATGCTCATTGAATTATATTTCATTCTAGTTTTATTTCATTGAGGAATATTTTATTATTCTACATCTAATTTATTATTTATGGAGTCCATTTTAACACATTTACTATTAATATCATGATTCATTAATAATTAATATAATTTTATGATTCAATAATAGAAATTTCATCTAAGGTGGGTTTTTATAAAACATTCCTTAGTGAAAAGAATTTCATAAAACAATTTCATTTCATTGGGTTAAATTATGCCTTCAAAATGTTGATATTATAATATTATGTTGGTACAAACTTATGACCATAAATTTTTTTATATCAAAATTTTTTGTATTTATTTCCATTTTATACACATAATATATTGATTAATAATTTTTTTTAATGTTAAGAATATTTTAATGTTTTATTTTACAATTTCAATCTATCTTTGATAGTTAATATTTTAATTAATAATGACAGAAATTATTTTTTTAATTTCCTAATAAACTCATTTCATTTTTTTCTCTGTTGGTTCTTAATTATATTTTCATATAATAAAAAATATTCTACCCATTATAACATAAAATAATTTTAAAAATGTTAATATGAAAACCTATGTTTATTTCGCTATTTAGTCGGAAATATATTCTCTACCAAAACCGTGTCTTTAAAAAACATAAATAAAGATATTCAACCTTTTCAAAAAAATTTATTAATGGAATATTGACAAAGTTTGGTCATTTTTAAAAATACACTTAATATAATTTTTATTTCATTATAAAAAAACTCTAGTTTCTAATATAATGATAATGTGTTAGGAATATATTTTTTTCTTTAATGGAATAAATCTAATTTCTATTCTTCATAAAGACAAAAATGATTTAAAATTTTCTTTATATGTTTCAAATTTTACTTTCATAGAAACACATTTTCAAACTCATATTTTTTATTTTATTTTAAAAAATGTATTTTCAAAATAAATATATTGTTATAAATAAGATAATTTTTAAAGATAGTTTTATTTTAAGCATATTACTTAATGATAACTACCGTACAATCATACTCTAATGGGTATATGATATATTGATACCATCAATATTCTGTGTCTTGATGGATAACAAATGTTTCAATGATATTTTTATGGAACCTATTTCTTTTACATGGGATAGCCATTTTTCAATGTGATTGATTTTATAATAATCAAGGTACATATACAGTAATATTTTTCATTTTATAATTAAATACAAAAATTCCTTACATATGTATAATGAAATAATTTTTTTATCAAAATTAAGGAAAATATTCTAATAGAATATTACCCTTATATAATAATCTATAAATAAAATTATGTATCTTATATGTGAAAATATATTATATCTATGTCATAGAATAAGAATATTAATGTTTTGAAAGTGATAAATTAAGTGTTGGTATTTTTATGAAACCAAAATGTTTATTTATAATTTTATGATTTATATTATGATTTAATAGAAAAATTATATTCCAAAACTAGATTAAAAAATTAATATTTTTTCCATATATTTATAAGTTAATTTTATGAGACATAAATTAAATTTTCAAAATGATATAAAATCAGTTAAAATTTAGAAATGAGTATTTATTGAATAAATTATAATTTTTATTACAAATAAATTTTATAAAATTTAGAGTATTGTTTTAAGAAAATAGAATGAATTTTTTAATTATTAATATCAAAAAAATGGTAGGTTTAATTTTTCTAATTTTTATAATATATAATAATTTTGTGAATTGTAAAATTTGTTAATTTATAGTATATATACATTACAATTTAATTACACTATTCCATGATCCATTTATATTGTAATCATAAAAATCTAGAACTAACTACCATTATTTTAATATATTATGTGTTAATTATCAATCTATTCATACTGACACCGAATATAATATAATAATATATACAATAACAAAAAAACACCACCCTCCTTCATTATAAATATATCCTCTTCTCCTCACGTCTAAAATACTTCTAGCTTGTTTTATTTTTCTCAATTAACTTCCCAAGCCTCTTCCCCACATCCATGACCTTATAGAATCCACAAAATGAAAAAATGAGGTTCCCCAAAGAGGTTATCACGGTGGAGAATACAGGAGGTAAAATCAAAATTCATTTTATATTATTTTGATTTATTTTATATCTATTTTATAATCTATTATGATACCCTTATCCATGTTGAATGAAAATACTCTTATATTACATACATTTAAATTTTATCATTTTGATGAAAAAATTACTTATCAAACTCCTTATCATGCCAATTTCATTTGAAAAATGAGAAGATCATCCGTGATGTATCGATTTACCATCATCATGGATGACACACATTCATCTTCCTTTACTGCCTTCAATGATGATAATAAAACCATAATTGTGGTTAAATATAATTATATTAAACATATTTTATGTTATATAATGTTTTAGAACCAATATATAAACATGATATTTAATAGAATTTTATAAGATCAAGATGGTTATAATACCTGCCAAGATAAAGTAAATCATTTTATTTACTGTTTTATCTAATGATTCATCAGAATATTAGAAAAAAATGATATCTAATATCAGTAAACTTATTTTTAAAATATTAACTCAATTTTATTCCAATTATATTGTTTTTCAACCATTCATCAAGAAAATATATAATGAACCAACAATGGAAACCATGAAATAAATGCACCAGATATAATGAAAATATCAAAACATTATCATTAAATTAGTAGAAGTATTCTATAAAAATATCATAATTAATTAAAAATATGAATATAGATCATTAATACATTAATAACCCCTATTAAATCATTATACAGTAGTTTTGAATATGTTTCGAGTAATACCAACCCATTGAATTATAATTTTCTTTCAAAATCCACGTATAAATTTATTTATTTTTACAAAATAAAAAATGAATGAATTAATGATTCAAGTATTGATGTTTTATGATTATTCTATAGTTACTTAGAATTTTTTTTATTTTGATCTGTTGGACCTATATCTTTCCCCTACGCATTGGGAATGATCATGTTGGAATACAAACATAATGGTTATTCCATGTGTAATTGTTATGTTTACATCATATGGTAGTTACGAGGGGTAAAATTTGTGGAAGATGTGAGTGTTAAAAATCATATAGTATTATATATGGTTAAAATGTTATGTATTCAATTCCTCAAGATTATTATATTCTTTTATTTATGTTTTCTATGTTTTATCAAAATCTCTTATTTTCACAAATTATGTATGTGATAATTTTTCTATGAAAAGTATTTCTTTTTAGTAGTGACATAAAATGTATATAATTATTCAATTAATAATGGAACATTTATTTCTATTTTATAACCTTACTGATATTTTTTTTCTCAACAAATGTTTTGAATTTTTTTTCATAGGGTTAAAGATGGGTTATAGAATAGAAGAAGCTGAGATGAATGTTGTTATGTTTTTTCAAAAAAATATCTACTGTTTTATTAATGACCATTTTATTTTGGAAGAAATATATATCATTTTAATTGTACCCACAATGTATTGTCGTTGTTTGATATGTATGATTTATGATATTTTTTATATAAATCTATAAAATAGAACTATATTTTGGAATTTAATTATATTAATTCTAAAATAATTTTCTGGATTATGAAATTCTTAAGGACGGGTCGTTATAGTTGGTATTACAGAATAATGTAGATACAATTTTTCATTTAATGATGTTAATATAATAATAAAAAATTATTTTTTCATTATGGTTAAATTTAAATGATATTCAATTTGAAAATTACCATGTCCCTTTATCTAAGATATGTCTATTTAGAATGGTTTTCAACATAATAAACATTGATGTTGAATTTGGAAGGTAACATGAGGGTGACATACTTATAAATCAGAAACCATAAATAAAATGAGTTGGAAATGTGTGTTTTGTGACATAATCTCTTGGATGATGTGGGTTAAATATGATGGTATAATCCATTAAATATAAAAACTAGATCTACCATAATGAATGTTGGTGATAATTGATCATTTCATGTGGAAATTGACTTTTATATTAAATGAATCTTATGAACTAGCGGTGTCTTAATGGTGGAATAAATCCAATGAAAATATATTCATTGTTAGGGGGTGTTTCAATTATCAAAATGTTAGTCTTTTAATTTACTCTTTTGAAGATGAATCATACCAGTGGTATTGAATGGACAAGAATATTAGGGATATTGATAAGATCGATTCCCTGGAATGGGATGAATTTATGAATTTTTTCCTCAAAAAATATATTCCTATTATGGAGTGATATTGGATGGAAATAATTTCACATATTTTAAATAAAAATGAGGGGGATTCGGAGGTCATTTATAAAGAAAACTCCAGTCATTTGGAAAGGTATAATCCCAATTGTATTCAAAATATTTTTATTAATATCAATCATTTTTACTCATGATTCAAGACATGTAATGAAAAGGCCTTTGCCTCACTTGAATTGAAAAAGAATTAATTTTTTTGATAAATTTGAACGTTAAAATGGAGATTTCATATGATCATGTTTAGTTGGAAAATAATTAGACAAAAGCGTCAGATGAATGAAAATAATTTAGAATCACTCAATGGAAACTGATGGTAAGATATTCCAGTTTATAGTTTGTGAATGGTGAGGAAAAAATTACAATGGATAATTCTTTAACTAAACTGGGATGGGTTTTCAATGTTCAATGTTTATAAATATAGCCCTAGATTTAAATTAAAATAATTTCAATATTAGTTATGATATGAAAAGTGAAAAATTGTTTCATATGTGGTTAGATTTGTCATTATGACAATACCTACCAATAGAAAAAATAGAATGATTGAAGGATGCAAGATTATAAGAATAAATGTGAATTAAGATCATTTCTGTCTATGTCAGTTAATTTCTGCATGTCTGATGAAGTGGTATTATGTATATTGTTTGTTTTCTAAAATATTGACAATGTAATATTAGACATGAGTTCTACACATTCCTATATTTCTAGAAAAGTATCCGGTAATTTATAAATTTCACCTTAAGGAATGAAACTAGATCTTATGGCTAAGAACATGGTTAAATGTTATAAAAAAAGTGAATTATAATAATCTTTTTATTACTGTATGTTGAAATACATTATTTGTAATTGATTTTGTTCTTCTTATTATAGAGTTTGATGTTATTCTGGATAAATATTGACTTCCTATTTATCATGTTATGATCTATTGTATGAATAATGATATTTTTTTCATAAGGAGTATTAGTTTGTATACAAGAATAATCTAATCAAATTGATAACATATCAGAAATATGAGATATATATAAATGATGGATATAAAAGTTAATTGCACAAATTTCTAAAATAAAAGGAACTATTCAAAATAATTATATACCATTGTTAAATTAATTCTTCTATGTTATTCTGGATGAGTTTCTATGTGTTATTCCTAATCGGGATGTTGAATTTTCAATTGAAAAAGTTCCTAATGCTAATCAAATTTCAAAATCCCCTTATAGAATTGATCAAGTGGACCATTTATAACTGGAAAATCAATTACAGAAGTTTTTTTGATAATGCATTGGTTCATCCTAAAACATCACCATGGGGTTACCTAGTTTAGTTATTATAAAGGAAATATAGATCAATGAGACATTTAATTAAATATTGATCTTTGAATAACATTAATGTGAAGAATAAGTATTTGATACCACATATCGATGAATTATTTGATCAAATCTCCTGAGATAAATATTTTTCCAAGATTATATTACGATTCGAGTACCATCAAATGAAGTTGAATAAGAATGGACTCCCAAAAAGAGATTTTCATACTATATATGGTAATTTGGAGTTTTTGTATTACACCCTTTATTCTGAGAAATTCCCCTATTGTATTCATGGATCTTATGAAAAGAATCTTCCATGATTGTTTAGATATGTTATTTGATGTTCTTATGAATGAAATTTGTTATAATAAATATGTTATTGGGATCGGGAAAATAATCCTAGGATTATTCTACAACACCTCAATGAAATAATTGTATATGAATTTTTTTTCAAAAGAGATTTTTTGTTGCAACATATTTAATTTCAAGTGAACATTGGAAATATAAATTTTATAACAATTTATCCCACCAAAACCACACATGATGATGAATATATAATACCTAAATGTGTCATAGAGATTCATAGTTTTATTGGATTAGAAATTTATTGTCTTGAACATTTTAAAAACATTTCACAGTTATCTTGACTAACAATGAATTTAAAAATAAAATGGGTAGAAAAATTCTTGACTAATGGATATGATGTTTTTTTCATGAACTAATGAGAAGATTAGTGAATAATCCAATTTTTGATCTACCTTATAGAAATTGATAATTTATCATCTTCAATGATTCTTCATTTAATAGAATTTTTTTTGTTTTGAGGCATAATGATCAGGTAATTGTCTATTATTTAAGACAAGTGAAAAATCAGGAATTAAATTATCCCACAGATGATTTTTATTTAGAAAATATATTTTTATCATTAAAAATTTAGGGGAAACATTTATATTGAGAAAATTTTGATATATATATATATATTGACCATGAAATTATAATATTTATATTTACTTAGATTGAATTTAACCTGATGAAGAGAATATGGAAAGAAGTATTATGATTGAACATTCAATTACCATCCTTGAAAAGAAAACAAAATTGGTGCATTAATTTTGTCTAAATAACTATGAAGCATTAACCATGTTATGTTTATAACATAACAACTTGGGTTATGATTTGATTAATTTTGGATTGGAAGTTATTGGTATTGAAAATTGCACTATCTTGTTTTAGGATTTAGTGTAGTCATCAATGTTATAATGAAATAAGAGAGAATATAAGGAAGATAATAATTTGTTAAAAAATATTGTATTGGGAAAAAATTAATGTTTCCAAATTTTAATATTTATAATGATTGTACAATGAGATTTAAGAAGAGATTATGAATTCCTTGTGATTATTAATTCAAGAATTTTTTTATGTGAATCTTGTAGTTCTCCATTTGTAGTTTATTTTTTAATTATTAAAGTTCACATAGACCTTTGGTAGTATTTCTAGTGTGATGTAATATATTTATATAAAAAAGATATTAAAATGAAATTTTTGTCCTATTACCATGTCAATATTGATAGAATACTACTTAAGGGAATTAATTGTCCTTCTCCAGTACCAGAGTTGTAATAGGAAAATATATAACTAGACATTGTGGTGGGACTACAAATGGCATCATGTGGTATCAATGTAATTTGGGTTATTATTTACTAACTAAGTATGAATATTTCCTTTATTTTTGATCTACTATAATTGTGGATAATTTTTCTCAATATTACCTAAAATAAATTGTCATGTTATAGAAAGTTCCTCCTATTTTATATTATCAGTATGTGAGGTTCACTTATAACATTTATAATGAACTTCAAAATTCATTGGAAACAAAATTAAATTTCAGCATGGCCTTTGGCACCCAATCTGATGAGTGGACTGAGAGAACACTTCAGACCTTATATAAAATTCTTCGATCTTTTTCAATGGATTACCTGGTTTGTTAAAATCATCAACCCTTTTGTTGAGTTTTCTTATAATCAAAATTTTCATTCCAATATATAGATGGATCCTTTTGAGGCATTATATGGAATGTTGTATTGAACTTAATCCTTATAGGATCAATTAACAAAATGTAAGTTTTTGATACAAAAATTAATGAGGGAAGTTGAGGAGAACGTGATGATGATCTTGTAGAACACGAGTAATACATTGATAAAAAAGAAAAGTAATTTTGATAATAGAATAAAATAATTATTTTCAAGGTAGGTGATCAGATATTATTTTAAATCACTCATTGGAAATGATTTATGTGTATTGGTAAAAAATTAATGCTAATCCCACAGTTCATTATGCATTATGAAGTCCCAGATAAAGTTGGAATAGTTACATACCGATAAGAATTGTAATCAAATTTTTCCTAGGTGGATTTTTTTTCATATTTCAATGTTATAAAAATAGGTTCCACATTTTACACATTTTAGGATCCCAAAATTAGTTCATCTGGAAGAGAACCATTCATTTAAAGAAAATCCGTTAAAAAATATTGATCATTGTGAAAATATATATATCAGAATAAGATAATTCACAGGGTTATGGTTTTATGTTTAAACTACATGGGTGATGATGAAACAATGGAATCTGAAAATGATATGAGGGAAAAGTATTCTAAAATTTCTGATAAGTATATAATAATTTTGAGGACACCATTTCCATAAGGGGTAGAATTAAACATCCCAAGCAATTATACAATTTTTTTATGGAATCAAATATTTTAATTCAGTATAAATGTATAATGAAATATGGAGTATATATCAATGTTAATGAATTAATACTAACATAAAATAATTATTATTTATTAATGCATAAATAAAATGTATGTATATTAAAAATGAAAAAATGATTTATTTATATCATGGAATAAGTATATAAATCTATTAAAAAAGATAAATTATGTGTTTTAATTTATGAGAAACATAATTTCTTTTAAAATTTTATAATTATTATAATGATTTAAAATAAAACATATCTACATAAAATAGATTAAAAAAATTAATTTCTTTTTTTATTATTATATAATAATTTTTGGAGACAATATTTATTTATTAAATGTGCTACAAAATAATATATAATTATTAAATATTTATTAATTTAATAAATAATTATTTTAATTAAAAATTATATTTATAAAATATAGAAAATAATTTTTATGAAATGTAGTATATTTTAGAATTCTATAAAATAGATTGTGTTTAGGGTATGTTTTATGAATTTTTTTAAAATACATAAATTTTTTAAAAATCTGAAAATTTAGTAATATATCTTATATATACATTAAAAGTTAAATACACTATTCCTGATGCATTGATTATTTAATAACCGTAAAATCTCACTCCCCATAATTATTTTACCAATTTTAGTAAAAACTCTAAAACTATTTATACTCTTGAGACTATTTTAAAAAGTAATGAATTAAATCTTAAAAAACTCTCCTTTTCTGCACTATAAATATCTCCCCTCCACACCTCTACTACTCACACATAAATGACTTGTACCTTGTTTGGTTTTAGACCAATTTTTTCCCAATCCTATTCTCATTATCCAAGACCTAATGGTCTCATCAAAAGAAAAATACAATTTTCCTTAAGGTTATTGTCAAGTAGTAGAATTCAAGAGTTAAAATCCTATTCAATTATCTTTTATTTCCCATGTAATTTCATTTAATTTATTATTCACTCCTAACCTCATTCAATTGGAATTAAAACTATATAATAATTTATATATTGATATCTTATGTTACTTATTTAAAAATTTCCCATCAAAATAATTATCATCTCCCTTTTATTCTATAATTGATAACATTATCTGTGATATTTTGATTTACATCACAATGGATGATACACTATCATTTTCCATCTACAGATCCATGGTAGGATATAATACAATTATTATGGATAAATTATATTTAATTACACATATGATCAGTTTTATAATGTTATGGAACCAATATATAAACATGGTATTAAGAAAAATGATACAGGATTGTGATGGATGAAAAAATCACCAAGTTTAATCAAATCATTTCATTAATGTTTATCAAATTATTCATCCTCGTATCCTTGAAACAAAATGACATATGTTATAATTTAAAATTATAGAAACATTTTAACACTATATCATTATATTTCTAGTGTTTTCCATCAATTTGAGTAAAAATCAATAACAAAACAACCATTGAAACCCTAACTAAACAAACCCATAATAATAAAAATAATAAAATATTATCATCAAATGGACAATAATGTGATATTATATGATCATATAAGTAATAAAAAATATTAATATAGTATATTAATATATTTATAAAACTATTTAATCCTTTATACAAGAGGATTGAATGGCTTAATGTAAGATGATCTTCAGTTAATGGAATTTTCATTAAAAATCCTCTTTTATATTTTTATTTTTAGAAAATAAAAAAGATTTTTTTTATAAGGAAACTATTCATATTTAATTATATTGTTACGGTAATTAGTTATTTTTTTAATATTATGGGTAGAAACTATATCTTCTTCTAATACATTGGGTATGTTTATGTTGGATGATGACCATAACTTTTATTTCAAGTGTAATTATGATGGTTACACTATAGGGTAGCAGTGAGAATTATATCATACAATATCTATGAGGGTTATATTGTAAGGTTTCCATGAGGGTTGAAATTTATATGGTATCCATTATGGTTTCAATATTATATAATTAATTCCCCAAAATTGATATAGGGTTCAATTTTTTAAATATATGTTTTATAGAAAAACATAGTCTTCAATAATTAAGTGTATGATAATTATTACATAATAAGTATTTCTCTATGGTAATGATTTGAAATTTATATAAGTATTTATCGACTAAAAAATTTATTTTGTTATTTGTTTTTCCCTTACTAATATTTATGTTCTGAATGAATGTTTTTTAAAAAAAACACATGGTTTAAGAATGTGTAAGAGAAAATAAGTAGTTTAGAAAAATGTAATGATTATTATTCATGAAAAAATATCATGTTTTATTACGATTTTTTTATTTTGGAAGAGATATATAATTTTTTATTAGTGCACACTTTTTATTCTTATTGGATTATATGTATTTAGTTTTCCCTAATTTCCAAAAAACTCAAAACTGAAATGATATTTGCGGATATAATCATGTGAATTATAAAATCATTTACTATATTATGTAATGTTTAAGGACATATCAATATTGTTTTAAAACATATTTATTTTTCTCAAGTTGATAATGTTATAAATATATTTTTATGGAAGTATTTTCTTTACAACCAGTTAATCATGTTATATATGTTGTGATCATACCCATTTATTTTCTACAGGAAAATAATGTTATAAATATATTAATGATTTTTTCTATGATCTTTATAATGAAAAATCTATATCCAATATTAATGTAGTGGTTTTGAAAATTAAATATGATGAGTCCTCCAAGATAGAACTATGTGATCCCATTATAGATTATACGATGGTTTTTCCTAGATAGTGAATGGTGAGCCCATTATTTCTTATATGATGGGTGAAACCAGATAATATCAGGTGATCCCAAATTGAAATTATATGACGGGTTAACATAAATATTGATCCAATTAATTTGGTAATGATTAAATTCTATATATAATTATATTTTATTTTGGTTATATAGTTATTCTATTTTTATTGGTTATGTAAGTGTTTTATAATGATTATATTCTAAGATACCGATAGGTTTTTATATGATTTCATTGTGTTTATAATGATTTAGTTATTCATGAGTAATGTCACACGAATCCTGATTATTGATATTTATGTCACTAAATTTTTAAGTCGGTATTCCTTGTTTTCTGATTAATCTATAAGGTATTAATCGGTATGATTTATTTCATGATCCAATAATGGAATTTGATTATGTGTTCATTCTTTATTTTCCTTCAAATACTCACTAAATGAATAACATTTTTAATGATTATTTTTACCCTTACTATGAATTTTTTCCATCATTATTATCTATCATTTCACATGAGATATCTAATATGATGGTGATATATTGATTTTTAGAGTTTTTTGTCTAGGAATATGTCAATGAGTTAATATGTAATATGATAAGTTTGGTATAGTGGGAAAGATACTCTCTAGAATTTTATAATATTTTTAATTTAATATGTTTTTATCAATATATAAATATATAAACATAATTTGTACATAATAATATAAGTTTTCTAGTTTAATATATTAATATTATATATTTTGGGTGGAATAAATTTGACCATCTCCAAGGACATCAATGATGGAAATGTAAATTTTATGTATTCAACCTCAGATATGAGAGTGGAGTTTTTTGGATGTTATAATGTCATTGGTTCCATTGATTCATAAAATATTTTCTAATTTAGGAAATAATGCCTTTGGGATAGTGTGGTTTGTTTTATAGTTTATGTAGTTTCTCCTTTTGTAGTAGTCATAGATCATTATATGGATTTGGTAGTGTTTAAATCGATTATATCCATGAATGTTTTAATGGTTTACGGTTTTCAACATCTACTTTAATTTTATAAATCATTATAAATCAAATTTCAATATAATGACTTATATAATATATTTTAATATAAATGATGATGATTTTTTGATGGAGTAGTACTAACATTCATTATACTATTTTATTAAAAACTAGGGAGTTCTCAAAATTTTTCCTATATATTGAATGAGTTAATTTTATTGATTATATAGAAACCTCCCTCATTGGATTGAATTACATATAGATCAATAAAGTGGTGTTTTTCTAATAATAACTCATTAAAGTTATAAACTAATGATTGTAAATACTTGACCATTAATCTTTACTTCTGCCTAAGTTGTGTTGACACTTAAATTTTGGATTCACTATCATATAAAATATATTTTTTGGTTTTAACATATCAAAATAGTTTTAGTACATATTATCTTATTATGAAACCAATTTATATCAGTTACCACATATGGGGTACCAATAATTGAATTTCATTAAGTTATTTATTACACCTATTAGAGGGAATATTTCATACGACTCACTGAGTATGATGTCATTATGTGGTGTGGTGGTTTAGTATATATATAGTTTTGGATTGATTAAAGATGTTTCAATTTAATAGATTGATATTGGTATAGTTGATGTCATATGATGTTTTTACAAGATGAAAATTCATTACTCCTTTCTTTAATAAGTGGATTATAGTACTAAGGCATCCAAGAGAAAAATATGCCCTGATAGATATTTTTGAGTTGATTCTCTATAGTGTAGGTATGATGAAAAATATCATTGGGTGTAGTTCCAGGAAATATTTTTTCCTTCATCAAGTATTCCGATGTTTCATTATGAGCACTATAGATTACCATTAGCAATGCATCATTATGTGGTGTCTTATATCATTCTCTGAGTAATCATTGATTAGTGGAATATATTTAGGATTCTTATTACAGTTTTTATACCTCACTATCTTCACAAATATAAGGTTAAGTATGATAAACATTTTCTCGATGTTTTTAATTATCCACATGATATCCCCCTATGGATTGAAAAGGGTGTTATGATGGAAATCATCTTTATATTGCCTTTAAAAAAATGTGGGTTTGATTTCATATGGATGATTTTAGACCACCTAATTATTTCAATTCACTTAAGTGAGGTTTAAGAGTATGTCTTAGAATCATTTTATAGGGGAAATATCTAGTGGAAATATTTTGCCTTTATGTTGTAAAAAATATTAACAACTCATTTAATGATCCCCATTATACCTCCAAGGTGTGAAGTGTACTATTGCTTTATTTTTCACTAAGTAGTTCTTATAAAAATTAACAAATATATGAAGAGTAAGAGATAATTATGGATACATAATAAATAAATGATGATTTTTTCGGTATTTAAGATTTTATATGTATATGACTAGTGCTCCTAACCTAGGTAGTGTTCACTTATAATAATAATTATAAACCCAATATTAGTATGAGATAATTTTATAAACTATGTGGGATAAAATTCCAATATTTTTTATACTCTAATAAGTATGGTTTGTTATAAATAGTAGGATATGATTTTTTTTGAGTATGAAAAATAAATTATAGGTGATTTTTGAGTGATTGAAGGGATCAATATAACATTTAAAGAAAATGATAACTATTAAACGAGGCCTCTGGATTTCAATATTTAAGAAAATATTTTTTCAAATGGGTCTCCTAATTATATAAATAATTTGTTTTGTGGATATGGTAATCATTCTCCCAAGGTTAATGGACCCTTAATGTCGCTATCTTATGATGGATAATGGTTAATTGCTTAAAACCACCACATTAAAAAAACTAGTCCCCTAATATTTTTCATGTATTTTTTTTCCCTGATATATCAATTAGGAATCTCACATATTTTATTATGGTGACAAATATATTGTATATTTTTTATTGGATTAGTTGTGGATACTAAGGATTCATAATAGTTAGGAGGAGGTGTTGTGCGGTGAATATATCCATAATTTCTTATCCAGTTGTAGTAATATTGAATAAAGGATATAGCATGAGAGTGGGAGTCATAGATGCACACATAGTATACCATTAAATATTTTGGTTTTATTGGATTAATATTTACATTATCAATTTTGTAAAAAGATGTAAATCTGTCGGTTATTTTTATATGGGTTATTATCCTTAGGGGGTTATTTTACAGCATTTCCCTTGAGAGGTTTCTCCCATATGAGTTTTTATTTATGATGGGTTTTAACTATGAATTTATTAAATTTTTATATTGGAGGATTTGGTATATTCATAGTGTAATGTGATCATTGAGGGGAATCTCATCGGTAGGTTATAGGACCCTATTTATATTTTAGGTTTTGTTTATATTCCCATGGATGATAATTGATAGAGGTGTATCTAAAATAAATAATCACATTTTTAAATATTTTTTCACATTATTTTGATATTCATATAGTGTTGGGATTCTAAAAATGTAGTTCTTAGAGGAATTCAATGCATGATCTATATTTTCATGATCTGAATTATGATTGAATTATTCAATCCTAGTTTATATCATTATATGGGTTTTTTGTGGGAATTAATGATTCTTAATAGAAGAAATATGGATATAAATGGGTGACTCATTATGTTATAATTATTTGGAATTTTATTTTTTATGAAAAAATAATATCCTTTGGAATAATTGATTAAAATAATGTATTCAATTCAGGATTGGGGATTAAATATCATATATATATGATTACTTCTACCATAGAGTGTTTCAATAATTTCTTCTGAAATCTCTTCCCCTAGGAAATATGTTGGTAATATTATAGGTTATTTGATTTCCATTTTATTATATTCAACCCATATCATTAATATTATGATCAGTGGATATTTGAGGTTATTTTTTAATTCTCTATTAAAAAATTTTCTTCATTTGTTAATTAACCATTATTTGGTGTGTTCTTTTCATTGACTTTCATTATATTTTGATTGATGAAATATAGAATAATAGTATTTGGATGTTTTTAAAAAAATATGTGGTTTCTATTTAAATGATAATCACTAATATATTGTCATTATTCCCATCATTATCAGCAAAAAAATATTTCCACTTCTTACATAATGATAACACATACAGTTCCCTTTATTTAAATTGAATGTGTCATATTATCATTCATAAATTATTTGCATAATTTTGGAATTATTCTATTGAATATTATAACATGTTACATTATATGATAATGGTTATTTTATTTGGGTATATGATCAATATTAGTTTTATTATATTGATGCCTCATGTTATTCAATGATAGTGAGCTAAAATTATATAATAAATATAGATAAAGATAGAATGTTTATTTTATATAAAATATGATAAAATATAGATGTGGAATAATATAAATGATTTAATAATAAAAATTGTCATGGAAGATGATTTTTTCATTATTTTTATGAAATATGAATATAATGAAGAGTTCATGTTTATATTGTTTCAATTTTATTGATAACTAATAGAATATAGGTTCCACATTTTTAAAAAATGTTTCATAATTAAATGTATAATATAATTTTGGAATTATAATAGTTTTTTTCTAAAGAAAACTACTTTAGGGATAATAAATAATGTTATTTTTGAGTAAGGAATAATTTAATAGTCTTAAATCCTCAATTAATTTATTTGTGTGTAATAAAAACACAAGAAATATACGTTTTATCTAAGAAATTTTTTATAATGGACATGTTTGTTTAGAAAACATGTGTGTGTTTACTATTAATATGTATTAGGATGGATAATCTATTATATTAATCGTATAGATCAAAGTGATGATTTACTAAGGTTTTTTTATATGGTTGTGATCCTTTGAATAGAAATGGGTTAAAAGATATTGGTTTTTTTATGGATGGCATCGATATTGTCAAGAATTTTTTATTTTATGCATAATGGTTTAGGGCATTGGGGAGGTGGGTATGAGTTTAGATAGGATCATACTTCTCAATTTGTTTTCATGGATGATTATTTTATTTTAGAATATTTATTGGATGTTTTTTGTCTCCAATTTATTTATGGAACAAAACAATATAAGTTGTATATGTAGTTCTGATATTGTATCATTAGTAAATTGTATGAGGACTAGGACGACATCATGGATACTAAATAAATAATAAATAATACATAAGGTGGACCATTTTCATATTTAGATAATATTAATGGTTTATATTAACTAATTGAACATGATAATATATTAGGGTTGTTTTATATTTCTTTTATAATATTAATGACATACTAGATGTGATAAGTAATATGGTTAAATTTTCCTTTCTCATTTGTTTTATAAATATTAATATAAAAATCATCCGTAATTTTAAAAAGAAATAACTAATTTATTTTTAATTAATTATTCATAAAAATGATGCATATCAGTTTTATATATGTATCTTATATTTTTTGGTGTTTAGGGTCATGTGTGATGATATCGACAGATGAGTGAAAGTGTCGGTAGTGTCACATAGTTCTAATGGTCAATAATAATGTTATATTTTCATATTTATAGGATTATCTATTAAAATTGGTTTTTTAATTGATACATCGATGTCTTTGTAAGTTTGTCTTACGACCTCAATGATTGAAAGGGAATTGTTCAAATGGATTGATCCTCCCACTCTCCCAACCATTAGGTGTAGTTATGTATACATACTTATTCTATACAGGCTTATTAAATAGTTTTAATTTATACACTATATTTTATAACACTCATATTTTATATATATTTATTTATGTATTGTAATGGAATAATATATATCACATCCTTATATATACCTAAGGTTTCTCCACCATCACATGAGTGAGAATTTGTGGGCTATAACGGCTTGATGTATAATTTATTTACATTAGATTTATCTGAATAGGGGAGCCTAATTTGTTATATATGGGATGATTTATAAAATTATAGATGTGTTTTAAAGGGAAAACTCACCTCCATAATGAATTATATAAGGAAGGAATAATAATTTTACAATGACTCAATCCTTTTAAATATATTATTACATTTTTAACATAAATATCCAATAATAATCCAAGGATCGAATGGCTTAGTTTAATTATAGGAATAGTAACATAAAACATCAATGTGAATGTAATATTAATTGGAATTATAATAATCAAATTAATGAGTAATTAACTCCAATTCAGATATGAAAACATCATACAAAACACAGTGGGATATGTAAATAAATCAAAAATGAAAAATATCATAGTAATAAAAATTTCATGATAATGGAAAATATTATAATTATATAAAGGCATAATATTATTTCATAAATTTTAAGGCTTTCTAATAAAAATATGATATAATGGAATAAATAAAATTTATTCCTGGGATATTTTTATCATTGGAATGTGAATAAAATTAAATAATCAAAAGACATGTCTAACTACTAAAAAAGCATCAAATGGTGGGTATTTTCCCATCATAGATTATTTTTACTCCATAATCCAACACATAAGATCTCAGGGGAAAAAAATAAACCAATTAAATAGACCACTATATAGATGCCCCCATTTTAATATGTAAATGGTTTTGTGTTCCATAAATGGATATAAAACATTTATCATTAACATATTAAATATACATGGAAATAACAGATCTAAATAATCATTACATACAAAATAATCAAATTTAATTTAATATTTAATTTATTGAAATATGGAAATAAATAATTCTTAGACAATCATATATAAATAATTAGAAAATATATATGAATATGAGTCCATATGAATTGATGCCATAAAATAAATTGGAAAAATAGTTATGGTAGCATTTCTTAAGTGGTGTTTTTTGTAAAAGTGTAAAGAATCATTAAATAGAATATGGGAACATTAGTTTCAATCTAAAAATTTCAAATAATTTATTTATAAAAATTAAAATTGTAGAAGCCTTGGGTGGTTAATATAAGGACCCATCCCTAAATATTATATTATATTATGTTTTAGTCAAGAATTAACATTCATTCACATTGAGTATCATTTTAGGTATAGAGTTTTATAGAATTTGGTCAAAACTCATTCGTTAATATATATATATATAATATAAATTGGAAAATTCATTTTAATATCCAAATTTCACATTATATATAATTTTAAAATATAAAATAATTCATTATAATGAAAAATCATTACTATATTCAACTTTACTTCTTAATTTCTATTAAATATCTATAAATCATGTGAAAAACATTTAAAAACAAGAGATGAGATGAAAAATATTAGTAATGGAGAAAAAAATTAATGAAACCATTATTCTAGTAAAAACACTAAAAAAAAATTTCCAATTGAAAAACAAACACACTTTTTACATTAAAAACACACAGAAAATTCTTATTTTGGAAATCCATAAAAAACAATTTATGCAATTCAATACCATTTTCTGTTACAATGAGAATCACATTCATTAACCACATTAAACCAATCGTAGACGTATGTAATATTAATTTATGTACACAAGAGAAATTATTTTATTACTCCATTATTTTTCATTAATATAAGTGATAATACCTGATTCAATGGAGTATTATCATGGTTAACCCATCATTTATGATATAATAGGCTCCCCTAATACGATTTGGGTCCACCCATCATATAATTTTTAATGCACTCACCCAACAATATCTAAGAACAAAAGTCCCCCTTTTATATTTATAATTTAACATGTGATGAAAATACTTTTTATAATTTCACTTTTAAATCATTAAACTTTTATTAAAATTTTCAAACTTGTTGGAATAGAAATTCTGGTTATCAAAATGCATTTTTTTCTTTTAGAAATGAATTTTAAATTTTTACAAATACATTATATTTAAAATTTATTTCCAATTCCAAAATAAACCAACAAATGGGAGATTAATATTTATTGTATAAAAAATCATATATTCAAAATGTAACTAAAAGTCAAATAATATTCATGAGGGAGAATTTCTGTATCATCATTTTTGTTAAAATTGAACATTCATTTTTGAATCTACTAAAACTATCCACAAAAAAACATAAAAATATTCCAATTGAAAAAATTATAAAATAATGTAATCTATAAAAAATTTACATTATAAATTATTAATTTCAAATAAAAAAATTAATCAAATCATTTTGAAACCCATTACATTTAAGAAAATGTTTTAGAAGGAAAAACAATAAAAGAGAATTTTATTAATGAAAAGTGACTTCAATATTTTGATATATTTTGATCATAAACCAAATTAAATAATTTCAATAAAAGAAATATAAATACCATAATTATAGATATATTATAGATATAAATTTTCTATGAATCTGTATATATATCTCATAAATGAGTATAAGGTTTACAACTACTAAATATGCCTCAATTAGTGGAAATTATGATGAAGGTCCTTATCTGGTGTCTAAATTTTCTCACATGTGTTCATAATCCACAATGACAAAATAATTGCAATTATTAAAATTAGATAGAGTGTTTATCTTATGATTAATAATTTTGATATCCTTTATTACCATTTTATATACAATGGCGTAATCAGAGAAGTTTCTGTCAAATTTTTTGACTGTATTTGACTTATGTGTAAAAATTTACATTAGTAATTTAACTATGAAAAAATATGTAATTATTTGAATATATATATATATATATATATTGATGAAATATTTTTCATAGTTATATATTAATTTTAATTTTAATACCATTGATGAAATATATTGTTGAGAAATCATTTATGATATAATCATCGGGATAATAGGTCGTATGTATTTAAATATAATGATTCAATTTTTTAATGAAAATTAAAGAATTTATATAGGTAATACTCTAAATTTGAATAATTATAATGAAAACATATATATAATATTATTTATTGAAATATAATTATATATATCATCAATGTGGTTTGGTTTTTAAAAGATTTTCACATTGCATTGTTATGCTTGCAGTCCACATGTTCACGAATGATGTTATCATTTATCAGTGAGTGAAATGGTGATGAAAAAATCTTTATATTATATTTTATGAATTATAAATATTTCATTATTATCATAATTATTCAATTATATAACATGTATTAAATATTTTCACCATTATTTCTTTCCATGTAATGTGTTTGTGAAAATGAATCACATCGCTTCACATGAAAGTAGTTTTCCATACACAGGAATGATGTTATCGAATCTCTTAATTAATGTAATGTAAAAGGGTATAAATGATACAATGTATCTTGATAAATATTTTTTATTAAATTTTATACATATATATTATATACATCATCATATGTAACTCTATGTGGGGTAAATGAAAAATGAATTACATTGGTCTGTGAGGTGGTAATCCACCATACACATGAATGATGATTTCATAACACATTTGAAGGAAGAGTGAAAAAAATTTTGTTTTAAAAATATCATAAAAAATTATATTTATAATAATTATATTGATTATATTATATATTAATGGATAAAATAATTTTAACGTGGTGGTGGAAAAAATAAAATTAAAAAGCTCATTGAAGAACATTACTTCTTATTCAGGAAATATTACATGGTTGGAACAAAAGGCCTTACGTGTTTTTATTTATACATATAATAGGTAAACATGGATGATAGTATGTATGTATAGAATTTTTATGGGAATTTATTTTATGAAACTATGTATTTGAGGGTTTTAAGAGTTGATGAGAGTGGGTGGCCTTTTATAAGTTAGGCGAGGGAACACTTTTAATTTTTGAATATAATGAATTCCACCACCATTTTTCAGGTGAAATGTTTATAATAAATTCAAAATGTTAATAATATAAGGTATAATATATAAAAAATTAACGAAAATATATTTTAGAAAAAATATATCACATTATACAACTAATCATTATATTTTAACCCCATTATTAATACAAATTTACCATAACCGTTGTAAATAATTGTTACTAGCTTCACGAATCAATTAGGTCAAAAATGTAAATAAATTTATCAAAAACTATAATTTTTTAATATAATAAATTTGGTATCCATTATATAAAATTAATTTGGAATTTGAGAAGAAAATTAATTTCGAAAATAAACCCGTAATATGGTGACAAAGATAGTTTAAAGACGATTTTTTTGAGAAAAATATGGATCTACATTAACTTGATGACTACAAAAAATATTTTAATAAAAATAAATTTTTTTAATGATATATTAATTATACGTTATTTAATAAGAATTTATATTTTTTTTATATTAACTATTTGAAAAGGAGATACATTATCCATTTTCAAACATTTTTTAGAAAAATTCTTTTTTAATCTTAAAAAGTATATTACGCGAAAACCAAACATAATACAGATTAACAATTAATTAATTGGATTAAATATAACATAGTAATACTAACATTAGAATAAATATTATTAGAATCATATTTTCGCTTTTAGAATAAAAAATTATTTTAAATAGGACATAATTTAATAAAACGGTAATTTTGAGTATTTATTGAAAAATAATTATTTTATGAAAAATCCCAAACAATTTAGTAGAGGAAAATTAATATATGATGATTTGTTATATTACAATAATTTTATAAAATTTATATTATAAAAATATATAAATTAAACTTTTTAAAATAACCCATATAAGAAATGATATAATTTAAAACAATTTTCTTTTTAAAATAAAAAATTAGTGATTACTTTTATAATTCATATTATTATATTAATAAACATTAAAATTATTTATTTTATCATTACATAATTTTTTAAATTTTTCTATACATTTTAATATTTTATCCCTATAATTTAATACAGTTACTAAAATTTTTTATTATCTTTCTCTCCTATATTTTTTAGATTCCCATGATTCCTCTTCATCCCATTTAGTTTTCCATGAAATAACAATCTAGTGGATAACCTACTTCAAATGTAAAACCCCATGATTTTATAGAAATGTTTTTAATAAATTTACTATTAATATTTGTGTTAAAATGAATTATGTCCACAATTCCATTCACATGAATCCAAATTGACATACTTTACCCACTATATTAACTTATCATACATAACAGGCACCACATATTTTTTATGAAACATCGTCTTAATGATATAATGATATATATAAGATAATTATAACCAAGACATTCAACATAATAATATGATAAGTAATAACTTATTTTCAAAAAATTTATTTATTATTTCAAATAAATATAAAATATTCATATTGAAATAAAATATTAATGGTAAAACCCTTTTATGTTTTAAAATATCATTTTCTTGAATGAACCTCTTTTAATAATAAAATTAATTATTGATATATTCATAGAAAATGTTTTATAAAATAACCATTACTTTTTTGTTGAAAATATAAAATATATCTTTGGATATTTTTAGGATTTTTCTATGAAACTGTATTTTTCATGATTAGTGAAAAATACTTCTTTTTATTTATAATACGCCTTTTTAAGTAATTAGTAGTGTTAAATGTTATTATAATTATTATTATAGTAATATTAGATATGTATTACATAAATTAATAAAGTATAATTTCCTAGATTCAATTTTACATTGAAATAGTATATAAAATCATAACAAACATTTCATGTTTTTTCAATATTAAAAACACATTATTTAATATCCATTATGGGGTTAGCAATACTATTAATTTTAAAGCATTGGTGATTTGAATTTAGAAAAAACAAACATAAACCACTTTATTCAGTATTATATTTTTATTATAATAGTACAAAGATTATTTTTTTATGGAAAATGATTAATAAAAATGATTAAAATTAATAATAGACATTATGGCCTAATTATGATTAGTTTGGGGAAAGATGTAAAACTCAACGGCCCAAATGACATATATTCTTTTCCAAAACCAATTTTATTTACATATGTATGCCATAAACATTCCATTACTGAGTTTTTTTGGTCTGGAATTACTTTTTTTTAGGTGAAAACCTCTTTCCATCAAAATTTTTATCTAAAAATTCCAAGTGAGTCTTTTTCCTTCCTTATGAAAATTCTCCACCACTCTCACGTACTCACACCTCTCAATACTCATAATTTTAGAATTTAAATACCCAAAATTATTCCAAACACCCATATGTTCTTCCTATAATCCTTCCCATGTAATAAATGTAATATAAGGAATCCTTTTTGCATAAACCAAAATGAGTTACCTAATCAAGAGGTAACATCTTGCCTCAACTCATTTATTTTATTTTATATCTCCACCCTTCCATGGTATCATTTCCAGAATTTAATAAAAAAACCACTATACACATTATAATAGGTTTTTTTATATTCCATTTATTCAACCTACAATTAAACACAGCTCTATCTGATGGTTAATGAACATATAACTTATGTGTAAAAAAAACTACCACCTCACTAAACAATGATCGTTTAATTTTCCTTACCACTTATCATGGTGTAATTTATGATGGAAACTATAATATATATGATAAATATTATAAATATATTTCCTTTTATATTTATTAATATTTATTTAGAATATAATTTTATTCTTTTCATCTTATATAAATATGATAATTAGATTTGAGTAGGAATGTATGACTTCCCCCTCAAAGCAAGATGATTCATGATTACACAACAAGGATTTAATTAATAATGGTATTAGTAAATATATATAATATATATGATATCATAATTATATTATAATAATGATATTTATATATATATTTATTTATTTTTCTTTCATTCCCTAAACATGATAATTAAACGAATATAGTGATCAAGCATACATACAATGTACGGTCTACATGAATGGGGTCTTATATTTCATAATAATATATTATATATATTATGACAATTACGATATTATTTATATAAATGTTGTTTATATCATGTTTCAATGTTTAGAAAAATTATTTAATTGTTAGGACCAATGGTATAACAAATTAATACACATACAAAAAAGAGAATATTTCCCAAAATGAAACATGAACAAAATATCATTAAAATCATGTATTATAAGGTCATAATTAAAACACAAAAGGTATTATATATTATGATATGTTAATTTAAATGATTTATAATTAATTTTTACTTATTTTATATGTATTTTTAGTGACTAAAATGAGATTCAAGTCATACATTAAAGAGATTTCCACAATCTTTTTATTGTATTGAGATACACACTATTTTCAACACTCTTTGGTTTTTGGTTTTGTATAAAATTCCTATGGTTGTATTATATTAAAATTATACAAAATTTTACTGGTATCAACATATCCATTTTATTAACTTTCATTTATTGGTTTTATGTTTCAAAAGATACCAAATTGGTAAAATGTTTTGTCTTAATTTTCCTTATTTGTGAATCATGTTTTGTTATGCACCTAAACACGTTATGATGTTTATATAATTCCACATTACATGATACATAATAAATATAATTATTTTCATTCTATTTTAAATATATTTAGTTTCCAATTCTTACATAGAGTGTATCATCCCACGATACCATTTTAAAAGATTTTATTGAGATATTCTAATGGCCTTTTGAGATTATTTACATTTACGCATCCTTCGATGAAATATTTTGTTCCATCTCTTAAGAATACTCATGTGACTCATTTTCTTATATTTATTCAAGATATCATCATGTATTAGTACACTATTAAACTATTTTTTACTTAATGTAATGTTTTTATGTAAAAACTAATTTTCTCTCAATTCATTTAGAAATCTGTTGTATTCAAAGACCATGTTATAAAAAATACAAAAAAATTCCAATTTTTTTATTAAATTTCATTGATGGAAATTTTCAAGAGAAAAGGATTTTCACAATGTTTTATTGATTTATAATGTTTATTTATAAATTTTCATTTCAATTTTGAAAAAAAAGTTTTCAACAATGTTTTATGATTAAAATTTTTTTTATAACGCCAAAATGATATTTTTCTCATGAAATGTTTTTAAAAGATCATTCAAATTTATTTTCCATATAAGATAACAATTATTGGTGTTACTCATGCATTAACGCAAAATTTATTGTATTTTTCTATTCATAATCATTTTTTGAATGGATTTTGTTTTAATGGTATGACATTTATGAAACCTGCTTCACATTCACTATTTTAATGCATTTGAACATAAAATATTTTTGTGGGTTATGTTTATGGTAAACGGTTTATAAATCATGTCTCTTTCCATTTGTTATGATATGAATACATGTTTATAAAACCCAATCTATTTCCTGGTTTACGATATGTTTATTTATTATATTTTGTACTATGAATGTATTGTTTCATTATTAGATTGGAAGGACCTATATCTCTCTCTCATTCATTGGGTAAAGAATTATATCTCCTGAAAGAAACAATGATGGTCTTGGGAATGAATCATTACAACTAAGATGCCCATGGGAGTTATCCATGACTACTAGGATGGTATGAGGTGTGAACACAAACAACAATGTTTTCCAAGAGAGTGAACCATGACTTCTAAGATAATATTATGAGTGAACTCATTCTACGAAGATGGTCATGTGAGTAAACCATAACTAACAATATGATATGGGTACTAAACCAATACTAATAATATATTATTGTAATTGATATCTTTGACACTATGGGAATTATATTATATGTTCTTATGTGTTTTCCACAATTCTATGTTTCATTTCATCAATATGCTTTCATGGTTACTGTTATCTATTTTATTATTATTCATGTATTATAGAAAACCAATAATTAAGCCATGATTCATTTATATTATCTTTTATATGATTATTTTGATCTTATATTTTCATGATCATGTTTTCAGACCCTTATCCTCATGATTAGGCTTCCATGTCTACCCAGTTCACCCTTAATGAGAATTTGATTTCACGCCTTTTTGTGTTTCCTTCCCAATGTGATGAATATATGTATAATTTTTCATCTGACTAAAGGGTGATTTTTAACAAAAACATAGTGGGAGATAATTTAGCTTGTTTATGTACATGTTAGTATGTGCCAATGTTTTCCAAAGGCACTACACTAGTTGAGTCATCACGCGTTTGCCTGTGAAATATTTTTTTATTCTGAAATATTTATGAAATATTATTTAAAGACAATATTGGGTCATTATAATTTTTAATTGTAGAGATTTATTGTTAAACATTGGAAACAAGGATGAGAATACCTAAGTGATAAATTGAAGGACAAGTC
Organism: Viscum album; assembly: GCA_963277665.1. Classification (NCBI taxonomy): domain Eukaryota; kingdom Viridiplantae; phylum Streptophyta; class Magnoliopsida; order Santalales; family Viscaceae; genus Viscum; species Viscum album. The sequence continues at coordinate 307,031 of CAUJRU010000629.1, forward strand.
TATGGATGATTATCAAAAGGAGTTAATGTTTTAGAAAATGTCACAGAATTTGGTAAATGATATAGTGAGTGGTTTCCTAAAAATTCAACCCATTTATGGATACAACAAGTTGATGTGTCTTGATAACAGTTGTACCTTAGTGTAATAACCCTAAAAATAAGTCTTGGGCCCCACCTTGAGTAATTTGGTACATGAAAACAAGCCATATGGCCCAGCTGGTTTGACACACTCAAGTTATGTGCTTTGTGATTTCCCAAACACATCAGAACCCATCATGAAGTATTTAAATAGAAGTTTTCTATAATTAAACATGGATAATACTATTGTGTTACTGATTAAAGAAGTTGTCATATGTAATATATCAAATATATAATTTTTCATTATTATGTGGTTCCTCATGGTGATACCAATTTATTCCATTTTGCTTTTGATTTTAGTCAATGGTTAAAACCTGGAGGAACCACGTTAAATGTGATTGTGATAGAAAATGAAATGATTTTACTCCTGTGAAATTTAATTCTTTTCGAGATGGAATTGGGTGTCATGTTTCTATTCATACACAAATTTCTCAATCTATGAATCATAGTGGACTTCCAAATGAGAAAAACAGCAACAAAATTATATTGAGTCTTTATTGAGGAAATGTCCAAATTCATTCAATCTTTCATAAGATCCAATTTTTTCTAAAAAATTGACTTATAAAAATCAAAATACATTCTATATTATTCAGTGTCAGTAAGATGCGAATGTAACTATGTTTATCTATTGGTTATAAGGTTAATTAGACTAATAGATGAATCTAAACAAAAATATATTATAGCATAATGAGATTTAATTCAGTTAATGGAAACAGTTAAAGTACTTATTTTTCAATAAGTATATTCCTTGATTTCTTCGTACCAATATTTATAATTAGTTACATGAGCTTATGTAAAGGGATGATGAATCTATCCGTACCCATGAGGCTAATTTCACGAAAATTTCAAGGTATGCTTCATGATTTATCATCATTCCCGAAATTAGAGTTAATAGATTCAATAGTGTCTTAATGCAGGTCTCAAAAAATAATTGTCCATAAGAGACATTAGTATGAATGAAGAGATAGTATGTTGTTTAATGAAGGTTTAAATAGTTGTTGTATTCATGTATAAATCAAGGGGTTTTGACATGAATAAGAATATAAAGTTTAATTGAAAATCTAAAAACCATGAATAAAAGAATATGAAGTCTCTGTTATGATCTATGTGTGGGAATAATCATGTCGGAACTTTTCAAAATGGGTATAATAAATTTTTCAACTACAGAAATGTATTTCAATGGGAAAATGATCCCAATGTGATGGGAAGAAGTTAACTATAGTTTTTGATGTGGAAAAAGAGTCACAGAATGCACCTACCACAATTTAGTTATTCGATTATAAGTAGAATTGGAATTATTCTAGACACATACCAATCACAAGGGATGGTTATGATGATCAATTCCATCTACCTATTAAGGTGATGGATAAAGTTAAACCTCCTACAATCTCTATTTTTTATGAGGGGTTTGATTACGATGTGATAAAATTTACACATACAATCAAGTGTAGAAATGCTAATTTCATATTGGATTCTATATTAACCAAATATTTCATATCAATAAATTTTCCTAGGGTGTTATGATTCCTATAAAACAATTTAATGTTGAATTTTAATCAGATTCCTTGAATAGTCAATGTTTACTTCTCATGGCAATGATTCTGCATTGGTTGAAGTTTGAGGGAATTGGCTTATTAAAAGTCATTTAATTCTTCCATTGGTCAAATTTGGTGTCAACATAGAAATAGATTGAATTTATATACCTAAATACCTCATAAATACTGATGGTTGGGATGCTATGATTGATATTTAAAACTCTCATATTATAATCCATCCATATGACAATATGTAAGAACAGTCTATGGAGATTGCACCCAGTGTATTGGCCTTATTTAGCATTCAATAGGTCTGTTCATCATAAATGGATGGGGAGAGAATTGGAATCAATGAAATTATTATTGATTGAGATTTTTTTGGATACCTTTCTAGAATATTTATCAAGTCATCCACAAAAACATGATGTTTATATCACAATAGATCTATAAACTAGTTCCACCAAAATTTCATAGACACCCAAGAAAATTTTCCTGATATAGTTGTAGGAATTAAAGAAAAAAATCCTAGAATACCTGGATAAGGGATTAATTCTTCCAACTTTTTCACATTAAGGTGTACTAGTTTTTTTATGAAAAATAAATAATGATCATTGTGACACTATATTGATTCATGGTATTTGAACATGATCACAATATTTAATATGTATCATCTTCCCCATATTGATGAGTTTTTCGATCAACCATGTGTAGCTCAACACATTTCTGAGATTGAATTTCATTCAAGATATTATCATCTGAGGTTAAATAATGTGGATCTACATAAAACATCATTCCATACATGGTATGGTGACTATATATATATATTGAGGTCTTTTGGCCTTAATAATTCCCCTATGATCATCATGTATTTAGTGAATATATTCAATAGAGATTACATCGATATGTTTTTGGTAGTTTTTATAGATAATATTATTATCTATTAAAATTGAATTTATGATCTGTAAGATCACATGAAAATTGTAATGAGTTTCCAAATGAAGAATAATATATATTAAAAAAATTACAATGTATGAATTTTTTATGCAAAAGGTTTCATTTTTGGGTCATATAATATGGTAAGATGGTATAGTATTGGATCCATCAATAACGAGGCAATTAAATGTTGGAATATACCAACCATGGTGACTGAGATCCCAGGATTTCATTGTTTAGCTTTATAATATTGACTGTTTGTAGATAATTTCTCATGACTATCAAATCCTCTAACTTAGATAACTTTAAGGGTGTCATGTTCCCTTATATGGGTGAATATGAATAATATTTTAGGGAACTGATGTTAATGGTGGTCAGTGAGACTATAATTATATTTCCATGAACCATATAAGGGTTTAAAATCTACATTTATGCCTCTAAGAAGGAATTGAGATGTGTTATTATGTAGAATAACAAGTTTATATGTTATTCCTCACAATAGATAAAGATTCACGAAGAAAATTAAATAAATCATGATTTAGAGTTAGTAGTGGTAATATTCTCATTAATTATATGGATGAATTATCATTATGTATAAAAATATGATATATATATACTAATCATAAAAGAATTAAATATATATTCACATAGAGGAAGATGAACATGTCTCAAAGAATATGGTTAAAGTTGATAAATGATGATGACTTCTCAATACATTACTAGCCTGGAAATATGGATCATGTGGCCTAAATGATTATTCTAGATTATTAATGAATTGGATCTCAAATGATTCAATATTTGTATATTTGAAAAGATTGGATTTAGAATTACTAATTAAATTGGTAAAATATTATCACTCTCAAATAAATGTTCAGCCTTATATCAATGTAATAATTTAGGAGGTTTATCCATAAGATGTAGACTATCCAAATAATGTCAGAGCTGTTTCTAAACTTATCCTTTATCTAGATTGAATAGTAAAGTTTATGAAATTTTTATGTGTTCGTTCCATATTATATTTGAATGATTTTTTAGAGGAAGCTCGTAATTATTTAATATATATTCATTATGAATGTATGATGATTTATAGGGATGTTATTGAATAATTCCTGTGAGAAGACATGAAGAGTGATATTGCAGAGATTGTATCTCGGTGCTGGATAAGCAAATAAGTTATGACTGAAATAAAAAAGTAAAAAGGGATGTTGCGTCCATTTCCCATGCCAAAAAAAGGGATAACATCAATATGTACTTTTTCATTGAAATACTGTAAACCTCTAAAAGGTGTAATGAAAAATGTGTTGTAGTATATTTACTTAATAATTATACACAATAAATCAGTATTAGAGAATAATTATCTTTAGATCATATTACTATTATATACATTAATGAAGTGAAAAGGTTTCATGGAGTACCATAGTACATTTTATTAGAATGAGTTATGCAGTTTACCTAAATGTTAGGGTGAATTCTTCAGTAAGCACTAGACCAAGAATTGAGTTTCATCACTACGTATCATTTTATGACAGATGGTCAGTATGAAAAATGAATTCAAATCCTAGAGAATATTATGAGGTCTTTTTCTCAGTATTTTAAGGGTGGTCGGGATCAATACCTTCCTCTATTTTAAATTTGATATAAAAAATTTCCATTACAAGATCATTCAGAATGAAAATTACGAATTTCTCAAAGAGAAAAAGTGTAGATCTCCAATGTTTTGGGATGATGTTTTCAAAATAAAGGTATTGGTATATGAGTACGATGAATAAATGGTTGAGAAGGACAGAATTAGTCAACAACATATAATGGAATCCTAATGTTAGTAGAAAATTAATGATGGTAACTATCGGTATGGTCCAAAATTTATTGTTGGTGAAAGGTTATTTCTACAAATCATATCCTATAATAAATTTATGATAATTTTGATGAAAGGAAAACTATGTCCAATGTATATTGTCCCATCTGATATATATGACCATATCCAGATGATAGCTTATCACATAGAACTTAATCAAAATCTTTCTCAATTTCATGATGTGTTCTATGTATATCTCCTGAATAATTATATAACTTAGCGTTAAAATGAACTGTACTTAATGTTCATACAAGTAAATAATTATCTATCTTATGAAGAACAACCAGTTGAAATTATGGAATGATCAAAGAAACACATATAAAACATAAACACTCACCTGATCAATGTTTGGTGGAGAAACACAAGATAGATGAAGACACATGGGAACTTTTAGTTATAATGAATCAATATTATCTTCATTTTTTTACCTAGGTGATTATTTTTATTGATAAATTCATTTTTAGAGGGTTTTAATGTAACAACTAATGTTTTTATAGACCTTTTTCAAAATAAATTATATATTCATTTTTATCATGCAATGAATTAAGTCTAAAATTTATTTCACATTGAACTAACTTGGTGTATGTTATAGGAAAAAATAGACTTGGTTACATTAAACTGAACATTTACATGGCAGATGTTACACAGAACACCGACTTACTGTACATCACACAGAACACATAGTTTCTACAAAGAATATTTTTAATTATATTATTATTTATATGATATTATTATAAAATATCCATTAAAATAGTAATATGAACATTAATAACTTCTTTTTAATGTTTTTTTTATTTTTTGGTATAAATAAATCTTATTTATAATGAATGATATGATTTTTGGTAAAGCCGTTTTATGTTTTAAAATATATTTCTTCTCAAATAATCCACCTTTTATAATAATATTAATTTTGGGAACATTTAGAAATTTAATATGACATAATAATGTGAGTTTTTAATTTCATAACATTGAAATTAGCATAGGTATTTTTTTGTATTTGTCTGAAAAACAACATTTTTTTATGAATAGAGATAAATAATAATTTTTAATAATAAATTGGCTTCTGATTAATTAATTATTATTATTAATTGAAATTACAAATTATTTTAAAGTAATATTAGAGAAATTTAAAATATATTAATACAATTTAATTCACTGGAATCAATTTCAATTTTAAAATCAATATAAAATCGAAACAATCTTTTCAACATTTATCGACTTTAAAAACCTGTTATTTTGTCTCCTCTACAACATTAAATTTACTCTTATCATTTCTAATTTTGTGGTATAAATTTAGATAAACACAAATACACCATTCTATTCACTTTATTATTTATCTTTTAATAATTAAATGTTATTTTTTCCAAAATCATTAGTAAAGGTGATTAATATTTATAATATCGATTATGTCCAAAATAAGATTACTTATAGAAAAAAACCTAAAACTAATAGACCAAATGACCTATCAACCTGTCCATGTAAACTTTTAAGTATATATTTCTTACAAAAACCATTCAATATTATGTTTATTTCATTTTTATAACATTTTATATGTAATAAAATGTGTACACCTAACATGTTTCTAAAAATTCCATGTGAGTCTTTTTCCTTCCCCATGAAAATCAACAAACTCTCCCACTTCATAATACATATAAACCCAATTATGATCGGCCAATACATGCCAAATACCCATACAAACATCCATATAATCCACCAATAATCATTCCCTTTGTAGGAATTAAACCATAAAATCCTTTTTTCACAAAGGAAAATGACTTACCCGATCAAGATGCCACCTTTTCCCTCAAGTCCTTTATTTTATTTTCTTATTCCACACATACACATTATTTATAAAATTATTGTATAAAAAGGCCAATATAATAATTATACTAGGATAATTTTATGGTAATTATTCATCCTAAAGTTACACACACATCCATATGATGGACAATGAACATACTGTTGATGTGTACGATGAACTTCTGCCTCACTAAATGATTATTTTTCAATTTTTATTACCACCAATCATGGTCGCCATTATAAGATAAACAATTTTTATATTTGTTATATATTATATTTATAATATATTCAATCTACTATAATTTTTATTCATAATATTACTTTATTATATCTGTATTATGTAAAATCATTTAGTTTGTTTGAGGCCACTTCAGCGGTGGTGTAGTGGTGCATGGTCAAGGGCTATAACAACGGTGTTCGGTGAGGTCTCGGTTTCGATTCTTGGGAGAACACTCTTGGGAGAATTACAACCACCAATGTACCTCTCATCTTTCTATGTCACCAGGTGTCTCACCGGGTGGGCAGAATGGGCGCAGTTCACGTTTCTGACAGATTGATGCGTCAAACCATCGTTGAGCAAGGTGTAACCCCGTGGGACGCTCTGTCATCTTGGCTGGAAAAGACTCCTTACCAATTGAGGCTTCTCAGGATGACCTCTTCATGAGGAGGGGGGTTCCTGGGTGTGGAAGGTTTGAAAAGGCCACTCCCATGTATTCCATTTTCTAAAGAAAAAAATTATTTTGTTTGACAAATTGTGGACTATCAACCCCTCAAAGCGACTTGATTCGTTCACACACTACAGGGCTTGTGTTAAGTAAAGTATTAGTAAATTCACATGATATAATAAAGGTAATTTAATAATTATATATATATATATATATATATATTATATTCTTTCTCCCAACACTATAATTAAACATAAATAATTTTTATGCATACATATGACCCACCAACTCAATGAACATTGATTTCTTATTTCATACTTATATATTATTTAAATTATTATTAAAACAATATAATATATTTAAATGATAATTATATCAAGTTTAAAATTATATAAAGATGATTTAATAATAAGGACAGTCAATGAAAAAAATTAAGACACATGCGATGAATAATTCTAATATTACCCGCAACGAAAACATATCATAGGATAATTAACTAGATGGTCATATAAAGTCATAATAAAACATATAAATTATTAGATAGAGTGATATGGTTGTGTAATATATGTATAATTAATTTATATTTATTATACACATTTTTTGAGTGAGTGAAATGACAGTCGGGAAATATGATAAAGGGATTTCTTCTCACTTTTTATTCTCGTGTCATACATGATAAGTTTTCTAGTCATTCCATTTGTGTATGAAATGTACTTTAAATGGTTATATTATTATTATCATATAATCAAATTTATGGGTATCAACCTATACATTTTTTTGAGTTGAAATTTATGGGGTTTATGTTTAAAATGTTACCAAATTTGTAAAATATTTTGTCTCAACATTCCTATTTTTGAGGCTCATGTTTTATTATGCAACTAAAATAAATTTTGATGGGTATATACTTCCATTTTTCATGGTATATCACTAATATTATTCTTTTAAATTTATATTAATATTTATGTAATTTATGTTTCTTACATGGAGAGTATGATCCTCATTTTCCATGTTATAAGTGTCTATTGTGATAATTTCATTAGATTTCGAGATTGTTTTTGTTTATACATCATTTATTGAAATATTATGATCCATATCTCATGAATATCCATGATATTCCATCTAATATATTTATTCCTGATATCCTCATGAATTAGATCATTTTTTCTAATTTTTAATACTTAATAAAATGTTATGAGGTAAAATATAGCCATCAGATTCTCCATTCATAAATCTATTGTAATAAAAAAACATTTTTTTTAAAAAAAAATGTATCAAAAACGTCTTCCAAATTTTTTTAAAATATATTTGCTGATCATTTTTTTTGAAATTGGGTTTTAAAAATATTTTATTTTATTCAAATCATACCTTATATGTTTACAAATCTATTTTCAAAAAAAAATCATAAAGGATTTATGTTTTAAAATTCACTTTCAATTTAGATTGGGTATTTTCTTTATGAAATATTTTTAAAAAATATAAAAAATTATTTCCCATATAAGATTACATACATTTTTTATATCCTTTCATTTATGGGGAATTTTTTCATTGTTCTGATTAATATTCTTTATTTTAATGGATTATGTTTTGATGGAATGATGTTTGGGGAACCTGTTTAACATTCACAGGTTATATGAATTTCAAACCAACTTCTTTTAATGGGTTATGTATATGATAAAATTATTATGAAATCTGTATTCATCGACATGTTTTGATATGATAACACTATTACAATTCCAATCTCATTTCACAGGTTATGATTTGTTTTTTTATGATCATGTGGCACATGTATGTATGATTTCATTATATCATTGTTGGGACCTATATCTGCATCCAATGCATTAGGTAAAGATTTATGTCTCATGAGATAGACTAAGTTGATCTTCGGAATGATTCCTGACTACTATACTGGCCATGAGAATGAACCATGTCTACCAAGATTGTATAAGGAGTGATCTCATGCTACCAAGATAGCCATGAGAGTGAACTAAGACTACCAAGATGGTATGGGGAGGGAAACCATACTACCAATATGGTATTGGAAGCAATGCATTGGATAATATGGGAATCATAGTACAATATGATGAGTTAGGAAAAATTCCATGTTTCATTCCAACATTATTCTTTCATGAATAAGGTTCTCTATTTCATTATTATTCATGTACTCTAAACTTCCATGATTTATTCCATTATTTAAAAATATGATCTTTGATTAATATGGTATGATCATCTCTTTTCATGATCATGTTCTCATTACATTATGATCATGATTATTCATTCATTTATCCCTTGTTTACCCATACTAAGCTCTTGAGGTCGCACATTTTTATATTTCCTTCCCTAGATTACAGTGATATGAATGACATTTTATGTGTCTAAGAAGGTTGTTAGTTACGATGAACCTTGTTGGAATTAATGTCAATCATTTATGTACAAGTGTATATGATTCCATATTTTAAAAGGCACTAGACTAGTGTGGTATTCATGTGTCAGTTTGTTTAATGTTTTATATATTCTGAAAAAGTTATGTAATGTTATTGTATGTTGACACGAGGTTGTTATGCCCAAAAAATTAATTATCTATTTTCAAGAATTTAAATATAATTTCCATGTATGATTAGTTCTATTTAAAATAATCTTCCTCAGGGATCAATATTTGAGATGAATCTGGCATATATTTCCATAACATCAAGATGAGAGAAACACCCTGAACATGAGATAAAATCAATGGAAACGACACATTGTAGTTAACTAATCCAAAATTATCAAGGACATCATATTAAAAATTACCCATCGATATATATTCATATTCAAAACAAATCACAAATAAACATTTTAGTGATGAAATAATAAAAATATATGTTTACCTATATAAAAATAATAATATTTCTACAGGAAATCCCCATTTCATTTCCCCTTTAACTATGTTGGCCTCAACATTTGATGATTAATCAACTCCATACATTTAATTTCCTCTACCAAATATGATTCCAAGTAATTAATTTGTCTTAAATCATAATAGAAATGTTTTTAAACCACATTCAATGTAATTCCTCAAATGGTTCTACATATATATAAGAAAGAAAACTATTTTCATAGGAAAAAACCATCAAAAAATGTTTTTGATACTAAATTCCCTAGTTCTCCATTGAATATTAATGAATCGTATTTTAAATGTTCAATTTTCATATAGTAATATCCAATATAATGAAAAGGAAATAAAATATTGATGAATAATTTTTACCCAATGACTACTAATGATCTTTATAAAAAAATGTGATCATTGTGTCTTGGTCTGATACAATGGACTGAGGCACTCCTTTTAATCTAATTATCACTATTAGATACATCCTTGAAAACTTGTCTAATGAAAATGTATCTTTAATATGAAAAAAAATTAAATTTATTTAATAAATAAATAAAAAATTCTCAAGATTACCATGGGAAGTACTTGTAAATCAGATCTAGAAATATGTTGGTGTATTTTCACATTTTCTAGATGGAACTAGAAGAGGTTAAATCATTCACATTGGTAATTATCATTTATTATTGACCAACTAATAAGTTAAACACGTAATGTTTAATTCTACAGTATGATGTTTTATTTCATAGATCCATTTATACTCTCGAAGAACACTATACATATTAGTACTACCCATATTACTGGATGATATAGAACTATGATCTTCACTAAAAAAATCATTCCAAAAGTTGTTTTCATATAGAATTAATATTCCTTTCCAAAAAAAATCATATTCTTTATCAATATGAAAATGAAAAATCTTTCATGTCTCACCGGATTGTAACATTCCATCAATTATTGATCCTCCTTTTGAGCTATCATAATTATTTTTTTCACACAAGACTATACTAAAATGTAAAAGAAAATGGAGTTTTTCCCTTAATCATAAACATCTAGTAAAAATTTATTACATAATTAAAAAATATATAGTGTTTCATACATAATATTGTTAGTGTTACATTAATTATTCAACTCAAAGCATCAACCACTTTGTTTTATTTTAATTAATGGTTATGAAGCTTGAAATCATAATTCGTGAATAATTAAAACAAAATAATATGTTTAATATCCAATTTTTATGAGTCGATATATATTGAATGTTTTTTTATTACTATATATTTCACACTCTTATAATAAAATTTTTTTCCTCACAATTATTAATGACTAAACCACAACAGCTTATTTCAAATCATTTGTCGTAAAATTTAACTCATGATGTTTAAACTGACATGAATCATAATGAATTATATGATATTTATGAATTATAAAAATGTCAACAATTTTTAATGAATCATCAATGTAGATAGAAAATTAACCACTTTTAAAAGGATTGTAAAAAATAGATCACTCACCAATATTATATTTAGTTCCTGAAAAAAATAATAAGACACAATTTTCATGATTAATTTAACTCCATTTTGAGTTAACATAGTTGGTTAGAAAACCATGAAACTTTTTCAACATACCCCTATTAGTTGCCAATATTCCATGAAAATGATGAGCCTCTATTATATTATTCTGTAATATCTATTTATTAGAAAATCTTATTTTAGCAAGGAAAATTGTTATTCTATCCATATAAATTGTATGTATAATTTATAAAATCATCATCCCCCAAAATTATTAGTTTTTTATTTTTCCAAAACTATTCATTTCATTAAGGATTTAAAAAAATTATTATTATTTTTATTTCATAATCCTATTTACTTTTACTATATAAAAAGTTCTCCTCAATAAACAAAAGAACCTATGAATTAATAGAAGCATGTAAATATATTTTAAAAATGTTTGTAGTTATAATAGGAGCACTAGAAACTCCAAAAAACAAGACATAATACTCATATTGAACAAAAATATTTTGAAATGATTCTCTATAACGTATTAATACTTTAATACAACTAATAGTGCACACACAATAGATCAATCACTACAAAAATACTAATTTCTCTAGTGTTGATCAAAAAAATCCTCGATATGAGGAAAATCAAACAATTTCATTTAATTGGTGTCATATAATGTATTAAAATCAATGGAATGACTTATGGAAACATTATTGTTTTTAAAAAATAAAATATGATCACACCATGGTGACATGTTTTTTCAATTGAATCCATTATCTATGAAGCGGGGCAATTTGTTTTCAATTTTAAAAGTTCTACATGAGCCATTAGATAATGATGTTTAAATCTATTATTATCATTACGTACATAGACGATGATAATATCAACCCCCATACCAAAATAAAACAAATAAAATAATCATTAAATAAAACCATCTGTATATTTAATATTAAAAAATAACCCATTTTAATATTATCATTAGTTTTAATAATATGACTTATAGTACATTCATTTCAACATTTAATCAAATTCACACATTATTGGTAAATTATCAGATGCAGAAATCATCCAATAGATCATTCGTAGCTATGAAATATATGAAATCATTAACAAATAAAATCCAATCCTAACAATGAATAGAATCAAAATAAAATATTACCAAATAAAAAAATTAGGAAAGTAAATACCATGTATTAAAATAGGAAGATTACTATAAAACAACATTTATTTAACATTTACACCTAGATATTTCACCAAAAGATAAATCTACTTTTTATGTTGTGATGGTCCCATTTTACTTGAAAATGTCTCAAAAAATGTAATGTGATGATCAAGAGTTAAAAAGTGAATTTTTATAATTTGAATAACTAAAATCATACCTATCACCAAATTATTTAATAGTCCACTATCAACCATAGTAATAGGAAAAGACATTTATGTACATTTATTTTCTAATCATGATTAGTTAAATACTATTAATGAAATTTTGTTCAGATATTCTAATAATCACCCAATTGTTTTTATATAAACACATCGAAACTTGATGGATATTGATTACCCCATTATTTAGTAATTCATGACTCTTTTCTCTATATTAATTGTGATGTTATAGAACATACAATAATAAAATCACTTTAAAAATCATGTTAATCAATCCCTAAAATTTCAATTTTCAGACTTCAATAATTTTGGAGATGACCACGAAACAACATAGACAGTTTACTCTAAATTCCCATCCACAATGACCATTTTTAATAGTTGATATACTGAGGATCATACATATAAGTCAACGGAATCACAACATTCCCATTATAAAGAACTATATTCTCATTAATTATAAATTTTCATGTAGACAATATTCTGTGTAAACATAATTTCGACTATAAGTAAAAAGTTTTTTTTCCTATAAATGTCTCCAATAAATAATGGAAGGCCCCTTCTAAATTTTTTTATGTTCTATTCATTTGTAGCTAAAACATTTTCATCATTTTCCTCATTGCAATGAATTGTTTTCCGATTCATATTGAAGAAAAATATTGGATGTATTTATTAATGAAGAGTATCTATATATTTCTAAATTATATGGAACAAATATCAAATTTATCTCAGAAATAGATATCTAATGAAAATCATCGATCATATTAAACATCAAAATGATAAATGAAAAGAGATTCATTTTTACGTTCCAAAAATCCCTTGAAATAAAATATTTTATCTATAGAATTATTCAAACATTCATCTATCAATAGGATAAATTGATCCACCAAAATATGGGCGATGATTTCCCATAAAATGATATGCTGTTGAAATGTACTTTAATGGGACATTATGTTCCCCTCTACCATAGATAAAACTACTCTAAATAGACAACGATAGTTATCCCATCACTATAAAAACTCTTCATTTCCAATCTCAACCACCTAATGATGCTTTCGTGGAAGGATAACATCCACTTGGATCAATTTCAAAATTGATAAGGAAATTATTTTATGAAAATTGGGTCAAAATAAAAATAGTTTTCATGATTACAATGGAAATATTTAAAATAAATATAATTTATAGTTTACTATAAAGTAAAATTTTTTAGGGGTATTTTATTATGATTCTACAAAATAATAAATTTATCAAAACATTACTATTATACCATCTATAAGAAAATATCCATAAAAATTATATTTTTCTTATATTTCAGTAAATTATTTTCATTAATTCACTTAGAGGGTCATTTCATGTTTACATTTTTAATAATTAGGCCACAATTGATACCTTACAAAACCATATAATGAAATTTGTATGCATACAATTAGACTATATTTTTCATAAAACATATAACTATCCGATTAATTCATGATTTATTTTCAATTAAAATATTAATATCTCCCACATTAATTATCCTTTTAACATACCTATCAAAAAATACAATGTAAAAATTTTAAAATTTTTTTAATGAGGACTAAAATGATAATAAAAAATAAAAAATAAATAAAACCATTAGTTTATAAAATAAATGAAAAAACATATTAAATATATCTATAACATCAATTTTATCTAATCAAATTAAATAATTTTTTTAGAATTAAGAAATACAAGATTTTTTTCTCAGTAGAATGCATAAAAAACATATTAAGCAATTAAAACCACATTTCAATAATGTACAACATCAAATTCATGTCAATATTTAATATCATGTTAGATGTAAGTCAAAGTCAATTGAATCCATATGACAGACCCTTTGGAAACATGACTCCTCATTACAAATAATAAAATGTATATTTCCCAATATACTAGAGCACTATCTGGGTACACCAATCATCTAATCTATAATGGGCTCACATAATACAATCTGGGTGCAACCATCGTATTAGAAGTAACATGTCCATATAGTGAAATTTGGATGCATCTGTCTCTCATGAATAATTATAATGTACTATATAATTAATAACATATTTTCATTTTCTCAATTTTCCATCATAATTATTATGAAAAATCTTTTAAACATGTTAATAAAAATCACAACTGGATATCTAAATAACGTTTGTGTTTTAGAATTTCATTTTCAATACAAAAAAACATTATATTAAAAAAGAAAGAACACAATGAAACTAAAAATGGAGAATGTATTTTATAGAATAAAAAATGAAATATTTTAGAGAAATATATAAATAAAAATACTGGGCATAGTATATGACAACGTCATTGTCATTATGTATAAAAAAATATAGCATTAATTTTGTAATTATCTAACGTGTTTCATATAATACACATGGAATTATTATTTTCAAATACATTGAAAATAATATAAATTATAATTAAAATTAACACTATAAATATCTTATATCCATAAAAAATCATTCATCAAATCATATTAAAATCACAGACTTGGATAAGGATGATTTGGAAGAAAAACATTAAAATGCACAGTTTTTTTGGAAATGTCCTTGTTACATTGGAAATATTTTAATCATAATCTGAGGGAAAGAATAGAATTATAAAAAACAATATATTTCATGATAATATATAAATTCATGATATAACATTTTAATGGGGTTTTATATAAACCTCAAAAACTTTTATAAGTATATAACAATGAAATAAGCTCTAATGAATTGATATTGAGGGGAATTCCATTACCTTGAGTTTAACTTGTCACATATTTATTTATATTAGTTAATATTAAAAAAAATTTAATTATTAATATTATTGAGGAAAATTTATTTTGTATTATTTAATTTTTGACTTATTATCATGTTATATACATTTACTAAATATTTAATGTTTAATTCATATGATTTGACCATATTTAGATTATAAGTCCAAAATAACATTTGTATATTGACTATGGTTATAAATGGAACTATTTAATAATATATAATAATAATAATAATAATAATAAGGGGTTCATAACCCATTGGTAGTGCACATGTTCACAAACGATGATACCATTTCTCAGTGATGAAAAAGTAAGAAAAATTATATATTATCTTTAAAAATGAAAAATATTCCATTAATATAAAAATAATCACATGTATATAAAATATAATGAATTTTAGTTACAGTATTTCTTTCCATGTGAAGAATTGATGAAAATGAGTCAAATAGTTTTATGAGGTTTCATTCCACATTACACACGAATTACATTATCATATACGTTATTGAATGGAGTGTAATAATGTTTTATAATATATAATTAAAAAAGAGGTATAATTATTTTATAAATATTATATACATATATGTGTGTGTGTGTGTTTTAGCTCAAGCATCATACCCAACCATGAGATGTTTTTATGGAAAAAATGACATAGGTATATGAGGAGGTAGTTCACCGTACATGTGAATGATGATTTTGATACCCATTTTATAGAAGGGGATAATGATTTTGGATATTTAATTAACACAATAACATATATGTATATAAATTATAATATGGTTATTACATAATAATTTTCTAATATATATTGAAGGGGTGGTTGATGTGATAAAATATAAACACTTGTTGAAAATTGTTACCTTTTCCTTGGAAAAATTACTTTAGATTCAACCAAAAAACATTTATGATGTAATTAATGCCAACAATAAGGCTTATAAGTTGTTATAATTGAATTATAGATGTGATTTAGGTAGTTATATAGTGATAAAATGTGTTTTCAATGTGTGAATAGAGGAGAGAGCAGGTGACCAATTATTAGGGAGGTGGTGAAACATATCTAAATTTGGAAAATAATGAATAAAAAAAATCTTACATTCATGCTCCACACCTCCAATAATGGACCATTATATATCATATAATTTATAAGGTCCATATATTTCACAAAAAATACATTATTCTATTTAATAATCTACATTAAAAATGGGGGTTCATAACCCATTGGGCGCAGGGTACTGTAGCAGCACTGTAGTACTACTATAGTGGTGATGGTACTGTTGAACGACATGTACTATAGCAGAGGCAGGGCACTATAGCAGTGGCATGGTACTGTAGTAGTGGCTGGTTCTGTAGCAGTTGGGTTACTATTCACAGAATGGGCATAGGGCCAATAATTTGGGCCAGCGGGCTATGTAATGGGCTACATGCCCAATAGGCCTTCGGGATATGTAATGGGTCTCCCACTACACAGTTAAAATAAGTATTCGCACTAATTTAATAATAAAAAGAGGCTTCTGCCCCAACCTTAATGTAAATATTATTCTATCTATTAGTTCGTTTAAACCATTATATTTTTAGTCTGACCGCCTATAAATCCATTTTTACATTAACCACTATAATATTTTTTCTCTATTCATTTTATGAATTTTTTAAAATATTTTAAAATGTAATTTATTATTCTTAAAAAAATTGAATCCACATTATTGAAATCAATTTACAGAAGTGGAAAATATTTGTTTAGATCAAAACCGATAGCCTCAGGGAATAAACGTGTTTTAAATGATATTATTGTTTTGAGAAAATTATGATTATATGTTAATTCATATAATAATAATAATAATTGAATGAAATTAAATTATTATTTAATAATATATAATATTTACATCTAATTTAAAACATTTCCCATTAGTAATTTAAATATTAATTAAAATGGAGAACCGTAAAGCAATTTAATTTTTTTTTGGAGAAACATGTTTTTATAGCAAAAACCATAAGTACATAAAAACAATATAATGATATTTAAGAAGTATTTAATAGGACTGTATATGAATAAATAAAACTAATATTACTTGAAATCATATTGGGAATTATAAAATTAATAAATTATTGAAGATAATTTTTTTTAAAAAATCGGAATTTTTTACTATTCAGTAAAAATAAATACTTTCCAATACATTTAAAATATTTACCAAAAGAAAAAAATTATATGATTATTTAAAAAATATAATTAATTTTTATATATTTAAATTTATAAAATATATAAATTAATGTTTTAAATAAAACCCATATAAAGAAAATATTCTATTAAAACTACATCTTTATTTAATAAGTAAATAATATTTTAATAATCAGTATATATATGTTAATAAAAGTTAAAATAAATTACCTAGACATTAACTAAGTTGTTATAGTATAAATGTAATTTTTAATTAGAACTTGAGTAGGTCTAAGAGATATAGACTATTTATTTAATTATGTTTTCATAACAAATTAAATTGAGAAAAGAACTATTAAAACCTATATGTCAACATCATTTGAAGACAAATTGGCTTATATATATATATAAATTGTTCGGACATATATAAACAATTAATAAGAAATTTATTTTCAGATTATAGTGTAAATGTGATATAACGTGGAGAAAGCACAATACTAATGAAAAGAGGGTTGTTCATAGAGATCACACAACAAAAGTTCCATAGTTATTTTATGATTTAAATTAACATCTTAGATAATTAAATTAGATTAATTAATTACATAATTCATTATATATTAAATCTATATTTGATATAATATAAATTTATCATTTCAATTTATACCTATTTTAATGAGGTATAATATTTAATATCATTTTTAGGTCATTTGTTTCATAATTTCTTTATCATATTACTTATTGGAATTTCTTGATGATCATATCAACTGGTAGTACAAAAATATATTTGAAGTAAAATAATATTAATTTCACTAATAAAAGTTCAATAAACAAATGTATATATTAACTATTTGATATAGGTATGATTAATTTTTTTAAAATTTTAATTTAATACCCTTATCTCAATTAAGTGATTTTACCTACCATAGAAAACATTTTTTTCTATCATTTTATATTATATGTATCAGATGATTTGAAAACTCAAAATTTTGATTAATAACCATATTATAGTAAAATATAAAACAATTAAATCATAAATGGACATTTATTAATGAGGATGATTATTATACTTTAAAATGTCCTTGAAGGCGGTGAACCATCTATGTTTTATTCTACATTTTTTTTGATCAAATGATGTGTCAGTGAAGAATTATTATTCCTTATTAAGAATAATATATAATTATATTTATGATAAAAATCATAAAATATTTCATTGATTGGGATAGATATGTTTGTTATATAAGAGTAATAAAATTAAATCTACTTTAGTTAACACTTTACATATCCCATTGGTTTTCTAATTCCAAACTACCCCTAATAGATCCACAAATTCACCATTGGATGACACCAGAAGTAGTTGGACATGGTATATAGTTTTTTTGGGTAATTGAACTTATTTGTTTCATTCTCCAAGGCATATAATATGGATTGATAATGGGTTTAGTATGGTGGTATTTATAGGTGTAATAGAGGTGTTTTTGGAATATTATAATGATTTTCTTATTATTTTGTCTCCTGAATAAAATAATATTGATTCATCTATAATAATAAATGAAATATTGAATCATTTTATTACAATTTTATTCTTACATCAACCATGACTCTGAAAGAAAATTATTTTTTATTTTACTGTGAAATATCATATTTTAAAATATTTCACTAATCACCAAAATTTAAACTATTTTATAAAACTAAAAAAACAAACTATTACAGTTTTCAGTCAATTATATTAAAAAATTGAAAGTAATTTAATAAAAAAATTATAACTCTGATAGATTTATTTTTAAATAAATTATATATTAATTAAAAAAATAGTCATTTTATTATTTTGATCAATTTGATGACCCTATAAAAAATATCATATGGTAACATAAAATAATATTCTTATTATGTTAATAAGTTATAAAAACGTTTTAAACCATAAAATTAAAATAATGTTTATAGACAACTATAATTGTAAAAAAATGAAAAAAAACATATATGTTTTAGAAAAATATATCGTATCATTTTTATTACATATATTTATTTTTAAAGTGACATAAATATGACATATTTTGATTTTATATTAATAATAAGTAATTTTCTCCACATTATAACATGTATGTAATATCATTATGACAAGTATATTAATCATGATAGCCATGTTATTATTCTAATTATAATATTATTATTCTAACGATGACATTTTTAACTTTCAAGTGGGTTCCATACACTCAATAAATACATTCTATTTTATCATTTCATTATTCGAAACATAGTTTATTTAATGTTTATAAAGAAGTTATGTGATTAATACTATAAGACCAATATTTTTCATTATTTCTTTAATATTTTTTTTGGTTGTAGTTATTCAGGTTGTTCGAGAAAATCCGAATTTCATTTTAAAGTTGTATTATATTGTATTTTTTTTCAACTGTAATATAATAATTTCTTATAGAAAATATATTTATCTATATTTATTAATAAAATAAATATTTTAATTATTTTGTTTCATAATATTTTTCATGTTCTTTAAACTACATTAGAAAATATTAACAAATAATATAAAGGGATATTCCATTGATTAAAATCCATGTCTGTACAATCTTCCCCAATTTTGAAATTTCCTCTAACAACCCAATATTGGAATATAATTTTATTTATCATTTTAATGGAATTGGTTTCATTGTATGATATTTGAGATGAATTAATATTTTGATTTTTGTTAGTCTTGGGGGGTGGATTGGGAGGTTTTTGTACATATTCATGGTTAGTGTGAATGGTATGGGGGATTTGTTACACCCATAGTATAACTTCTCTATGGGTGTGACTGTTGGATGGTTTATCCCCTTGAGTTAGCGGACTTTTTTTAGGATTATGTTTATGTTTGTGGATGTTTTCTTCTCATGGTTAAGGTGAATGATTAGTTTAACCCTATATCCTAAGTTAGTAGAAGTTGCACTATTAAGGTGGTTCATTAAACAAACCATGAATCATAAGTGTGGTGCCTGTGAAATAGTATACATTGGAAAAAATCATTTTTTAACTTTTTTAGATTACCATAATACCCACCATAAGATTTCTATTGTTGGATTTAACCTTCTATTCTTTTTGGTTTTTTACATTAGACACCTCACGACAAGTTACCCATCATGGACCCCCTGGAGAATTTTGGCTCATCTTGGTCCCTCCAAGTGTAACATAATGATGTTTCTTGGTTATTATTTACCATCATTCATAGGTTAATAATCCTCTGTCTTTTTCAATTTTTTTTCCATTTCTCTTTTTTACCATCTTCATTTCCTGTGTTTTTTATTGGTAGTTTCTCTATTGGATGACCCCTAAGAGATAAGGGTGATGTTTAGATTGATTCAATTTTTTTAGGTTGTGTACAATTTCTCTTGTGGTGTATTCTTCCATCCACCTAATGAATCATTGAATTATAAATCCATTTAAGAAAATGTTTTTGTCTATATTCAATCCATCATAATCATTTGAGTATTGAGTTTTCTTTTACTTCCTTCAAAAGTCTATAATATTTATTTTGATGTGTTATTGTAAAGTGTTATGGAATTTTCATGATAGAAAATGGGTTATAATTGGTTTCTAAATGGTATATTTAATTATTCTTATATTTTGATTTATTCCTTTTGTTTGAAATAAAAATTCAATTTATCTATTAAAGAGAAATTGGGCATTTGGAGTGGGATTCTCCCTTATTCGTATTTTTTGGAATGTTGTTGGGATGTGTGTTCGGTGTTATATGGAAAAATTAGTGACATTATCATGTGATTATTATTTAGGGATTATTATGGTTTTTTAAAATAATTGTTGTATCATTAAATATTATGTTTCAATGTTATTAAAATTATTCAGGTGTTAAAAGATGGTTTTCTAAAATGGAATGGGTTTTGTGGCACATGAACATCATTTGTTGGTAACTCAAATGTGTTTGAAAATTATTAATGTGGTGTTAAGCATGAATCAAAATAGATTTTGTGTGTGTGTTTATATGGAAAGAGCTTTTTCTCATCATAATGCATGGATTTAAAAAAAATTATTAATGGTTTCATGATACCCATTTGGAAGATGGGTTACAATTGGTTCTTCATTGAACAATGTTTTTAAAAAGTATCCTCATCAATTCCCACTTTATTTTTTAAAAAGGTATAAATGATTTATAAATTTGGTGTTGGGGATTCTTGTGGCTCTAAATGTGGATTCATTTTTTTTCTAAAATAATGTCTCACTGGTCATTTTATGGTTTGTATTGATGAATAATGGGCATAATGGAATATTTTATGCCACTCCTTTTGGTTTCATGTATTCCCATAGCTTGAAAATAGTTTTGTATTTTAAATATAATGGTTAATTTGGCATTCATTCATGTGAATATTGATTTCTATACTTAATTTTATAAAGGATAGAGATTTATTTGTAAATTTATTTGTATTTTTCATGTTAAAAGAATATTTAGCACTTTCTATTGTCTTTGAACGATTGGTTTTCTTTTGAAGTTTGGTTAATTCAAAGTTGGATCCTAGTGATTAATTAAAAATTGTTTTTAGAATATATGTGATGTGTCAGTTCGGTGGGTATATTGGCTTTCCTTGAAAATTGAATTGAAATCGTGGGTAGCGTTAAATCCCAATTGTTCAATTATAATGAATGTGAATTTTTTTTGGGAAACTCAAATGAAGAGATGGCCTGATTTGTACTTGGAAAAATTGGCTTTCATGTGTCTTCGGGATGAGTTGCCTTATGATATAGACACCTCTAGGTCATTGATATAGTATCCCATCTAACTTCTCATGCACAGTAATTTGTTAGAAACCACTATACATTTGGATTCATTCAAATATAGGTGATCGTTCATGAGAAAATGTATTTTATATTTATATGCCAAGTTTCACTTTGTAATTTTATTTGGGTATTGACGGGAATCATATATAGTATTGAGTAATGTTTTCTTGTTAACCAAAATTAAATTGGTTGGTATCCCATGGATTTACTGAAATTCCATATACGACATGATACATGGTTTTCCAGTCAAATGAATTTTGGTGGTTATTGAATGTGGAGTTGCACCATATTATGGACGGTGAGTTTGAACTGAGTACATCTAGTGATTTCCACTAGAGATGTTCGAGAATAAATCTTGAGTAACGATATTTATGTCATCTTTATTATTGTTGTATATTCTATATTGGAATATCAATTTGTGGTTTATTTTCTAGATTTTATTATGTTCTTCACAACGTTATTTTGATTATCAAGTTTGGATTGTGTTTCGGTTTTGGTTTTGGAAATTCATTGGGGAATCTAAACTTGTTTTTGAAATGGTAAGCTGTGTCTATTTATTCAAAAATTGTAATTTTTTAATAGATTTTTAATTTTTTTCAAAATTAATAATAGACTATT
Source organism: Viscum album (assembly GCA_963277665.1). NCBI lineage: Eukaryota > Viridiplantae > Streptophyta > Magnoliopsida > Santalales > Viscaceae > Viscum > Viscum album. The sequence continues at coordinate 330,011 of CAUJRU010000629.1, forward strand.
TTTCGAAAGAATATTCAAAATATTGATTATAGACTATTTTGATGAAAAAATTAATGGATTATACAATGATTTCCTATATAATATTTTGTCCTCATACCATAATTATACATTTATATGTTTATAAACAAGAGATGTATTGAAATTTTAGGTTTAATGTTCTTGACAGTTGATCTAGGTGCATTTTTATAGTGCTGGTCTTGTGGTTGGTGGTCCCCAAGAGGACATCTAGTGAACATGTTGCATGGTTCAGTTTTAGTTTTGTTTTAAAATTTTCATAGTTTGGTAGTTGTTGTACCTGGATTAGTTAATCATATTTTTTGATGTTCAGTTTTAGGTCATGATTTTTATTCTTTTGGTTATTATGATCCTAGTTTTTTGGGAATAAATAATTCCCATTTTTATTAATTTCATATTTGGTATTTGTTTCCAGCCCATAATAATTGGGAATACCATACATTCCATGTGTCGAACTAGGTCAGATGTTGGGTTGGATGGAATGAAATCTTATTTCTTAATGTTTAACAATAAAAATTTATTTTTACATTACATGATGAAAATATATTACGATAATTTTTCGTAATGTCTTACTCCAATTCCCATATCACCTCAAAAAATAGAATTATTCTCTATATTACATTAACAATATGAGTTTTTTATTTATTAGAGATTTATATCGATGCCAAATACCTTCACATGAATCTTTTCAAAATATAAATCATTCATTGAATATACCACATATAAATTAATTACATTGTGAGGTATGTTATAAAAATCCTTAATAGTGATATATGAAATACTCTACATACATGAGAAATTCATAGTGGAAGTGCAGATAGATATGCTATATTTCAGATAAAATTGGTAATATCAATGTTACATTGAATGTAGGTTATTGTTCATCCCGAATTTCATAACCCACTAAGATGGAGACATTTGTAGTAACACATAATCTTCAAAATCATATATTAGATATCATCAATAATTTGAAATCAAATTATTCATAGAGTTGTGAGGAGTAGTAATGTACTACTGAAAGTAATTGACCCTAATTACTATTTACTAGAAAATATTTTTCCTTTTTTCTTTTTTCATCATCTTGATCACAACATGTAGGTGTTTAATATATCATCATATAAATTTATTCATATTAATACACTAAGAGTTTTGGGTAAAATTCAATATATTTTAACAACATAGAAAAATAAAAATATTGATATCATCACCTTTTGATGTCCACATTGTAGGATATGAACTTTCAGTATAGTTTCTGGACATGATAATTAGGATGACCATCAGATTTTTTGTCATAAATGTTTTTGATGGTTGATATATTTTTATATAATGATTCATGATATTTTCTATCATTTAGTAGAATACTATATATCGATCATATATAATGGTTATATTTAATCAATGTGGCCTAAAAAATTATTTAATGAATGTAAGGATATTTTATTAAGTGATATTTCCCTCCAAATTGGAATTATTTTTTCAATATTCTATAAGAATATAATGACAATATATATAGAATAATTTTTTGGATGTATTTTGTAGTCCTATAATAAAATTAAATTCTGATGTTATGCCATTTTCATATGGGTTAGTGTACTGGTCACATCATCCCCATCAACTATTTATTTTCTATCTTTCATATACTAATAAACGAGGAACAATGATGCATATTTCTTGATCCACTTCATCGTAATTCCCCACCACAAGGTCTTTTAGAAAACTTGAATCATATTTTTGGTCCCTTTGAGGATGGAGAGGGTTAATCAATGTAAATAATTCAAAAACTCCATAGCTATCTATGAATTTTATTATTGGAAGTGTCGTAACCATAATCTAACAAACTGTATTTTATCAGTTTTCGATCTTTGAGTATTTGAGATTTCATATATCTACCATTATTTTCTAAATTTACACAAAATGTCATTGGGAATAGCTTATCTTATCTATAATGGATGGATGTTAGAATATTGGTGAATTTAATAACGATATCCCTTCCTTTATAATTCCCATGGCCACATATTACATCTCTAAGAATATATTATTCTTCTCGATTCACATTAATGATAATGTTTCCAAATCCTTTCTATATAGGTAATAAGAAAAATTGTTCTCATTTATATGATGGTAGTGTATTGAGTAATCATTTTCATTTATCATCGTTATCCATACATTCTGGGGTATTTTAATACTTCTTATGTGAATATATTCCTTTAGATATTATGATTTTTATATATTTCACATTTATCCAAAATTTATAAATCCATAATATTTTCAACATGTGTATTACTATATCCAAGAAAATATAATGTTTTTATATTTTTTCTAACTAATATTTTACATCAATATGTCATAGTTTATCAATATTAAAATTTTAATCAATATAGGGAGTAATACAAAATTTGAAGAATCTTTGAATAACATGAAACGTTCCCTACATTAAAAAAGTTTGAGGTCTGTTGTAGTGATAAAAATCACTTTTAATTCCATAAATATATCTTCACATTTAATAGTCCAAAATCATTACTCCATTTAAACTCATAATGGTTTGTGTGGTTGTTAAAAAACGTATTTTTATAACCAATTTTCAATAATAATAGGGTATAGAAAATAAAAAATATTTTTTCATTAGATATGTTATTATAGGACACTCTCTAATTTCCTTTTTTAATGGTCTATATTTATCCCTAAATTGGTGATAAGACATCATAAAATGACATTTCATCAATCCAAAAAACAAATTTACTATACAATGAATATAGCATCTCCTTTGGTAATGTCCATAGCATTGTTTTTAAATTTTCCTCAAGGTCCTCTTTTATTTTATTGGAATGTAGAATATTCCCTATAAAGGATACCAAAAAAGTATCAGTGTAATATAAAACCAATTAATAACAATATCTATGATGATTAATGTATAATTAGCGAGTTATAATGGAATTAGTATGGACTCATAATGATCTGAAAAAGTTAAAAAGGGTGTTTTATGAATATATTCAATTTTAACATTTAATTACTGATATAACAACTGAAGTAAAAGTATATATTCATATTAGTCCTACATAGTATTTGGATTAATTTAAAAATATATCAAAGTGGATACATATTCAATAGTAGTATTTTTATTAGTTAATGGAAAAAAATTATATATTTATTGATACATATTTTGTATCGTTGATTATTATTTTCACACAAAAAATATAAGAATTATGGTGTATAAAACCCTCGTTTATATTCCAATAAAAAACTTATTTTGTTTTTCCAAACTCCATGCTTTCCATTTTTAGGTAGTATTTGATATGTATAGATATCAAGGTATAATGTCAATTTAGAATGAAAATAATTGTTCTTCTGGAAGCCCAATATACTTATCAAGGAATACATCTATCTATTCCCTTACAATGGGAGTGCCATCAAGAATGATTCTCTCAGTTGTATCAATAATTAGATAACATTATTATTGATCATAAGGAAATAATATCTTAATTTTTTAAGAATATTTCATTGGGTTTTCTTCCTTATCATTACTATTTTATAGAACATGAAGATGACTAAGGATGAAAATAGTGATGTTTGTCTATAGATTTTTGATGTATTATATATATATATATCCAATCCATTCCCAATACATCATAAAATTCTACTAAATTAAGTTTGAAAATATTTTCATATAGGTTCATCCCAAAAAAATTAAACAAGGAAAATTTATATATTTAGGATGACATAATTTCAATATTTTTCTCACATATTGCTCATTCAATATATTTTTATGTGGTTCATGATTTTTTCATTACATTCATGATATGAGATAATGAAAGTAATCTTAATAATATAAGAAATTTTATCCCTATAAATGGATTATTCTCACTCCTTTGACGGTTTTATTCTTGTTTTCGTAGTTTACTATATCCCAAATAAACATTGAGACAATAAAAATCAAAATAAAAATAATATTAAAATGGAAAAAATGAAATGATATTAAATTACTTATAAACGACACATATATATTAAAATATAAATTTATATCATTATGTACTAGATTTATATTCTTATTTTTCTTATTTTTTTCTAAAATAAAAGACTATTCCAGTCTATCATAATGGTTCATAAATTGTTTGTGAATTTTCTATGTAATATCCCATTTGAGTAGAAAAACATGTTTGAAGAAAGGCCCATTATTCATGAACCAAGTAATTTATGACTTAACAACTATTCCACCAATTTCATGTTTATTAAACCAATGTAAACTATTCTAAATCCACATCTACCTATACTATAAGAAAATTTTGTAATTTCATGGAATATACTCACTATACACAATACGAAAAGTTCATAATATATTTCAAAAATTATACTAAAACATAGTGTTATACATTAATTATCCAATAGATAATCCATATAAATAACTATACCTTCCACTCATATTAACATTATCATCCTAAGAGGTTTACACATATTGTTACATTATTTTTAACAAAGATTATTAATATAAATACCGAGGATCAAATGACATACTATCGTCGGAGTACATGGTACAAAAATCAAAAATATGAAACCCTGATAAAATTGATAAATTTTAAGATTAAAAATGGCCTCATAATGACAATAAAAAATTTATGACTCCATACCATATTATAGTGTATACATAAAAAATTGGGTGAGTGAAAAAGCCCAGTAAATGAATAATCATGAAAATGAATCATATAATATGAGTAAAAAGGCATGAAAAAATATCCTAAATAAAAAACATAATGGATAATCGAATTATAAAATGTAATAATGAACACTTAATCATAAGATAAGGAAAATATTGAATTGTGTTAGCAATAGAAAACATGACATATGTATAAGACAATGTTTATTTCCATGAAAACATCACATGATAGTAAAATACCACTCATGGATTGGGATTACTCTATAATCCTTTACATATTTTCTAATGTGATAGAATCATTTTTAAAATAAATTTTAGATATATATGGTCTCTTACATCATAGCATGTATATTATTATATGTGACACCTAAGAAAATCAGATGTAGAGAAGTAACATATTAAATACACATGGAGTGAAATTATTTACGAAATCATGTAGTAAAATTGAAATGAAATTTATTCATGATGTCCATGAAAAATAATATTATATTGTAAAATAATAAAGTTAAGAGATATAGATGGTCAATTTAAATATGTTTTTTGATATAATGAAATTGAAAGGTATACTTTAAACTACTTATATCACCATCAAGTATTGTTTTATAAAACTATGGAAATAATTGGGGGAATATAAAAATAGTATATAAAATAAAAATAAGATTATTATAGTGAAAAAGAATGTTAAGAAAGATAAATCACAACCCTTGGAAAATAATGTAGTTAAGAGGATCACTTGTCTTAGGTTCCATAATATATTTTCACATTCACTGAATGTTAAAAAAATTAGATTAATTAATTTTATATTTCACCAACCATTCAATTCATAGTTTTATTAATATAATTTTTATATATTTATTTTTAATCATTTTAAATAGAAATAATTTTTAATTCCTTTCATTGTGACAAAATTTGTAAAATGGTTTCAATGTCTAATAACAAGGGGATAATTATTGATTTTCATCTAAAACTGGGTAAAATATAAAGAACATAATTTAAATTTAATTAATTTCCTTATATAAATTTATTAGGAACAAAATACCCTTTCCTTAGAAGAGATAAGAAATATTCATGTTGTAAAAACTATAACATTATACGATTAGTTCATTTTTTAGTTTTTAATAGCCTTCATGAAAAAGATTCATTTAATTATATATTATTTTAATATATTAATTCTATAAAATGAAATAATATATATTATACATATATTAATCTTAAATTTCCTAAAAAATATTTTCATTGACTACCTTGAAAGTGTTAGAGAAAACAGATCTATGCTATACATGGAGGTAGTGAACCAAAAATATATTTAAAAACATTTTTATTTTACAATATCAACATGTAGCATAGAATAGGAAATTTCATCCATTGAAATATAAATATTAGTATATTCATGATTACATTGGTACTATGTCTCGGTTTATGTTAATAATTAGAGGAGGTGGTCAATATAAATTATTAAATTAAATTTATTTTAGATTTTTTATGTCCTATTGTTTTTCCTATTTTAGTTTACCCCATATGGATCTTTTATATAACAGTCAATATGTTATTGAATATCTCTACTTTATTAAATTCAATTTCATCGATAACTTACGTTTGTTTTAACATAATGCTTAATCAAACTGTGAAATAATATTAAATATTATTATTTCGACACAACAATCATAAACTAGAAATTTATATATTGGATGTGAATAAGATTATCATTAATATGAAATATATATTTATTTCATATTTATTAATTCATATTAAATAAGAACTTAAATTTTAGTCATTTATTCATCAAAAATATGTTTTCCTAAAAAAATATTTTAGGTGTAAATATTAAAATAATTTTATAAATATTATATAAATCATAATCTATAAAAATAATATAATATTCTAAACGAAAATATTAAAATTATTTTATAGTGAGTTTTTTGGAATTATTGTGAAGAGATTGTTGTTCTAGTGAATAGTAAAAGAAATGATTTTCTAAAAAACTGTAATTTAATTTATATAGAGAGGTACAATTTTGATATTAATTTTTTGTGAATATAAAATAATGACACATTAGATAACTATAATAAAATTAACTTAATTAAAATAATTCTTATTCCTTATTTTGTAAAAAATACAATTTTGGGCATACCAATGCTTTTTCTTGAAAACAAAATGTTTTACATTGAATTTTTTCAGAATGTTTTTATATAAAATTCTAAAATATATATATATATAATTTTTATAATATATATTATAAATTTTCAAATATGGTCCAATTTTTTTTTAAAAAAAATTCGTTTTTATTAATGGTCTAAATGGATAGTAACCATTGTAAAATTTATTTACTTGACTAATGGTAAAATATTCTAACTTATGCAAAATCAATGTGATAAATTCATAATTATTCATCCTAATTATTATTGGATAAATTTTATTATTCCAATATCACATAAGGATCTAACTTTCTTTGTTTAATAAAAACATATCCATCATAATGGCTCATATATTTCTCAAATTAATGATTGCCACAAAATATCATGTGGTTTTTGTTTAATGTCTTTTATGTTTCCACATAGGAAAAAAGAAAATTATTAATGAAGATAAATATTAGTTCTTATATGAATGATATTTCTTTCATAATATAAATTTATTTTTAAATTTTATATATTATATAATTACGTTAAATTCATCAACAATGCTTAAATGATATTTTATTAAATTAATAGAAAATAAAATAAATGATTTGAAAATATAAATTTCATATATTTTCCTTTGTTTAATATTTATAAAAAAATTATTATAATTATATTATATATTAGATTTGTTTCATTCATTTAAGTTGTATTTCCCCTTTTAACATGATGTATTTGAATTCAAAATAAATAAATAGTGAAAAAATTATTTATTTATGAATGTAATAGTTTAATAAATTATTTAAAATTCATAAAAATATTATATTAATACATGTAAATATAATATATATTTAAAAACATTTATTTTACATTTATGAGTCCATTTTCTATTTATAGAAACTTTCTCAAACTTTTATAATTAGAATAGTCGTTACCATGGTTATGGTAAAACATAATTATACAAGGGATTAATAAACACAATATTGTTGAAAATGTATCATAATTAAGTATAAATTTTATTTTTGATTTCAATAAAACTCTATAACTTAATATCTTTAAATAAAATTCCAATTAGAGGTATTTTTCAGAATAAATGAATTTATTATAGTTTAATATATTGGGAAATTTCAAAATTGTCCCTCAACTCATTTTTGAAGGGGATCATCCTCCATCACTTCTTTACACCACATTGAGCCATTTATCTCGACCATAATATGATAATTTATCTTATAAACATAGTTATCTATGTTCATGAGGGTTTAGTCCTTCCAATTCCGTACTTAGGTCACTTATTTGGATATATAAAGGATCCCCTTTGTAGAAGAGGTAATCGTCCTTACCGACTCATTAAAAGATTTTTATTCTAATACTTCCTCTCCATGTGTTGTTTCCCTAATAAATAAAAAACTCTAATATAATATATATAATAATTTTTTGTTATTATTATTAAAAAACTATATTCATATCAAACATAAAACAAAATCAATGTTTGTGAATATGAAAGGCATAATATCTCCATGAATTTTGGTATTTTCATCATCACAACATTACAATGATTGTTATAATTATTTTTATAGTATATATATGGTATTTATTACATGATTTTGATTTAGATAATTATTATATCACAAGATTTTCTACCATTTAACACATTAATGATATGACTTTTTCAGTCGTCCATACTTAAGATGTACCATCTCAAAAATGTAATGTGATTCATTTTATACGATCAATATTAGATAATGATTCTAAAACTATATGTAATGAATAAGCATGGTATTTAAAATAATAATTTAATTAGTATGATTATGGATCTATATCATGCACAAAAGAAGGAAATTCATGAAAAAATATTCATGATAAAACATGGAAATTAATACATTAAAAAAACGAAAATAATGAAATATTATTAATGAATGGGTTCTAAGATGTAGTATACTGATCACATAATGAGTAATAAATATGACTATGGTTTTATAATAAAAAATAAAATTATTTAGACCATATACACGAGGTTAATTTTTTCTCCAATATGGTGAAGTATGTCATATGGGACATTTTCTCAATTTCACATCATTGAGGAATATTTTAATATTATGCACATAATTTAATCCTGATTGTGTATATTCTACATATGTGATTTATTTATGATCATCATTCATGAATCAAGTAGTTCTCTTAGATATCCATCATGGATATGATTATTATTTTTAGACGTATACAATTATTATATATGGTGTTTACTCAGAAAGTGATTTGATTAACTAGAAAATAATTATATATATATATATCTCTTTTACATAATATGTATATATATTGATATATAATATTGATGCATTAATATAATTTTTATTCAATATGTAATAATTTCTTTGGACTTGCAATAACAGGTGGCGATTTCTATATGAAATCCCTATGGTGTATTGATACACTCATGACTTGAATTATTTGGCCAAATTATATGGGTTTTACACTTAAATTATATAATGTCTTCTGATAGATTTAATGTTAAGGGTATAATGTATCCTGAAATCAATATATATAATCGTTTTGTATTTATTTCATTAATAATTCTTTTATTTTTAGGCATTATATTTTCACTATGATATTATTCATGGAATCAGATTGTGAACAAGGTTATTCATTAAATAGAATTTTTATTAAATTGTTAATATTTCCATAATGTTTATTCCATGTCATATAATTATTTAAATGAAATTGATTATGTGGAATTTTTCTACTGTTAATTTACCATCACATATTGATTATGAAATATTAGTTCGTGATAGATTCTTTTGTATGTTACTATTACATGGAACATGAGGCAACCCTTTCATCAGTTCTCTTTTTCCTAGGATATCATCATCATTGATATATTTTTAGTATGTATGAAATAAACACCACAAAAACATGACTGAAGCCTTGTACTGAAATACTAAATCCTAGAGAGGCCTAAATTAATGGACCCCTGGCTGATCCCCTATAATTATGTTCAACCTATATAGTCCCAGTTGAAGAGAATTTGAGAAAAATATGATATTGGAAATCTGGTCCACCATCGCGATGTAGGTTACATGGTCAGCAACATTATTTCACACATGGCACATGTGGACCACCTTGAGATTGTTGTTTCTAAGGATGGACATACATATTTTAATGATATATTCTATCAACCATGGAGTGTCTCCTTTTATATGTATACAATGATGGATAATATTTTTGTCAATTTCTAACAATTTGATATATATATATCCTTAGGTACACATAAGCTCAGCCTCATCTACATCGCATTGGAATCCATCTTGAAAGAGATCCCCCTCCCAAAAAAAGCAGTAAAGGCAAGAAGGAAACTTCCCTATTGTCCTATACCACCCCTCCATGTCGCATGATTTCCATAATACAAGACCTGTAAAAATTCACTTTGAAACCCATAACTGGTAGTTTCCACCAAAACATGTGTCCCCTTGGACAGGAAATTGAACATTACACCATTGTTAAACTCAAATAAAAATCTATCAGAGAAGGATATTCACCCTATATTTGAACCAACAAAACATGTCAATGATATAAAATCTTATTCGAGAAATAACTGATCTTTCAATGAATATTACCCATTCAGTCCCAACATTGTTCTTAGCCTTTCATATACACCAAAATTATGCACTATTAATAATCTATCTAGGCCTTCAATCCTACCTCGAAACAATCGATCCATGGAGCCAACTATCCATAAAAGAGGACCCTAGATTATCTAGGGAATGAAGGATAGTAAAATATCCAATGATCTTCTAAACATCCATAGCTCTTTCACCCACCAAATATTGGTGATCTTCATTCTCCACCATATATCCCTTGTAGTAGTGGCATCTAAATACTTGGTTTACAATAATAATCTGCAGATTATTACCCATGGGGCCAACTTTATTCCTTACTCTACCTGTATGAATGTTAAACTTTTTTCTACATCTCTCACACCAGACTACATTGTTCTATGAATCTCGCTGCTCTTGAGGAAGCAATATCCGAAAAAATACTTCAATGATATGGCCCCTATCATGGAGTTAGTGAACACACATTTTCCTATTTCTGAATTTAACATAATTTTATCAAACACCCATTGTTATTATTTTATCACAATGGAGTTGTTAAATCTAGGATTTAAATTGGCCTCCCAAAAAAAGATCATTAGTGCATGTTTTCCCATTGAAACTTATGATCAAAACTGCCTAGTTGTGGAACATGAATGAGATTTCCTCTTCCCTACAATTCATGGGGAGTTTTGAAGTATGTTTGGAATAATATAGTGAATCATATAAACTAAATATGACACATGACCACCTGTATATGAATTCCATCGACCTTGATGGGACATAATTTTCCCCCATATTGTGTACTCATACATAACCTCCCATGAAATCTATAAATGATAGTAATGAATAGTACCCACAAGGCTCCACATGTTGATCTTGCCTTCCCGTATTGGTCTCTCCAACTATATCTATAATGTACACTGATGTTTCCCATCAAATTAGGAATACCATATGAATGTATCCATAAAAATTTCAATGGATGTGATAACCACCATAGGCACCATATTTACCTAATGTGCGTGGATTTTAATAGCATATTTCACCTTATTAACAAGAGTTATCTAACCTAAAAATATATAATTACTTGTTTCTCCAGTTGATCAATTTACTGTTGATCTTATTTAAAATTCTATCTTAGTCGGGAACACAAATCCGGATAGGGGGTATGAAAGAAAAGATAGTCCAATGGAAATGAAAACCTACATTATAATATTTTAACATAGGGATATGTCATGTTAGATGCCATATTTGATTTAAATTTAGGGGTTGATATTGGATTTGTTGAAAATAATGACTCTCCAGTAGCAATATTATTCTAGGATTTTATTTTGCACAATAACCATTATTGTATTTTCATTAACAATGATAATGGATTCATTTAGAAACATCAGGCCAAAAATTGGACTCTGAATCCTACATATGTGAAATTACCAAGGATTCCTTATGGAAACACTTTTATTAATAAGACAGTTAATAATGTACTATATGAGACTGCATAATATCATTGATATGAGATCCCATTTCCTGAGTCCATTAGGTTCCTTGAAAAAACCATTGGTCCTACATAGGATGGAAACAACCATTGAGGAATAACTAAAACATAAGAAGAAAATATACATATACAAGGGAGAATGACCCATACATGAAGTCGCCCTATTGATGATGCCCTATTCTATTTTGTCATATGCCTTATTAGTATCTAGATTATATGACATGTTTCATCCAGGGGTTTTGATTTTGATTTCTTGAATCATTTCATGATACTAAAAAATCAATCCCTATAATGGCTAGACCATTAAATATCCTTGTTTCCCTATATATATATCCACTGATGAACATGTATATACAACATGGAATTTATGATGCTTGAAAAAATATTATAATATAAGTTTCACATGTTTAAAAGCATTTAGTCATGGATGGAAGACACATCATTAATATTTTTGAAAAACGACTATAGTAGTAGAACCATCCACCCAAGGAATTGATCCTCCCCGAAAGAATTAATGGATAGAAAAAATAGAATCCACTTTAATCACCTCCCATCATCCCCTATAAAATAAGCCCGGAAAGCCATTGTATCCTAGAGTACTCTCAAGGCTAAGGTTCATCCATGTCTAAAAAACCTCTTTCTCATTATGATTCTCTTCTAGAAAGTCATTGTAATTGATGGACATCAAGTTAGGGATCCACTCTTGTAGTTGTGTCTTCCAACTGGGCTACCCATAAGGCATGTTCAGGTTAGGATATTCAAGATTTTTTTAAGAAGGATATAACAATTCCCCCAACCATGTATCTGTCATCAGAAAACCAACAATATTCTATCTAGATATTAGGTTTCACTATTCGCCTTCTTTTTCTCCTCCACATTCTTCCAAACCATACATTCCTACTTCGAACCAAATCTATGTTAGGATATTATTCGTATTCAATATATCCTAAAATAACATGTTATCCATTTCATTCTAATGGCTCAGGTCAAGGTTCTCTACCATATTCCCAAGGTGTTGATAGTTATGGTCAAATATGAGGAATATCCTTCTAGGAAGATTTTAATTTTTGATTTAACTACATCATCGTGGTTGGGATGGCCCCCCATGTGTAGTTGTTAGCTAACTCCCTCCAAACCTCATTGTCCAACTGGTGAAAACCACTAGATCTAACTAAGTGTGAATGAAAATGGAAATTATCACAAACATCTTACATAGTAATCATGGAGACCAACCCAGGAGAGTGACCATATATTCCCCAGAAACAATGATCAACCTTGGCATTGGGAAACTTGGAAATGTCCTATATGTTATCCAAACACATATCCAACCAACACCAACATCTTCATCGTCGTCTTCATTTTTTATTATCGCACCAAATTAATCTATCCCCAAAATATCCCATGTATTGGAGGAAATTTTCTTCAATAAACGACAAAAATATTTTATGAAATGAACATGGAATGATAACTCTTTCATTCATCTCTTCAGGATCCATAATTACATTGAAATGTAAATAAAATTCCATGGGGATTCCTCCTAATCAAAACCACTATAATCCTACCACAAAATTTCCCTTTGCTCAGCATCACCGCTCACATAAAATAATGAAATATTGATAGTATTCATTCCCATAGACACTTTCACATTCTTATACTGATATCCATAATTAACCATAACTACTAACACCTCATTCTTCTAAAAATAAATATATGTTGATTGGACAACTCTACATGAATTCCCTCATGCATACTAACTTCATGAGTAAACTCACCGATCATTGAAGGGTCTTGTTTATTCTCAAGAATATAATTAATAAACACATTGCGCTTTTTAACTTACATTGCTAATAATTCCATCTTCCCCCAAGCCATTATACAATAATAGTTCCATAAGATGACTATAATCACTTAAACTGAAATGAACCGATTTTGGAACCCAGTGTGTTAGCCTCATATAGAGTGGTGGATACACAATCCTGGATGAATCTATGTCTATCCATTGTACATAAGATTGTAGAATAGGTTGAGTCTAGCCTTATTAGAGGGGGAAATATTGAATGAATCTTTAAAGAAATCCATCTAACTTTATGTGGATGGGATCACTAGTCATGGGTTTTAAACTATAGGGTATCCAGTCCCTCATCCATTTTTATTTCTACAACATCCAATGGATGAGAAGGTTGTTGGGGAACATTCCGAACAATAAACCCTTCATTAACATCCCGCATCTATAAATTGGTGGATCTGGGGGAGCATATAGGGGAACCATAAACACTAAAATATACCAAGAAAAAATCAATGGAGGATGAGAAATATGTCCATGGAGAAAATAATAGCATTTACTTAGGCATCATAGACACCATGTTTCAGGAGTTCCCCACACAAGAAATCATGTAAAAGTGGTGGGGGATGAGGACAAATCCATAGAAGGTATTATTGGGAGTAAGGGAATTGGTTGGGGATACCCTCACCAGGGTTGAGCACATATATCCCACCTCTGGGGAGGAAGGATCATATGAGTCTAAGGGACCAGTTGCATTATCATTAGAGAAATATCCCCTATGGTTTTGATTAAGACCTTGTAGATCATAATCAGATCAAGGATGAACATTCCTGAGGGCATATTAGTTACTAGGAATGGGCTAGTTCATGACCATATCAGCTAGATTTCTATGATCTAGATTTTCCACTCAATTACATCCTCAATTGCACTTGAAACACACCTTCATAGAGTTCCCCTGAAGATAGAAGTGGGAGAAATACTTGGGTATCACATGGTATAAAATATCCTAGCTCTAGACCAACAAATCCTTCTACCTCATAGATATTTCTTACAAGAGGTTCCTATTAGGATAAAACACAGAAAAAAATTATTCTACCCATGAATATTCACAACACCGTGTACATTCATCCACACATATGTTACCTAAAAGATATTACATAATAACCATAATAAGGGATCCATTTTGGAATAGTAGTGGAATCCTTAGTAGAGAGAAGCATGTGGCCTCCAGAGAGTATTCCTTACCATTGTATACCTCCAGAGACAATCAAGGAAAATTGTACCCCCACCAACCCATGATTTGAGGGGCCTTTTAATATGATGCACAAAGTACACCTTAGAAGAAATAATAAGAATGAAGGAATTATTATGGATGACCTAAACCTAGGATGTGTCAGCAAGACCCCAGGATTAAAAAAACATCATGAATGTCGAGAATGGAATCTTGGCCAACCCAAACCAAGCAATGAGTGTCGGTTTGAGG
Organism: Viscum album; assembly: GCA_963277665.1. NCBI lineage: Eukaryota > Viridiplantae > Streptophyta > Magnoliopsida > Santalales > Viscaceae > Viscum > Viscum album. The sequence goes on from CAUJRU010000629.1 coordinate 345,136, forward strand.
TAGAAAACTACATGATTTTATGAAACTTCCAGGATCTCCAAATCCTATCCAGATCCATCCATACATGTCGATGGAACAACTAGGGAAATCACCAAAAAAGAAATGTGAGACCCCCTAATCAAGACCACATAAACATCCATGAGGAGTGGAACACGATAGTGATCACGAGGGGAAGTCCCTAGTACCAGTATAGGTGAACACAACACCTCAGAGGGAGTTGAGGGACCAAGATCAAAGGGAGACTGATTTAAGAGCCTACCCTATGAGAGGATAGTTGCGGGAGAAAAAGACAAATATTTTGAAAAATAGTGGGTGTATGGGGTAATTATCCATTTTTACCATGGAACTGCTCGTGAAATCAAACACCCTCTTATTTCCATTAAATGATGAAGAAATGTTTGCATGTTTTTTAGAATTAAATTTTCATTCTATTTTGGAAAATTTTAATTAGAAATGAAATAAGATTACTATATATTTATCTAGACATTCAATACTACCAAACTAATTGATCCATGGTAATGTGGTCGCTAGTACATAGTGACAATTTAATAATGTCACCATCAACTCCACGTTAATAGTATTATGGTTGCTTCATTTGATTTCAAATGTAAGATAAGATGAATCCTTGGGATTTTTGATTTTAAAATAAATATAACCACCATAAGAACTATGATAATATGTTATAGAATCTGAAAATTTTGAAATTAGTGGGATATATTTTTGTGGATCAGTGTTAATGTAGATTTTGATCAATCTCATTTTGTTCTTTTTTTTGAGATGGATCATTATAAAATAAGGAAAACCAATACTCATGGTAAATTAAGGGATATATCTACTAATTAGGACAATAAATATTCCATGGGAGCTAAAATGATCATGACTATCCTTGGGAAGTATACCAAGGTTATTTTTAATAACTTTTAACCTGTATAAATACATTATATTACATGACATGATATAAAAATATTATATTTTTAGGAGAAAAAATAATTCATATGTTAGATAAACAATTAATGTACTTTTATTTGAATAATCTATATTGTCTATTTAAAATATATTGCTATTATTCGGATAAGATGAATATGAAAATGTAGTATTAGAAGTATATTGTCTGAATGAAAATTCTTTTCATTGGTTATTTTTGATCTAATATACTAGGTAGGAAGGTGAAACAGGACACATGAAATTGAGTGTTTTTAATAAAATATTTATCAAAAAGTAATTCCCTCCTTATCATCAAATTAAATTGATGATAAAATTTTATAGATTATATAAAAGGATGAAGAGATGGTTGTGTAGTATGACCCTACCATTAAAATACTATGAATCTATGTAATAAATTTTTTATGCAATTCAGAAAGAAATATATATAATTTTTTTGAAGGTCTTTTGCCATGTATCTAATGGGAACTGACCTTTCAATCATTATGATGTAATATTTAAATGCGCCTAGAAAATAGATAAGGAATTCACTAAATCATACATATTATAGGTAAATAAAGAGAAAATGTGTTAGTTGAGAATGATGAGATAATTAAATAACAAAATAATCTAAGGTGAAAAATAAATTTTAATCACAAAAAAAAATTAGGGAAGAAAAATCTATGGAAACTCTTGATACGAATAAGATAGTGTTACAAGTGTGGAGACAAGGGTTAACTATCTCTTGTATAATAGGGTATAAAATAAACCAATGATATTAAATGATATAACATAAATGAAATTAGAAACTATTCAAATAAATATATCAAATGTTAGGGTAATCCACAAAATAAAACAATTTATGAGAAGTCTAGGATTATGGGATTACTACAGATAAGTTTGAATACCCTAATGATGTGTAGAATGGTACATTAACAATATCCTCAAATAAAATAATGATTTAATTTATTCTAAATCATCACAGTATAATATATCAACCAAATTTTTGAAGAGAATTAAATATTTCCATTTTAATTTAATAATGGAGTTTTTAGACAAAACACTTAAGGAAAGTCTAATTGCAGTAAGGATGTTCCTTGAATTATCCAGTAAAACAAAATAACATGTTTTAATTGACGAATATATATATATATACATATGGTTGGATTTGATATAAACCGTGGTATCAGTTGTATTTGAAAATATAATTCAATAATATATTGAAAATTGATATATGGTATGATTCTTGATTGATATATAAAGACCCCACATTAGACATTATATATTCTAGTTTTTTCCAATAGAATTCACATTTGAGGATATTTTTTATTTTAGTGTTTTTGAGAAATATTAGAAACTATTAAAAATTAAACCCATTCATTACAAATGAGAACATATACTCGTTAACCATTTTTTACCCCAAATGAAACAATTTTAAAATAAAACACAGTTTCCATTTATAAAAAATATTCACATTTATCCCACTTATCTCATCCTTGTCTCTATTACCCTAAAAGTAATTTAAAAAAAACTGAAAAACTGAAATAGAAAAAAAAAAGTATTTAAGGGACATACAAGAATGGAAATTTATATTTTATTTAAACTCATAAGAAATACGTTTATCCTTTAAGAAGGTATAATATTTCCAAACATATCATTATCTTTACTTTTGAGAATAATGTGATATTTATACAAACAAATAATAAAAAATACATTACATAGTTCAGAAACACGAAACGTCAATTTCCATATCACTCTTAAATTTATTATAAATTCAATAGCTACATAAAAAAGTAACCATCATTGTTACATTTTCGAATAACCATCATAGTATATTACCTTAATCTCATAGGATAAAAACTTCAGGTTAACTATGTGTCATTACCAAATTAATCGGAGAGCTATAACCGGATCAAATAACCAATTTTTATCATGTAATGGCCTATTATTGAAAAAATTCACAACAACTATACCACAATAATAAAACATAAATCATTCATAAAAGAAAAATAAATTTTCCACTTTTAAAATAGAAAACATTTTTACATAGTCACAAACTAATTAATTAAAATAATTGATTTGAAAATAAAATTTTAAAAATGAAAAGTAAGAATCAAAAAATTAGTGACATGAAAGTTGGAAATAATGTTAATTTTTTTGATTTCATAAATACTAATTTGATATTTTTTAAAAATAGTTTAATGTGTAACTTTAAAAGTTTTTCTTAAATGAATGTATCTTTTCTTGAGTTCAAATCATCATGTAAAATCATAATCAGCTTAAATAATAAACATAGGTAATTTATTTAATTGAATGAAAACATTTTTAAATATTATTATTCCTTTTTTATGATTTATTATCATGTAATAACAAGTACATAATTATATATTTTCATGTAAGATGATTTGATGATATTTAGATCTTTATTCCAAAATGAATTTGATAATATGGAAATAGTCAAAGAGTTAATTACCACATAAACTCCAAAATTTTATTTATGAGATGATCATAATTTTTATACTGAAACTATTCTTTTAAATAACATCATTATGTGTGGCTATGAAAAATGAACTGTGTGCTAATCATAGAGGTAATAGGTCTTACGTACTCGTGAGTAGTATTTTTATTATTCAATGACCATTATGGAAAGAATTAAAGTATAATTTTTTACTAATAAAATGATAATACTATTATTAATAAAATTTTATTCATATAGATTTATCTTTCATATTTTGGGATGATTAAAAATCGAAGCACATTTCTTCGTGGAGGTGATAGATCAAATGTACACCAGAATGAAAATATAACTTTTTTGTACATTTAAATGTACGAATTAAATTGATATATTATCATTTAAAAAATATAAATATTTATTTAATATTTTATATATTAATTAGTTACACCATTATAAAAAGTAATGATATAAAATTACGGAGAAAGAATTAGATCACTTCACAATGCGGTAGTTCACTGTACAAATGATTGATGAAATATTTTTCCATTTGATGAATGTAGAGATTGTTTTAGGGGATGATATTATGAATATAAAAACTTAATATATTAGGAATATTTTAATTATTAAATAATCCTGGTTGAATAATATTTTTTTTGATGGGTGAAGTATAAAAATAGAAACAATTTATTAAAATTGATATATTATCGTCGGAATATCTCCTTTTCATACCACCACATTACAACTAATAATGGATTCATGTGTTAAATAAGCATGAAAAATTGAAGGGAGGAAATATATTATAGATATTTGGGTAGATAGTGGCCGTTAAAAAGGTATTTATGTTTACTGAAGATAATAAGAGGTTCTCTTTATAAGATAGAGGAGGAGAAATCGTGGAATTCATCAAAATATTAAATTAATCGAAACATATTAACTACTAAAAATGGTCCAAAACATATTTATTTCAACGGTATGTTGATTTTGACTAGAAAAAAAATATTATAATAAAATTATAAATTATTTAAATGAATTTAATAATTATCTTTTTATTTTATTGGATATTAATCATCTTTAATTCATGTCATGACCATATGTGTTTTTAAATTTTTGAAGGGTAATTAGTTGTTAAAAGTTGAAAAGACCATAAAAGAATCATTAATAAAATTTTAAAAAATATCAAATTAATTTGGAAGACTTATATATATATATTGTGAATTTCATATCATCTAATAAAATTTTATTATTTTTAAAATGTCATAATTTTCATTTATGACACTATTCATTACATGACTTTTTAAAATTATCATAACATGATATATGCAAAAAAATTCTTATAACACATTCACAATATTTCATGATCGTCTTTAAAATTCATTGATCACAGTAATTTTATCAACTCACATTTATTGTAATACATTTAATATCATTTATTTTATATTTCCATTAAATAAACAATTATGACATCATCATTGTTCCATCATTTAGGGTTATTATTTGTTCACATAAAATAATAAATAAATTACAATGATTTAGATAAATGTTATTTAGTTTAAATATCAATTTATTTTCAAAGGTAACATCCAAATAACACCTATAAAAATGATATACTATTCAAAACATAAGTATGAATTTTTTTAGTTTTCTTTTAAATAAAATACTAAAATGGAATTAAATTAATCCATGTGGAACAAAAGGTTCATAATAGAATAATGATTTAGGTTGAAAAACACTAATGAAATAAAATTTAGACTATTTTTAAATTATTTCTTTTATATTTATATTATAAAAATTAACTTTAATTACCCAGTGTACTCATAAATATTATAATACAAATTAAGAACGTTACTACTCATATTTTTCAAAAATAAAAATGTCATATTTAATAAATTTTGACCTTATGATTCAAAATATATATCCCAATGTTCAGAAATACAATCCATGTTTCTTTAGAAAATTTAATTAAAATTAATCTTATAGAAAGATAAATAAAACATGTTTTTAAAGAAAAACCTATCAAATGATTGAAATGTATTTATATTTTAATTAAATTTGAAATTTATTCAAATGACCTATTACAAAATAAAGGATATACAATTTATGAAATTATTCTTCTAAATGAACAAAATATATAATTTTACACTATAATGTGTTGAGATGAAAATCCCATCCAATAAGATTTAGTATTTTTCATTATTCATCAAAATAAGAATCTTATTAGAAAATTACCTAACATTGAAAAAAAATATTTCTTTGAAGATTCAAATTAGAGATTATATTTTGTTAAATATAATTTATAAAGGTTTCAAGATAATTATTTAAAACAAATGGGAATCCAAAAGGTGAAAAAATATTTAAATAGTCAATTTATAAGTGTTAATCATGATTAATTATAATATAATGGCATGAAAAAACATATTATAAATGATAAAAATTTGATTTAATATTATATATATATATTATAAATATAATCTATAATGTTTTATTTTATTTTATCATTTTTTTAAAAATACTTTTTTTTGTTTAAATAGTTTTCAAGAAATTGATTTCTATTTGCTTTCATTAAGGGTTTGTTTTCATTATATTTAATTGGCATTCCAAAAATAATAATATATACATGTGTGAACCATATTTTCATAATATAGTTTTTATGATCATACTTAATATTCTAACAGCTCGATTATTATACAAAAATTCCAATAATGATATTTAGTTGTTCTATTAAGCTCAATGTGGCGTATGATGTACACTATTAGACATAATGTTCCCTTTTGAAATCATGGTATGTTACACTATCCTGCATTTAATAATCATAACTCAAATAATTTGTACTCTATATTAATATATAGGGTTTTGAATTTCAAATTACCTTAATTGAAATGCCACAGATTAAAATGGATTAATAAAACATTGACTTTAAAATAATGAATAGAATGTATGATGGTCACCTGTGATAACACATATGAGTGTTTCATATCAGAAAAAATGCAAAAGGAAGATAAAACTAACAATATTGTTCTGATTGAGAGTGAAAAATGACACAGTCAATTTCATGTTAAGAATCACATAACCATAAAACGTTGATAGTTTAAAAGTCCAATAATAAAAGTAACCAAATATTACATTTATTTTAAGATGTTTTTCCATGATTTGTTAAATTCATTTACTTATTATAATGAGAACATACAAAATATACTTACTTTAATATAATAATATCATACTATATTAATTTTCCACCATATAATCAATTTTTTTATCCAAATGATGACTATTTAGGATGAAATTATATCATTCTTGATGAACCAGAATCAACTTTTATGAATAATAATATCCAAGAAAATATAAATATATATTCCTCTAGCATTAATAAATTAAACCTATTCAATTTTTTTAACATTTAATATAACCCCCCCCCAAATAAAATGATATACATTTAAAAACAACTTCAATCTCCAAAATTCAATAGTGATACCCAACGCTAGTATTAGATCATTCCCAAAAAAGTAAACATGAAATCACTCAAAGACATTCTAGTGTAATATTGATACTTATAAAAAACAGAATTTGAGAACACACACTTCAAAGACAATATTTGAGAATTATATCCAAATAACATCAATTACTCATAGTTTTTCATCCCATTAATAAATTCCCATATTAATCATATTGATATAATTAAAATTTACATAAATAAAATGAATCACCATAAGTCCGAAATTAAAACCTAGATTTTCAAAAATATTATTCAATTTTTTTTCTAAAATAAAATACCATTTCATTATATTTCTTATTATCATATAAAATTCCAAAAATAGTGATCCTATTCACAAATAAAATTAATCACCTATTTACAAATTAATATTACAATAACATGGTTATCTATTCAATAAAACATATTATCAAAGAATAAACAAACTCGTTTTCTATAAGATGGTTTAAATAATGAAAAAAATCACACTAATGTAGAAATATTGTTTTATAGTGGACACAATACCTTCATGAAACAAATTAGTAGTTCATTTAATTCATACATTTTTACCAGGAATGGTGGGTTGCCACAATGTTTTTCTGTTGTACATTTTAAAAAACTATTTCATTTGAATACATATAAAAATGGTTAAATGTTATAAAGATAGTAAAATATAACCATAAAATTTTTTATCCTCATGTGCTATTTGTAATATCCTATGTAAATATAGAAAATGAAAATTTTCATATTTATTAATATTTTTGAATTTTAAATTAATTCTACTTTAATGGGGACACTATTTTTGATGGTGTACCTGATACGCAACAATGAGTTTCTTTGAAATCATAAGTTTCACACTAATAATATATTAATATTATTTTAAATTGTAGTTAATGCCTAATCATTGTATTAGAGGGAATTAATAGAACTAACTACAATATGATTATACATGTTTGTTTAATTTTTTTACATTAATCCAATAAATGTTACAGGCTTAAAACGTGAATGAATCTATGCAGAAATACTCTAATATTTTTTAAAAGGTTTATTTACCATCTTTTGATGGGAATCACTTTTTAAATCCATTTCCAGTAATTTTTATATCTTTTATTTTAAAAAATAAAATTCTCTTTTAGATTCTTGAAATCAAAATTTACTTTAGGTAAATTTTTGGTATTTTTCTGATAATGTTCATTTTTTAAAGAGTAGTGAAAAATACTGTATTTTAATTGAAAACAGCATTTTAATATAATTTTTATATGGGTAGATTATATTTTTAATTGTTTTTATTGTGTAATTAGAATATATTTTTACCATTTAATCCAATGATGGACATTAAAATTAATTTCACATTCAAATTGGAAATAAAATAAGTTTCAATCTTTTGATAGTTATTATTTCTTGAAAACACAATTTTTTACAGCGAAAATTAATTTTAAATTAATTTCTTCTGACTTATTGTTTTTAATTTATAAAAATGGAATCCATATTTAAAATAATTATGTCCAAATTTTGAAAATATATATCTTTTATTTTTATACATTTTAAATATTTACTTCAGTAAATATTTTATTTACCATGATTAAAGGGTAAATATAGTTAATAAGGGTAAATATTTTATAATAATAATATTAAATTACCCTAAAATATGTCCTAATACTATTTTATGATACACATCCGACCATGGGCATCCTTGGGTCGAATTTGAGACCCCATTGAGCCACATGGAAGTAATAATGTAACTGTATATTAATTAATTTAATGTAAACAAAAAAATGACAGAAACAAATATATTTTAGTAATTATATTTTTACATGGGGTTATATAAGATATATATTCGACTACAGATATTATTTATAAAACTAAAAATATTTCCTACATATGGGTATTTTTTTATAAATTTTTTAAATCAAATAACATAAATTATTTATGAAAAAATAATAATGCAATATTTACCTCTTTAAAAAATGATTTAAATAAATAAGATTATAAATATTAAAAAAATATCCAAAAAATGTCTAATTATTATTGGATGATTTTATTTAGAACATTAGTCATCTTAACTATAACATTAATGATTAGTTTTCTTTTTGAAACTGAAGATCAGTTTATAATAAAATAATTGTTTTAATATTTCCTAAGGAACCCCTCCTCTCCCTTATAAAAAGACTTCACTTCAAATTATTTTCTCACACATCTCAAGCCTTTGGATCATAAAACCTATGATCCAATAAGCTCCCAATATCACTTTCTTCATCCTATAATCCTTACCTTAGGCACAAAGAACGTCATGAAACCATTTTTCTTCAAACCAAAGGGAGTTACCCGATTTTAAGGTAACCTCTTCTCATAAGTTCTTTTGTTTTATATTACTTCTCCAACTCCATAATCTCTTTTTACTCATTTATTTTTTAACAAAACCAGTACAATTAATATAATAGGATTTTTTTATGATATTTATTTGAACTGAACTTACAAACACCTCCATTTAAGGGGAAAATAAAAAAATATTTCTATGGATGGAAGACTAACGCCTCGTGAAACGATGATTGTTCGATTAACTCCTACTTCCTCTCATGGTGACCTTTATTGTAACGCCCCGACCCCAGTTACCCAGAGTCAGTGCATTATTACATAACATTGGCATGATCACAAGAAAGATCAAATCTCTAAAGACCGATTGGTTTAGTAGCCTTGGAAACACTAGATATATTCATAAGTTTTACATTACATCATAAAATGAAAAACTACTACAATAACATAATGTCTCCATAATCCACACTCATATCCCCAGATAATATCCCTGCAGGTCATTCATAATTTACTTCTTCACTTCCTGGGAAAAATAAAACATAGAAAAGGGGTGAGCTCAAATGCCCAGTAAGGATAACAATATAGCGGAAACATTCATAAATAAGAATAAACATTTAAGGCAATGTATAACTAAAACAAAAGCCTTTTAAATATGAACTTTCAACATGGTATGGCATAAATAAAATGAAATAATTCCCTTTACTTATTCACATGGATATTCTACTAATCGAATAATCACATGCAAAAATCAATAACCACTTTCATAATGTTGGAATGCATAATGCCAGACTATCATAACCACATAGCCAAGGCCTCATGCCAAGACTACAAATAAGATTTTGTCAAGGCCTTGTTCCAAGACACTAGTTTGTCTCATGAGACCTACCGATGCATCGAGGAGCTATAGCGGGCTCCACCCGTCACATATTAAGTCCAATGCATTCCCATATGAAAAGGTTTAAACATAACATAAATATTCGTATTAAAACTAGCATACGAAATGTCAATACTTTCACCATAAACTATGAATGGTATAAAAATAGCACATCCACAGTCTAACATATCACAAAACCTTCAATACAATATAATAAATCAACTTCAAATAATCTTAAAATCCATCAAAGGATGTTGAGATAGATGAAATCAAAATTCTTTTAAAAGAAATATCTCCTTTTATTTTGAAATAATTTAAGATTCATATAAAATAAAACATTTTCTTTGAAATATTCTTATAAGCTTGTAAGGGAATCTTTGAAGATTTTATAACGGCGGAAAATAGCCGCACCCGCCGTATAAGTTAAAAAAACATTCTTACCTTAATTCTGTCGAAAAGGATAAAAAGGACCTTGTTTTGAAAACGACCGAAAGATTCCTTTATAAACCACTTATAAAAGTCAAAAAGGGTATAAATGACTTTAACTTATATTCTAGTAAATAGTAAAAATGTTTTGAAATACATTTTTAAGAAACATGGATGTGGATGATAAAGAGATCCCAGTAGATTATTACGTATAAAAAACCTTGGATAATGAAGAGGTTGTAAAGTAAACCCTTACCTTGTACTTTTCATTGGTTGGGGTAGGTTAACCTCCTGTATAATGGTGAAATAGTTGTTATTAAATTATACAAGAATCATATATATTAATATGATATCATATATGATCTTTTAACATTGGTTTGTTAATAATATCTTAGAATTATCGTCGTTTCGGGAGTTAACTTACTCATTTTCTTTTATATGTTTTGTTACATAAGCCATGGTTGTTGTATCTTATTCATATCCAGAATGATATCTAGTCCTTAAACATCATTTTTAAATGATCAAATGATAATTATACTTGAATGGATACGGTGGAGAATGAATCTCATCGCGTTCATCGAGACGGTAGTCCGTACGTACGCACGAGCGACAATATCATTCTTTTGATATTAAAATAATATATAAATGGATGGTATATCATATATACAGAATCATTAACATGTTATATTTATTATTTACATGAGTTACACATAATTATTATACCCATCCAAATAATATTATATTGAATAACAATTACACCACAACGTGGAGACGGTAAGCCGTACGTACGCACGTATGGTGACATGTTATTCAAAGGGTGGATATAATACTGAATATGGTTGTACCATATTTATAATAACATCACAGTATATGTGAGATACTGGAGTTATTATTTTATAATGGTAAGAATCAAAGGAAGAAGAAGTGGAAGAAGAAATGAACTTGGAGAAGGGTGGTGAAATCATTACCTCTTCTTCGGGTTCTTCCTTTTGATTTGATCAAAAGGGCTCCTTAGGTTGGCTTTCTGATCAAACTAAGGCCTCTAGGTTGTATTGAAGGATGTTGGGAGAGTATTTGGGCAGAGTTTGGCCGAACAAAAAGGCTTTGAAGGTGTGAAAAAATGATAAGGAGGAGTGCCCTTTTATAAGAGGGGTGAGGGGCACCTTTGGAAAAGCTAGAAATATTAATTTATAATAAATTCATATTCGGTTTCTAATGGCTCAAAAGTTGATTATTCAAAGGTTAATGTGGGGATAGGTTGAAAACAACTCAACAAATAGAATTTAGACAGGTTTGGGTACTTATATTAACCTTATCCTTAGGTATTAAATCTAAGTTAATTAGTTTCACTTTTAAAATGTCTCTTTGTATTTTTATATAATATTGTTAATAAACTTACTATATACATCCAAGAGACCCCCAAGTGGTACATTAATGATGAACCTATCATGATATAAGTCTCTTGGCCGAACCTTAGATTTTTAGGAATTTAATATCAATTAATAATATAATATTTGTTTTAAGAACTATTTTATGTCAATTTTGACACTATTCAATAGTTGATTTTTGTGAAACTCATAACAGATTGATTACTTCGAACAAAGTCAATTAAATCAACCCTAATATATCATATTATCCTTGAAAATTAGTTTAATTCATTAAAAGTTTCATATTATATTTATTTGGGTATTTATAGTATCAATTATTTTAATTTTTCACTATTATAGTAATTACTGCATCATCATTGTGTCATAAATAAAATAAATTATTTAATGTCTAAAAATTATAAATAAAATATAATTATGTAGGAAATATTTTTATATTTCTAATTAATATTTATAATCTAAAATCCAACATATATAACCCTATGTAACAATTGTTTTCCGAAAAGATATATGCTTGTGTCATTTTTGTATTCATTTTAACTTAATTAAAATAAAGTGTCATTATCACTTACAAGTGGATCCATGGGGTCCCAAAATAGACCCAAATATTCCCATGGTCGACCATGTATCAACCAATAGGGTTAAGACACGTTTTAGGGTAATTTAGTATTATTATAATATTATTTTTTAACCCTTATTTACCGGATTTACCCTTAACCATGGTAAATAAAATATTTACCGCAGTAATTATTCAAAATGTCTAAAAATAAAAGTTACCCATTTACACAATTTGAACATCCTGATTCCAAATATGGAATCCATTTTCCTAAATTCAAAACACAGAAGTGGCAGAAATTAATTTAAAATTAATTCCCGCTATCAAAACAAAAAGCGTGTTTTTAAGAGATAATAACTATCAAAAGATTGACACTTGTTTATGTTCATTTTAATTGTAAAATTATGTCCAATGACCAACATTATATTAAATGGTAAAAATATATTCTAAATATACTTTAAAACCACTCAAATTAGTAATTTATCACTATTAATTATTTTGATTAAAAAAGTTGTTTTTAATTAAAATTTAGTAATTTTCACTATTCATCAAAATATGAAAGTTATCCGAAATGTACCAAAATTTCACCTTAGGCTAAATTCGATATTCCGAATCCAAAAATGAAGTCCATTTTCAAATATAAAATATATATAATTTCAAAAAGTAGGTATTACTATTCATAACGGCTAGTTTGATTAGTTATGGTGTGTTAGAACTCGGTGTTGCGTACAACACACGCTATCACATTATTCAAAGAGAAGCGTACCGTAGAAGCTTGGGGTGTTACATTCTCCCCTCCTTCAAATAATTGCGTCCTCGCAATTTCTAGGGTATTACTGCATAAAAAGACTCGGGTGGTTCTTCATCATAAGTTCCTTGGGTTCCCACGTTGCCTCTTCCATCTTATGGTTTCTCCACAAAACTTTTACCAGACGCGTCGTCCGGTTTCTCTGCACTTGTTCTCTCGTATCAAGAATCTTGACTGGCTCTTCGCAATAAGACAGATCGGGTTCCAGTTCTAATTCCTCATAGGTGAGTACATGCGTCGGATCAGGCATGTATTTCCTCAATAGAGATACGTGGAACACATCGTGAACTTTGGAGAGACTTGGCGGCATTGCCAATCGGTAAGCTACAACCCCAATTCGTTCTAGAATTTCGAAAGGTCCGATGTACCTGGGACTCAATTTACCTTTCTTACCAAAACGTATGACTCCCTTCCACGGAGATACCTTCAGGAAAACATGATCACCAACTTGAAATTCCAAATCCTTCCTTCGATTATCGGCATAGCTCTTCTGCCTACTTTGAGCTGCTTTGATGTGATTTTGGATTACTTTCACCTTTTCCACTGTTTCCTCCACCAGTTCTGGGCCTACAAGTTTTCTTTCACCAACGTCATCCCAACAGGTTGGTGTACGACATCTCTTTCCATATAATGCTTCATATGGTGCCATCTGAATACTCGAATGGAAGCTATTGTTATAGGAAAATTCTACCAGAGGTAAATATTGATCCCACATACCCTGAAAGTCAAGTGAGCAAGATCTCAACATGTCTTCTAAGGTTTGAATAGTCCGTTCTGATTGTCCGTCTGTCTGAGGGTGGTATGCAGTGCTCAAATGAAGTTCAGTATCAAGGGATTTCTGAAGACTTTTCCAGAATCTTGAAGTAAAATGGGGATCATGATCAGAAACAATCGATAGAGGTACTCCATGAAGTCTTACAACTTCATTAATATATAGTCTTGCTAGACGTTCCAGGGGTAGATCTTCTCTTATAGCAAGAAAATGTGCTGACTTGGTAAGACGATCAACAATAACCTATATTGCATCGTTCCTTCTAGGAGTCTTTGGTAGTCCCATGACAAAGTCCATCGTAACATTGTCTCATTTCCACTCCGGTATGGGAAGAGGTTGCATTACTCCTCCAGGCTGTTGCCTTCCAGCTTTCACTTGTTGAAAAACCATACATATTGACACAAAATCAGCAATCTCCCTCTTCATGTTGTCCCACCAAAAATGTTCCTTCAAATCTCTATACATTTTGGTGCTCCCAGGGTGTATAGAGAAATTGGAACTATGAGCATCATCCAGCAATTCCCTTTTTAGATCAGGTATATTGGGAACACAAAGTCTCTTCCCGAATTTCAAAATTCCATCTTCATACACAAAGTCTCTCAATCTCCCATCATTCACAGATTTAATCTTCTTTTGGAATTCTTCATCATCGGTCTGAGAACTCTTAATCCTTTCTAGTAAAGATGGTTTGGAAACCATTTGAAAAAGCATTGATGTTTCACCTTCCCTAGTTATTCCCATGTCCATCTTCACTAGATCCATGAAAATTGGATCCCTTTCAATTCTCATATTGTTCAAAACTCCATGGTCTTTTCTACTCAAAGCATCTGCCACCTTGTTTGCCTTCCCCGGGTGGTAGTGTATCGTACAATCATAATCCTTGAGTAATTAAAGCCATCTCCTTTGCCTCATGTTGAGTTCTTTTTGTGAGAAAATATACTTCAAACACTTGTGATCAGTATAAATCTCACATTTTTCACCATAGAGGTAGTGCCTCCATATCTTCAAAGCAAATATCACTACTGCTAACTCGAGATCATGAGTAGGAATGTTTTGTTCATGAATTTTCAACTGTCGTGATGCATAGGCAATAACTCTATCATTCTGCATAAGGACACAACCAAGTCCTTTCTTCGATGCATCACTATAAATATCGAACCCATAATTCCCCGATGGTAGAGTCAATATAGGAGAATTGACTAATCTTCTCTTCAGTTCTTCGAAACATTCTTCACACTCTTTTGTCCAAACAAATTTAACCCCTTTACGTGTGAGCTTCGTTAATGGGTTAGCCAATCGGGCAAAATTCTGGACGAAACGTCGATAATAACCTGCCAAACCAATAAAACTACGTACCTCAGTTATACTCGTAGGTGCTGGCCATTCTTGGATTGCCTTGGTGTTAGAAGGATCAACAGAGATTCCATCTTTAGAGACAATATGGCCAAGAAAAGAAATCTCCTGAAGCCAGAATTCACACTTGCTAAACTTCCCATATAATTCATGCCTCCTCAGAATCTTCAAGATAATGCGCAAGTGATTTTCATGATCTTCGTAGGTTTTGGAGTATACCAAGATATCATCAATAAATACCACCACAAATTCATCGAGATACTCCTTGAAAACTCTATTCATTAGATCCATGAATACAGAGGGTGCATTAGTCAATCCAAACGGCATTACAGTAAACTCGTAATGCCTGTACCTGGTTCGAAATGGTGTTTTCGGAATGTCTTCCTTCTTCACACACAACTGATGGTATCCAGATCGAAGGTAAATCTTTGAAAAGTATTGAGCTCCATGCAGTTGGTCAAATAAATCATCAATACGAGATAGGGGATACTTGTTCTTTATCGTTATAGCATTGATCTCCCTGTAGTCGATACATAACCTCATAGATCCATCTTTCTTTTTAACAAAAAGAACAGGGGCTCCCCATGGAGAAACACTAGGGAGAATAAATCCCTTATTACTCAATTCCTCTAGTTGTTTCTTTAGTTCGACTAACTCTACAGTGGCCATTCTATAAGGGGTCTTCGATATAGGCCTTGATCGAGGAATCAAATCAATAGAAAACTTAACTTCTCGTTCTGGAGGATGTCCAAGTAAATCTTCTGGAAATACATCTACAAATTCTTTCACAACAGGTACATCCTCTATTTGAACATTCTTTTCCTCACCCGCAGTTATTTCATTCTCTTCCTCCCCAATAATTGAATTTAGTTGAGCTATTGAGGGTGGATCTAAATAAGAATTAGGTGGTGACGATTCTGCTCTAAAAATAAAGTGTTCCTTATCATTATCATCAAGAATCGTAACCTCTTTCTTCTTACAATAAATCTTCGCATCATAGTCCGAAAGCCAGTCCATACCGAGGATTATATCAAACTCAATCATAGGTATGACGATGAGATCAGCAGATAAAGAAAATTTATGTACTCTAATGGGGACTGATTCACAAAACTTTGTTGCAACGATACTTCCCTTATGAGTTTTAACTGACAACTCCCTTATTAAATCAAATTGGAAATATCTAATTTTCATAGCAAACTGGGAAGATATGAAACAATGCGATGATCCAGAATCAAATAAAGCATTTTCTAAACTTGAGGAAACCATTAAATTACCTGCCACCACGTCTTTCGGAGCTTCTACCTCAGCAGTAGTGATAGTATAAGCCTGGCCTTGATCCCTTGGCCATTTCTGAGGTAAGTTCTCCTGACGCTTAGGGCATGCATTTGCATAATGCCCCATCTCCCATCAATTGTAGCACTGAACGTTGGTAGCTTCCTTCTTCCCCTTGCAATCATGAGCTTGGTGGCCTTTTTCACCACACTTGTAACAGACTCCCATTCCCTTCAAGAAAGTACCGGGGTGTTTCTTCCCACATTTACCACATGATGGATATTCAACCTTTCCTTTCTTCCCCTTATTTCCATTCCCAGATTGATCAGCAGGTCTCTTCTTCTCTTGCTTTGCTTTAAAGTCATAAGACTTAGAGAATTCCTTTTCGGTCTTGATAGCACATGAGACAATGTCTTCGTACGATGAATAGGATTGTGAGACTAATGCTCGACGGAGAAATGGTTTTAACCCATCAAAGAAATGATCAATATTACTTATTGGGTTGCGAATATAATCTCCAGCATACCTCGCTAACCTTGTAATGTTATCCTCATACTTTGTGACATTCTCATCCTCCTTCTGTCTCAGACTCAGAAATTGCCTTTCCATATCTGCTCGATGGTCGTGAGGGAAGTATTTTTCTAAAAACAGATCTTTGAACTCCCTCCATTCCATATTTGATACTTCATCATCTTCCTTCATGTTCTGAATCAATGACCACCATTGATCAGCATCTCTAGTGAGGCGGTAAACTTCCATGATAACTTTTTCCCTTTCACTGCTCCCCAAAGCCTGAAATATTTTCTCTAGGGAAAATATCCATTGCTCAGCTACTAATGGATTTCTATTCCCATTGAACATTGGTGGTTGTTGCCTCATGAATCGATCTAACATTGATCCTCCACGCTGCGGATCAGGGTGCTCCATACGGGTACGGTTATTATTCATAACCTGAGTAAGTTGTCCCAGTATGGTGATTAGCTGATCAGCACCAGTTGCATCACCAGCCCCACTATAATTATCTTGAGCAGGAGGGCAATCCCTACATGGAGTGCGTGCATTGATACAATTTCCATTTCTTCCACTAGGTGCCATTTCTAAACAATGGCATAAACTAGATCAGATTATGAATCAAAATACATAATCCCATACTTATAAAACACTTAACATAAATTGAACTATTTATGGATATAATCCATAATCATAAGAATGTTTTCTTTGAGGAAGTATATACTCATAATCCCTTCAAAATGATTTGTATAGAAAATGAGAGTTATCCTAAGCATATCCCCCGGGAGTGTCGTAACCAAGAGTGCAGCAAGGCCCGTTGTCGTGCACCAGTTCCCGTTCGAGTCGAGATCAAAGCGGTGTTTTCGGGTTTTACCCCTAGGTACATCTGTGCCAGAGCCGCCGCTACCTGCTCGTATCCAGACAGGGATGTATTGCTTGGAAAACTCACAAAATCTCTACAATACCAAAATTCTAGAAAGTTATTCTATATTAATTCTCAAAGTTCATCTTAGGTCTACGTTCTCTAATCAGAGTTTATCTAAATCTATCTTCCAAGGTTTGTACTAAACTTCCTCTGATACCAACTGTAACGCCCCAACCCCAGTTACCCAGAGTCGGTGCATTATTACATAACATTGGCATGATCACAAGAAAGATCAAATCTCGAAAGACCGATTGGTTTAGTAGCCTTGGAAACACTAGATATATTCATAAGTTTTACATTACATCATAAAATGAAAAACTACTACAATAACATAATGTCTCCATAATCAACACTCATATCCCCACATAATAACCCTGCAGGTCATTCATAATTTACTTCTTCACTTCCTGGGAAAAATAAAACATAGAAAAGGGGTGAGCTCAAATGCCCAGTAAGGATAACAATATAGCGGAAACTTTCATAAATAATAATAAAAATTTAAGGCAATGTATAACTAAAACAAAAGCCTTTTAAATATGAACTTTAAACATGGTATGGCATAAATAAAATGAATAATGCCATTTACTTATTCACATGGATATTCTACTAATCGAATAATCACATGCAAAAATCAATAACCACTTTCATAATGTTGGAATGCATAATGCCAGACTATCATAACCACATAGCCAAGGCCTCGTGCCAAGACTACAAATAAGATTTTGTCAAGGCCTTGTGCCAAGACACTAGTTTCTCTCATGAGACCTACCGATGCATCGAGGAGCTATAGCGGGCTCCACCCGTCACATATTAAGTCCAATGCATTCCCATATGAAAAGGTTTAAACATAACATAAACATTCGTATTAAAACTAGCATACGAAATGTCAATACTTTCACCATAAACTATGAATGGTATAAAAATAGCACATCCACAGTCAAACATATCACAAAACCTTCAATACAATATAATAAATCAACTTCAAATAATGTTAAAATCCATCAAAGGATGTTGACATAAATGAAATCAAAATTCTTTTAAAAGAAGTATCTCCTTTTATTTTGAAATCATTTAAGATTCATATAAAATAAAACATTTTCTTTGAAATATTCTTATAATCTTGTAAGGGAAGCTTTGAATATTTTATATCGGCGGAAAATAGCCGCACCCGCCGTATAAGTTAAAAAAAACATTCTTACCTTAATTCTGTCGAAAAGGTTAAAAATGACCTTGTTTTGAAAACGACCAAAAGATTCCTTTATAAACCACTTATAAAAGTCAAAAAGGGTATAAATTACTTTAACTTATATTCTAGTAAATAGTAAAAATGTTTTGAAATACATTTTTAAGAAACATGGATGTGGATGATAAAGAGATCCCAGTAGATTATTACGTATAAACAACCTTGGATAATGAAGAGGTTGTAAAGTAAACCCTTACCTTGTACTTTTCCTTGGTTGGGGTAGGTTAACCTCCTGTATAATAGTGAAATAGTTGTTATTAAATTATACAAGAATCATATATATTAATATGATATCATATATGATCTTTTAACATTGGTTTGTTAATAATATCTTAGAATTATCGTCGTTTTGGGAGTTAACTTACTCATTTTCTTTTATATGTTTTGTTACATAAGCCATGGTTGTTGTATCTTATTCATATCCAGAATGATATCTAGTCCTTAAAAATCATTTTTAAATGATCAAATGATAATTATACTTGAATGGATACAATGGAGAATGAATCTCATCGCGTTCGTGGAGACGGTAGTCCGTACGTACGCACGAGCGACAATATCATTCTTTTGATATTAAAATAATATATAAATGGATGGTATATCATATATACAGAATCATTAACATGTTATATTTATTATTTACATGAGTTACACATCATTATTATACCCATCCAAATAATATTATATTGAATAACAATTACACCACGACGTGGAGACGGTAAGCCGTACGTACGCACGTATGGTGACATGTTATTCAAAGGGTGGATAGAATACTTAATATGGTTGTACCATATTTATAATAACATCACAGTATATGTGAGATACTGGAGTTATTATTTTAGAATGGTAAGAATCAAAGGAAGAAGAAGTGGAAGAAGAAATGAACATGGAGAAGGGTGGTGAAATCATTACCTCTTCTTCGGGTTCTTCCTTTTGATTTGATCAAAAGGGATCCTTATGTTGGCTTTCTTATCAAAATAAGGCCTCTAGGTTGTAGTGAGGGATGTTGGGAGAGTATTTGGGCAGATTTTGGCCGAACAAAAAGGATTTTAAGGTGTGAAGAAATGAGAAGGAGGAGTGCCCTTTTATAAGAGGGGTGAGGGGCACCTTTGGAAAAGCTAGAAATATTAATTTATAATAAATTCATATTCGGTTTATAATGGCTCCAAAGTTGATTATTCAAAGGTTAAGGTTGGGATAGGTCGAAAACCACTCAACCAATAGAATTTAGACAGGTTTGGGTATTTATATTAACCTTATCCTTAAGTATTAACTCTAAGTTAATTAGTTTCACTTTTACAATGTCTCTTTGTATTTTTATATAATATGGTTAATAAACTTACTATATACATCCAAGAGACCCCCAAGTGGTACATTAATGATGAACCTATCATGATATAAGTCTCTTGGCCGATCCTTAGATTTTTAGGAATTTAATATCAATTAATAATATAATATTTGTTTTAAGAACTCTTTTATGTCAATTTTGACACTATTCAATAGTTGATTTTTGTGAAACTCATAACAGATTGATTACTTCGAAAAAAGTCAATTAATTCAATCCTAATATATCATATTATCCTAGAAAATTAGTTTAATTCATTAAAAGTTTCATATTATATTTATTTGGGTTTTTATAATATCAATTATTTTATTTTTTCACTATTATAGTAATTACGGCATCATCATTGTGTCATAAATAAAATAAATTATTTAATGTCTAAAAATTATAAATAAAATATCATTATGTATGAAATCTTTTTAGATTTCTAATGAATATTTATAATCTAAAATCCAACATATATAACCCTATGTAACAATTGTTTTTCTAAAATATATATGCTTGTGTCATTTTTGTATTCATTTTAACTTAATTAAAATAAAGTGTCATTATCACTTACAAGTGGATCCATGGGGTCCCAAAATCGACCCAAATATGCCCATGGTCGACCATGTATCAACCAATAGGGTTAAGACACGTTTTAGGGTAATTTAGTATTATTATAATATTATGTTTTAACCCTTATTTACCGGATTTACCCTTAACCATGGTAAATAAAATATTTACCGCAGTAATTATTCAAAATGTCTAAAAATAAAAGTTACCCATTTACACAATTTGAACATCATGATTCTAAATATGGAATCCATTTTCCTAAATTCAAAACACAGAAGTGGCAGAAATTAATTTAAAATTAATTCCCGCTGTCAAAACAAAAAGCGTGTTTTTAAGAGATAATAATTATCAAAAGATTGACACTAGTTTATGATCGGTTTAATTGTAAAATTATGTCCAATGACCAACATTATATTAAATGGTAAAAATATATTCTAAATATACTTTAAAACCACTCAAATTCGTAATTTATCACTATTAATTATTTTGATTAAAAAAGTTGTTTTTAATTAAAATTTAGTAATTTTCACTATTCATCAAAATATGAAAGTTATCAGAAATGTACCAAAATTTCACCTTAGGCTAAATTCGATATTCCGAATCCAAAAATGAAGTCCATTTTCAAATATAAAATATATATAATTTCAAAAAGTAGGTATTACTATTCATAACGGCTAGTTTGATTAGTTATGGTGTGTTAGAACTCGGTGTTGCGTACAACACACGCTATCACATTATTCAAAGAGAAGCGTACCGTAGAAGCTTGGGGTGTTACATTTATTATTGAGATAAATTTATATATGATGTATATTATATTTATTTTTTCTTTATGATTCTGTATTTTTCATTTATATCATACCTTTATGGGTTCCATAAAGGTTAAAACGCGATAATTTTCTTTTTTGGAAGTGCAGACTACTGCCCCCTCAAAGTGATATGACTCGTTAATGCCTTATATGGGATGTATAAAGGATGGAGTTAATGATATTATGTAAAATATATATAATATGATATTATAATATAATTATAATATACCTATGTATCATTTTTTTCAATCAATTTAATATAAATTAGAAATGCAAATAGTGCTCATGCATACGTATGGGTTACCATCTCCATGAATAGTGAAATTCTATTCTTATGACAAAGTTTTATATACTACTATATATATATAATGGATATATATGATATCTATGATATCTAAATCATTAATATCATTCTGGAGATAATGGAGTTTTGACCACATGAACAAATTGTAATTATTACAAGTACCTTTTTTAACTCAAATTCCAAACATTGACAAAATGTCCGATACTAACTCAAATAATTAACTAACTGTTATTGAAATGTATTAAGTGAGATAAAAGTAAAAATAAACATTAAAAATCCTATTTTTCAAGTAGAAGTTAACTTATGTTTATTATTCAGCAAGAACAAGGAACATACAAGTCATGTTGGACACGAGGTAAGGGATTTCTATCTCACTTTTTATTCTATGTGATTTCTATAGTTAACCACTTATTATACGGCCCAGAGCCTTAAACCATACTTAATATTGAATTAAATGAATAATTCACATTGAGGATCTTTTTAGGTTTATAGTTTTAGAGAATTAAGACAAAACTATTACATCTAAAAAGATTACAAAGTAGAAACATCTACTAAGTTTCCATAAAATTAAAACTCTTAAAAAGAAACATGTCTAGTTCCATGTTTTAGGTAGCATGACTTTCTCTTGATCACATCCTTGACCCTATTCCATGTTAAGTCCTATGAAAAACATTTCAAAAACTTGGGATGAGCATAAATAGCTCAGTAAGGGATACAAAAAGAATGAAAACTTTTAGTTTTTAAAAACAACAAGTAAACACTGTATACTTTATCAAAGTAATACTTTTCAACTTTTCGAAGTTGTAAATACTCTTCACTGAATAAAAGTTCATTACATACTCTTCTGTAACCAAATGATTACTATAAAACCCATATAAAGATCATAAAACATATAACGGTAACTTGGGACATAAACATACTTAAGTGGAATAACCATAAGGTCGACTTCCAAACATGTCACTTAATGGAATAGACATTCGGCCAACTTCCATACATACTTAATGGAATAGTCATACGGCCGACTTTCATACCCAATGCATTGGAGGTTATAATGTAACCACCCGTCTTGGTATTCACGACACCACCCGTCATATAGTTTATCACGTACCCATCCGTAAAATGTCCAAGTACCATCATTACACATAAAATATTTAAAATATAAACATTTCAATAACATCATTTCATTTTGAATCACAATAAGTAATTACCAGATATTGAATTAATCATTCCATTTTCAAAAACCATTTAAAAGCGATTTTTGAATCAAAGTGTCCCATACCACATTGAAGCTTTTAATGGAATTATAATTTTAAAACATTAATGTCCATATAAATAAATACTGAAAACCATTTCAAAAACATGGACATTAAAGATAAATATTTATAATAATAAATCTTTAAAACATTTAAAATGATATTTTTGTTAAATAGTTTTTAACAAAACGAGAGACTCTTGAAAACAAATAATAGCTGAACAACATTAAATCTGAACTTTATAATATCATGAGAATAAATGGATTCATGATATAATACGTCAAAGGACAGTATACACACCATATAAGAGTGAATTGGTGCATAACAACAATGAAGTCTCAAAAGAAATGTAAAATGAGATGCAGTCCATTATAAAGAAGGTATCCATAAATTATGGATAAATCAATCTCAGAATTATGTTTGACAAATATAAATACACCCAATATAAGTGAATACTAAGTGTAAAACAATAAATTTTTATTCACACATATTCAAAGGATGACATATTCAATAACTACATGTTGAACCCAAAGAAATCGAAATAGGGTTAAGAAGTTTCCTTGGTAAAACTCGACAGCCTATCATCGTCACATAAAATTTTACAAAAAGGGTTGATGAGAGAGATAAAGGGGATCTCATCACTTGGACATAAAATTTACATAAATAAGGATATAGAAGAACATATCCCAACATAATATTATGTGAATTAAAATACATAACAAAAGAAGTCTTTTAAAAAAAGGAGGGTGAAATGTCCCCTTACCGAGTTGGGTAACTTTCGAAACGTACACCCCATGGAAGACGGGTCATAAAAAGAAGATGTGAATACCCATTAATGAAATTATACTACACAAAGTGTATAATAATGGGAAGTACATACACCAATCAAAGGAAATTGGGGAAAATGTAGCATAAATCTCACTGGAATAAAAGTGAGATGAAAAATCCCTTACAAAAACTCGGTAGCCTAACGACGCCACATAAAACATCAAAAATGGATTGATGAGAGGAAATAGGGTCTCTCATCATATCAACATAATGTTTACAGAAATATTAATACAAAATATCATCCCCCAACATAGCAAAGAGGATCTTAAAATAAGTGACATAAAGGAGAGTACTTAAAAAGAAAGAGAGAGGTTGGATCTCTTACGAAAATTTAGCAGCCTAACTGCGCCACTCAAAACATCCAAAATGGATTAATGAGAGAGAATAAGGTCTCTCATCATATGAACCTAAAAATTACAATAAGATTAATATAAAAGAACATCCCAATAACAATAAAGATGAGCTTAGAAGGAATGACATAAAAGAGTGTACTTAAAAAGAAAGAGAGGAGTATGATCCCTTACCTCAGGTCCGACTTGACTCGATCGTTCTTTAATCTCCTGAATAATAAACATGTGTTAATTTATACTTCCTTAAGATCCTTTCTCAAGTTCATTATTCCTTTTATATCACTTATTACCATGTCATAGTCATTATGTAATCATTTATGTTAATAATGTTTGTTTTGTCGATACTTGGTTCTTAAGTCGAAAGTGGGCTTCTTACAATTACATGTTGTTCGTGTGGTCAAAGGTTCATTATATCCATAATTGTATTAATGATGTATATATCATATATATCATATATATCCAGTATATTCATGTATTTATAATAATACATAATATTTAACGTTAAGAAATGAAATGCACTGTTCATGGAGACGGTAAGCCGTACATACGCATGAACGCTACTTCCATTTATATTTCATATCTAATGGAATTAAAACATAATGATAAATAATTTTATTTTAATTCCAGTATAGTATCATATATAATATCATTAGATATATCCTTTATGTGTACCACATATGGTATTAACGAATTAAATCACTTTGAGGGGACGGTAGTCCGCACTTCCTTAAATGAAGATATCGCGTTTACCCATAATGGAAACCATAAAGGTTTGACATAAATGAAAAATATAGAAGCTTAAGTAAAACATGAACATATTAGATATCATATATAAATATAGGTTCATATTAATGGCCACCTTTGAAGGTGTTAGAAGAAAGTTGGACAATCATCGTTTCGGGAGGCAGAAATTCGCGATCCACGGAAACAGAATGTTCTTTAACCATTAGATGTAGGTGTGTGTAATTTTAGCTCGAATAACTCTTATAAAAACATCCTAGTATATTTAAGATACTTTATTTGTTACAAAATAAATGAATAAAAAGTTTTTAGTGGGTTGTAGAAGCAAAATAAAACAAAAGGACACAAGTGAAGACATTACCTTTAAATCGGGTAACTTCCTTTGATTTGAGCTCAAAGGCTTCCTTGGAAAGAATTATACCCAAAGTGAGACTTCAAGGAGTTATATAGGGATGTGGAGAGATGAAATGGGTAGAGTTTGGCCGAGCCAAAAGTTTTAGAGGTGTGGGTATAGAGGTAGAGGTGGGGGCCTTTTATAAGAGGAGAGGAGGGGCACTCTTGGAAAGTAAGCAAATGTTACTTTATTTGAAAATGCGTTTCATATTTAAAAGGTCCCACATTGATATAATTCGTGCATAAGGTGATAAGGGTTCTAAATCCACCCATCCAATAGGTTTTGGACATGTGTAGATCTTATATATTACATTATCATTCCATTTTA
Source organism: Viscum album (assembly GCA_963277665.1). NCBI lineage: Eukaryota > Viridiplantae > Streptophyta > Magnoliopsida > Santalales > Viscaceae > Viscum > Viscum album. The sequence continues at coordinate 371,312 of CAUJRU010000629.1, forward strand.
TTTAAATCGTTAAATAATGAGGTCATCACTGCATCATCATGATGTCATAAATAATTTAATTTATATAATGTTTAAAAATTATAAAAAAATACTATGATGTATGAAATCTTTTTATATTTCCAATGACTATTTATAGTCTAAAATCTGACTTTTATATCTTTAGGTAAAAATTGACTTAGTAAAACATCTCATGTTTGTGTCATTTTTTACTTTATCATTAAATAAAATGGTATTTATGTCATTTCCAACCAATGTAGCTCCATGGGGTCAACAAGTTGACCCATTGATTTTCTTGGTCGTAAATGACACATACAATGAGAGTAGGACATGTTTCTAGGTCATTTCATTTTATTAAAACATTATTCTTACCTAAATCTACACTAATTTCCTCTAATCCCGATTAACAACTTAATAAGTTACTATTCACCAAATAATTATTTTAATCCCATTGAACCACATATTAATTCTTAATGAAAACCATTTATGTCAGATTTTTTAAATTCAAAACAAAAAGGTGGCAAAATTTCATTTAAATGGAAAATCAGTTTTTATAAGTACCACTTAGTGGTTTCACTATTCATCAAAAATTGTAGTTTTTTAGAAAATTACCAAAAATTCACCCTAAGATATATTAGATATTCTGAGTTCAAAAATGGTGTCCATTTTACAAAATTCAAAACATATAAGTTTCATTAATTAATTTAATAATTAATTCCCGTTGTCAAAACAAATAGCATGTTTTTATGAAACAAAAAGTAGCAAAAGATTGACACTAGTTTAAGTCCGATTTCAAAGTGAAATTAATTACAACGACCACTAATGGATTAAATCGTAAAAATATATTCTAGATTCACTTTAAAACCAATTAAAAAGATAATCTAATCATATAAATAAATTAGATTAAAAAGTGGTTTTGAATTAAAATACATTATTTTCACTATTCATTAAAAATTGAACTTTTTCGGAAAAATACCAAAAATTTAAACCAAGTAAATTTTGATGTCCCGATTCTAAAGAAGAATATTATTTTTTCAAATATAACACATAAAATTGTCAAAAGTGGATTTAAAATAGGTTCTCCATCAAAAGGCGGTTAATCGACCTTTTAAAGAATATTAGAATTTTTACGTTTAAAATTGAATTCATTCTCATTTTTAATACTCTTACATTTATTGTAGAAATTAAAAATATTTGACAAACATATATAATAATTTTTTAGTTAGTTCTGTTCATTCCCACCCTTACAATGGCTAGGCGTTAACTACCATTTAAAATAATATTATTTTACTATTAGAGTGCAATGTAAGATTCCTAAGAAACTCGTTGTTGTGTATTGGGTACGCCATCGAGCATAGAATCCACTTTAAAGTAATATTAATATTTGATTCACAAATATGGATAAATATAAAGATGTTATATTCTTTATTTTCCTGGGGTGTTACATCCTTTCCCCCTTTTGGGAATTGCGTCCTCGCAATTTTAATATTGGACATGGAATCATCTTTGAAAGTCCCACATCGGAACAAGAGTCGGTAAAACAATCAATTTAAAATAAAGAAAGACAAGTACAAAGGTCACCCGAGTTAACCCATACTAGGATTCCAAGTACGAAAATATGGACATAGAGGAAAAAAAAAAGGGTCATGTTATGATGGAGAGTGATAGAAAACATGTTTAGGAGAAAGTTAACCACAAGAAAATCACAAACTTGTGATGGGTTAAATTGTCACGACCCCCTCCCCACAAAGTGTACCCCTCATGGGCCAGAAATGTGAGAAGGGAGATAATGACCCCCGAGTACCGCCTCTAGTAGGCCCCGGGTTGGCGACTAGCACCGAGGGTATAATACACACACAAATGGGAGGCATTACCCTCTAAGAGAACACATGTAGAAGAGAGAGATAGAATAGACTCCAATCAACTCCAACTTAGAACTGAGATATAAAAGGAAGCCAAGTACGTATATGAAATGTCATGAAAAAGTACTACAACTGAAAGGGGAAACTAAAAGTACCCAAAAGAAAGTAAAACGATAGTGACCACAAGCCCGAACAGCTCCTCCTCTAACCACATGCTAGAAGTAACCAGCTTGACCTCCAACCAGCTCCATGTGACCTGAAAAACAGTTTATAAATATATAGGGTGAGTATAACAGTATACTCAGTAGGATCCTCCCCAAGCCTCTTGTGCAAAAGTAAAGAAAGCATGTTAAAGCCCAGTGAACAACAAGTGAAACTAACTCGTTACCTAAACAGGTATACTAAGTTCCCAACCTCACCATGGCTACTCTCACCAAATAACGGATACAAGAATATAGCATATAGTAAAGAATATCAAGGGTACCCCGCTACTACTTCCCCTCTGGTTTGACGCTTCGCCCCAACATCATACGTCTTGTGCATATCTCTCCAAAGGCTTTCCCGCAGACACCTGGGCCATGCACCACAATATGCACCTCATGCACCACAAAGGCTTTCCCACAGACACCTGGGTGAAGCACCACACCATCCTCACAACCAAAATTAACCAGGTAGTTTCCAAGAGCCACCACAGCTCGCATAACGTGTATCATACGTCGGGTATAATACCTCAAGCCATTACATCACATACTCCGAGTAAGGATCCCCAAGCCATTATAGCCTATACACGTTACACCTATAGTAGTCCATAGGATACTATATCCAGAATATATGTGTGTGAAATAACCACAAGACATTACAGCCCTCTACACACATATATGGGTAAAACTAACCACTGTGCCTACCAGCAAAAAGATCTACCAAGAGAAGAGAGCGGGGCCAATGGGGGTAGTCATCCATTCAACCTCCCATCAGAATGTTGGAAAAAACACCCCTAGGGATCAGAATCCATGGGGTGTCAGTTTCCCTTACCGACAGGGTGGAGTGGCATATAGAAACACAAAAAGTACAGAATATATATGTAACTCACAACCACACTATGGGCATTACCTAGTCATAGGCACAACTGCAGCTAACGTCTCTCAGACTCCAGGCTGCTACATCTAAGACTAGGTATCCTATAAGCACACAACCATTTGAAGAGCTTTATTAGATTACTCCATTCTCATTTTTTCAGTTCCACTGTACGTTAATTAATTCTTTAAACATTAATTAACTATGAACAATTTACCACATTAAACTAAATTGGCTTCACATTCATAAACTGCTCCTTTTTAGGATTCACATCACTATTAAATTCTAGTTTATCCATCCCCGTGGATTATCACCTTTTAAACAAACATTCATTAGGGAATTACTTTCCCATATTCCCAGGCATTCTAGAAAAGCATCCTATGCTACTAAACTCAAAGGGGCTCAACACGGCGAGTAGATATACTACCTGTCTAGACTTTTCCGCCTATAGCAAGAGCATAGACCCATTCTACCTCGAGAGGCTAAACACGGAAAGAACGTGACATACCCCGTGCGTCTTCGCCTCCTTCGGTAGAAGGGTAGCAAGACCAGCTTCCCTAAGCAGTGGGGAAAAGCAAAGTAGATTAACATTCAATGAAACCACAAGCATCCAGCAACCACATCCATCCCATTCCATCATCCCCGGTGTCCTCCCAGACACACACATACATAAAACGATGCATCTCGCCACTCTAGGCGTCATCCTCTACAACAACCCCAGGTCCCCATACCTCCATATATCACAACAGCCATCCGTGCCTACATCAAATCACAAGCAGCAAGAAAACAACAATCACAACAATAGGCTGTTGACCCTTTAACAAATAAGAGGGTAACTCAGAACCCTTTTTAGAAATTCTCACACAATATGTTCATTAATCCATATTGAACTAGAAGATTAGTTATTTGTTGGATCCAATTACAGGAGACCTAATCAGTAAGGTAACACAATTAAATAATTGTGCTCACTTCCCTAATTTGAATATCCTCAAATTAGAACAACTACAATAATTGCAACAACCAGATTAACTTACATGCCTCTTTATCTTTAGCCAATTAATTAACAATTAATTCCAGCTTTACGTTCATTATCAATTTCTATCATGAACGAACAACAAATCAAAGAAAACATAGATATCACTATATCTTGGAAAACATGAGGCAAACCGTTACCACGGTATAAAGCAACATCATACGATCAACTAATTCTTTTAATCCGGTTCAAGTATTTAATTAGGTCAATTTAATTGTTATCTAAAGGACTAAATCATGCTAATTCTACGATTGCACATACACAGTTAGAGAAGTCATGAATCCCCTACCTCGAAGAGTTCTTGACGTCCTTTATCCACACAACGGGCCACAATCCTTCTCTCGCGACAACTACAACCACCCGAGGATTCCACAGTAAGTCCCAACCAACCAAACCCCATTAGAACCATGGAGATTACATGGTAATATGGAAGGGAGAACAAGAGAAGGTGATCCCTGAAGGAACGATGATAAAACATACCTTATATCGAAGATTGATCGACACGGCTCGGTTGCATCCAAAAAAGAGAAAAACCAATCCTAGGAGTAAATATTGATTGTGAAACTCCTATGGAAAGGATTTAAAGGTTCTAGCATCTTGAAGATGAGAACCAGGAGGAAGAACAACGAAGAATGATATCTCGTTCCTTTTAAAAAAAATTAGAGAGGCGACGGTTTAAGATCTGATTTATTCTCCATTAAAAACGGATCGCATTAACCCACGCGGTTTGACCAAGTAAAAACATCCCGGCCTTAGGAATAATTAATATAAAATTTATGGCCTTTGAATCGGCCTTAATGTCCTTAAAATAAGGTTTTAGAAGTATTTTACGTCAAAGAAAACGTTAAATTTGCGAAGCTGGAAACACTGTTCACATACTCAAAAAAATTTGGCAAAGCATGGAATCGGTAGCTCTTATGAAGTCTGGAAACACTATTCATTCGTGAAAATTGGCAAAGTATGGAATCGATAGCTCTTAGGATTCTGGAAACACTGTACAAGTCTGCCGATAGGAGGTCACCGATAGAACCTCACCGATAGAAACACTGTTCAAGTCTACCGATAAATGTCCACCGATAGAACCTCACCGATAGAAACAATCTTCAAGTCTACTGATATAAGTCCACCGATAGAACCTCACCGATAGAAACACTGTTCAAGTCTACCGATAGAAGTCCACCGATAGAACCTCACCGATAGAAACACTGTTCAAGTCTACCGATAGAAGTCCACCGATAGAACCTCACCGATTGAAACATTGTTCAAGTCTACCGATAGAAGTCCACCGATAGAACCTCACCGATAGAAACACTTTTCAAGTCTACTGATAGAAGTCCACCGATAGAACCTCACCGATAGAAACACTGTTCAAGTCTACCGATAGAAGTCCACCTATAGAACCTCACCGATAGAAACACTGTTCACCTACCGATACTGTTCATAAAACTGGAAACACTATTACCAGAACTAGAAATTTGGCAATGTGTTAGCCGAGCTACTGCTAGACTGCGGCTACCAGTATACTGAGCTACTAGTACGCTGCGGCTACCGGTAAACCCAGCTACCGATAGACCGTGCTACTGGTAAGCGGCAGCTACCGGTAGGCAGCAGCTACCGGTAGACCGAGCTACTGGTAAGTGGTGGCTTCCGGTAGGCAGCAGCTACCAGTAGACCGAGCTACCGGTAGGCAGCATCTACCGGTAGACCAAGCTACCAGTAGGCAGCGGCTGGGGGATAAGTCACCTTGACCTCCCGGAACACCACCAACACCACATTTTCACAAAGTAGTGGACCGGAGAGGTCCGGGCCATTACATTAGATACCTCTCAAAACATTCTCGTCCTCGAGAATTAAAAACCAACTCAGAGGAACAGAGGGGTCCTAACAACCACCCCATAAGATACCACTCATGGGAAAACCACCATGAGTTGTTCGAAAGCTGGAACAAAACTACGACATCCGACAATATGGAAACAAACAATCCATATCCAAACAATTCAATCATAACATCACACAAAAAAAGGTACATAAATAAAACATGAAAGGTCTAACCATAAAGGAAATGTCATTACATGAAAAGAGTTAAACATTAAACAACTCTAGGTACTGAGCATGTATCTTTGATTAACGCTCCCAGGTACTCTCCTCCATGCCACCATGTCACCAGAAGACACGAACTAAAGGAATAGAACGCCCATGAAACACCTTCTCCTTGCGGTCTTGGATCTCCACAGGTCGCTCCTTGAAGGTTTCATCATCGTCAATATCGATCTCTCCCCAATCGATAATAGGAGATTCATCATGAAGATAACGACAGAGCTGTGATACATGGAAAACATCATGTATCCGACTCATCTGAGGGGGAAGTGCTACTCGATATGCCACAGTTCCAACACAAGCCAACACCTCGAAAGGCCCAACAAACCGGGGAGAAAGCTTACTTCCACGACCAAACCTTCGCTGCCCATGGCGGGGAGTCACCTTTAGAAACACATGATCCCCAACATTAAACTCTAAGGGTCTCCTCCTTTGATCAGCATATGATTTCTGACGATCCTGTGCTGTCTTCATCCTCTCACGAATCACCTGAACCATCTCTGTTGTATTCTGCACTAGTTCTGGTCTGGGAATTGCTGACTCTCCGACCCCAGTCCAGCACAACGGAGAACTGCATGGCCGGCCAAACAAGGCTTCAAACGGCGCCATACCGATGGTAGAGTGGAAACTATTATTTTAAGCGAACTCTACCTAGGGTAAGTGCTTCGTCCATGAACCTCCAAAATCAATAACACAAGAGCGCAACATGTCTTCAAGAGTCTGGATGGTTCGCTCTGTCTGACCATCCGTTTGAGGATGAAAAGCAGTGCTAAGGCACAGTTGAGAGCCAAAGGCATGCTGGAGACCACTCCACACCCTGGAGGTAAAACGAGTATCTCGATTAGAAATGATCATCCCCGGTACTCCATGGAGTCTCACCACCTCCTCTAGATACTGCCTCGAAAAAACTTCCACTGAGCTCGACTCCTTGATCGCTATGAAGTGGGATGATTTTGTTAAACGATCCACTACCACCCATATAGCATCATGTCCTCCCGGAGATCGAGGAAAACCTGTAACAAAGTCCATTGAGATTTCCTCCCACTTCCATTGAGGAATCTCTAAGTGCTGGAGAAGACCACCAGGAACACGGTGTTCGGCCTTCACCTTCTGGCAGACTAAACATCGAGACACACATTCTGCAACTGTACGCTTCAGCCCAGGCCACCAAAACTGACTCCTCAAGGATCGGTACATCTTCTTCATACCAGGATGTACCGCCAAGGGTGAAATATGGAACTCTCAGAGAACCGTCTCGCGCATCTCCAATGGAACAAAAAGCCTGCCATGATACAACACTGGGTGTTGTTCATCCTCCGACCAACCATCAGGGGCCTCACCACATGAAACTCTTTCTCTCCAAACATACACCTCTAGGTCACCCAACTGAGACTCTTCCACCTTCTGCATCAGGGATGACTGCACCGTCATCTGGAAAAGACAACCTCTACCCCCAACTTCTCCCATATCAAGATAAAAAGCTGATAGCTCTTCCATCACTCTCCAAGAATCTCCAGATTCATGCACAACATCATTACGTATCTTTCAGCTTAGTGTGTCAGCTACAAAATTCCCATTTCCAGGTGTATACGATATTTCAAAGTCGTATTCCTGCAAGTACTCTATCTACCGACGCTGCCTCAAGTTCAAGTCATGTTGGGAGAAAACATACCTCAAACTCTTATTACCGGTGAAAAACACATAGTTCTCACCAATGAGGTAATGTCTCCACAACGTTAGAGCAAACACCACGGCTCCCAACTCAAGATCATGGGTGGCATAGTTGCATTCATGGGGACACAACTGCTGCGACCCATAAGAAACAACTGACCTCTGCTTCATGAGAACACAACCTAGCCCTAGATGTGAAACATCACAGAAAACATCAAACTGGACTCCCTCCTCTGGAAGACAAAGGACTAGAGCACTTACCAACTTCTCCATTAGATACTCGAAAGTTTTCTGACACTAATCAATCCATATGAACGCTTGATCCATCCTAGTCAAAGCTGTCAGAGGAGTCACAACTCGGGAGAAATTAGCTACAAACCTCCTATAATAGCCTGCGAGACCAAGGAAACTTCGCACCTCTGACACGGTCTTGGGGGCTGGCCAAGACACCACTACTTCTATCTTCGAAGGATCCACAGCTACTCCCTGTTGGGACAAACATGTCCCAAGAAACGAACTTCTCGAGCTCAGAACTCACACTTGGACAACTTCCCAAACAACTGATGTTGGCAAAGAACTCCCAAAACAGCTCGTAGATTCTATGCATGCTCCTCTTCAGATGTGGAGTACACAAGGATGTCGTCGATGAAAACCACAACAAACCTGCCCAAGAATTCATGGAACACAACATTCATCAACCCCATGAAAACAGCTGGAGCATTCGTCACGCCGAATGGCATTACAACAAACTCATAATGCCCATGACGACAGCGGAAAGCAGTCTTCGGAATATCATCATACTTTATATGCATCTGATGATATCCTGACCGCAAGTCTATCTTTGAGAACCAACTTGCACCCTTCAGTTGATCGAATAGGTCATCAAACCGCGGGAGAGGATAAATGTTATTTATTGTCACTTTGTTTAACCGATGATAATCGACACACAACCACAAACTGCCATCAGCCTTTTTCACAAACAAAACTGGTGCACCCCACGGTGACACACTTGGCCGAACAAAACCACACTCCAACAGACCGTCGAGCTGAATACGTAGCTCTCGTAACTCAGAAGGGGCCATCCTATACGGAGACATAGAGATAGGAGACGCTCCTGGCTATAGCTCGATCCCATACTCGATCTCTCGTCGAGGGGGTAAGGATACAACCTCTTCTGGAAAGACATTAGGGTACTCCTCTACGACCCTAGGATACGCCAACTATTGAACCTTTGAAGAACTCAGAGTCATCCCAGCCATCATGGATGATAAGGATGGAACTCGTCTATGACTCATCCGAGGATCTCTCTCACCAACAAACACCACTTTCTCTCCATCATCATCAAAGAAAACAACCTTTTTCCTGTACCAATCCACAACAGCATGCACCAAATAAAACCAATCCATGCCAAGTATGACATCGTATGTTTGTATTCACAAACATAGGAAATCTCCCCAAGAGCGGTGTTTCCCCAACACTAGCTCACAGTCTCTACATACTTCAAACAAGTCAGCTCGACCTCCAACTGGCGTAGTCAACGCCAAGGGCACTGGAATCCTCTCTACCTCAAGTCCCAAAGCATGGACAAGGGTAGGTGATATGAAGGAGGGTGTTGCTCCTGAATCAAACAAGGCATACACCAAGGTAGAAAACAAGCAAAGGGTACCTCGAACGACATCTGGATCGCCTGGGGTTGGTAACGCTAGAGCATGAATCTGACCACGAACTCCTCCATGGCCTCTCTGACCCTGATGATGACCACCACCACCGCCGCACTCTGCTCTATGAGGACGGGGAGAGTCATGGGGCTATCCTCTGCCTGCTCCATCTACCCTTTGGTGATCTAAAACTGGTGAAACCTGCTGCTGCTACCTCGGCTGAAACTGTCTCAATGGAGGAACCTGGAGTGGAGCGCCCAGTGCACGATGACTGCTCTGGAAATTCAGGCACTCCCACTACTAATGTCCACGACCACCACAAGAAAAACAAGTGCCTGATCCCTTGGCATAGGTCTGAGAGTTTCTGCCTCTGGAGAAACGAGATGGGAAGGGCTGGGACCTACCCCCAGGTGAACGGAAACTCTTCTGTCCTGAAAACCGGGAACCCCGGACCACAGCTCTACTTCGTGAGGAATCATGATGATTCCCCTCTCATGACGATCTAGTCTGGGCCAAAGTCCTCTCAACAACCTCTTCCCTCGCCAGCATCTCAAGATATGACTTCAGCATAAATGGGGTGACCTGGCGCTGGATCTCTGGATGTAAAGCCTCCTCGAAATGCCTCACCCTGGCCTCATCATCTGGTAACAGGTCTGAATCATATCGTAGAAGGTTCCTGAAACGGATTCCAAAATCTCGAACACTGGCGCTCCCCTGTCGAAGGGTGAGAAGCTCCTGGCGACTGGACACCTTCGCAGTCAATGAAAGAAACTCGACTCTAAACCTGTCTCGATACCCCTCCCATGAGATTGCTGACTCCTCACGATCACCGAGTAACAAGAACCACCACTGCCTCGCTGCTCCACGCAGCATTGTCACAACCAAGGACACCCAGTGTTCCTTCCGAGCACGAATCGAACTGAAGCCTATCTCGATCTCCACCAACCAGTCTTTTGTGACTGCATCTGAAACGGATATCTCGTACTTCTGTAGACTATGGAACTGAATCTCTCGAAGTGTCTTCCTCCAAGTGTCATCGTCGTCAACCTCTACTCGGCGACGATCTACTGGAATAGCCTGATGGGCATCTTCTGCGCAAACCTGATGAGGACGTCGACCTGGAGCCATACCTGCAAAATAACCACTGTTAGAGCTCATAAGCCTGGAATATGGAAGACTCAACATTAATTAATTAATTGTTTTGTTTTATTTATTTTAGTTTACCTATCCCATGGTCTACCCATTCAAACACAAGCGCAAAGAATAATGATGAATGATCCTTTCCTAGGTCTCTACCCTGCAACCGGTATAACTTTGTTTAGTAGCCATCGTAAACTTAAAGGTCCGTGCAACAGATCATAGGGGGCCCTAAACGCCTATGTCTCTACCGGTCTCCAGTGTTTAGAACACTTTCTAAACATGAATGACACTGTTGCCCTACCATCCCATGCATCCTCACTTGTGCCTAACTCCAAACTCCATCCTATCCCTCAACCAGACCTCTGATACCACTCTGTCACGACCCCCTCCCCACAAAGTGTACCCCTCCTGGGCCGGCAATGTGAGAAGGGAGATAATGACCCCTGAGTCCCGCCTCCAGTAGGCCACGGGTTGGCGACTAGCACCGAGGGTATAATACACACACAAATGGGAGGCATTACCCTCTAAGAGAACACATGTAGAAGAGATAGATAAAATAGACTCCAATCAACTCCAACATAGAACTGAGATATAAAAGGAAACCAAGTACATATATGAAATGTCATGCAAAAGTACAACAACTGAAAGGGGAAACTAAAAGTACCCAAAAGAAAGTAAAACAGAAGTGACCAGAAGCCCGAACTCCTCCTCCTCTAACCACAAGCTAGAAGTAACCAGCTTGACCTCCAACCTGCTCCATGTGACCTGAAAAATTGTTTATAAATATATAGGGTGAGTATAACAGTATACTCAGTAGGATCCTCCCAAAGCCTCTCGTGCAAATGTAATGAAAGCATGCTAAAGACCAGTGAACAACAAGTGAAACTAACTCGTTACCTAAACAGGTAAACTAAGTTCCCAACCTCACCATGGCTACTCTCACAAAATAACGCATAGAAGAATATAGCATACAGTAAATAATATCAAGGGTACCCCGCTACTACTTCCCCACTAGTTTTCCGCTTCGCCCCAACGTCATACGTCCAGTGCATATCTCTCCAATGGCTTGCCCGCAGACACCTCGGCTAAGCTCCACAATCTGCACCTCGTGCACCACATAGACTTGCCCGCAGACACCTGGGTGAAGCACCACACCTTCCTCACAACCAAAAGTTACCTGGTATTTTCCGAGAGCCACCAGAGCTCGCATAACGTGTATCATACGTCGGGTATAATACCTCAAGCCATTACAGCCCATACTCCGAGTAAGGATCCTCAAGCCATTATAGCCTATACACGTTACACCTATAGTAGTCCATAGGATACTATATCCAGAATATATGTGTGTGAAATAACCACAAGCCATTACAACCCTCTACACACATATATGGGTAAAACTAACCACTGTGCCTACCGGCACAAAGATCTACCAAGAGAAGAGAGCGGGGCCAAAGGGGGTAGTCAGCCATTCAAACTCCCATCAGAATGTTGGGGAAAACACCCCCCCCCCCCCAGGGATCAGAATCCCCGGGGTGTTAGTTTCTCCTATCGACAGGGTGGAGTATCATATATAAACACAAAAAGTACAATATATATATGTAACTCACAACCACACTACGGGCATTACCTAGTCATAGGCACAACTACAGCTAACGTCTATCAGACTCCAGGCTGCTACTTCTACGACTGGGTATCCTATAAGCACACAACCATTTGAAGAGCTTCATTAGATTATTCCTTTCTCATTTTATCAATACCACTGTATGTTAATTAATTCTTTAAACATTAATTAACCATTAACAATTTACCACATTAAACTAAATTGGCATCACATTCAAAAACTGCTCCTTTTTAGGATTCACATCACTATTAAATTCTAGTTTCTCAATCCCCGTGGATTATCACCATTTAAACAAACTTTCATTATGGAATTACATTCCCATATTCCCAAGCATTCTAAAAAAGCATCATATTCTACTAAACACAAAGGGGCTCAACACGGTGAGTGGATATACTACCCGTTGAGTCTTTTCCGCCTATAGCAAGAGCATAGACCCATTCTCCCTCGAGAGGCTAAACACGGAATGCACGTGGCATACCCTGCGCGTCTTCGCCTCCTTTGGAAGAAGGGTAGGAAGACCAGCTAACTTGAGCAGTGGGGAAAAGAAAAGAAGATTAATATTCAATGAAACCACAAGCATCCAGCAACCACATCCATCCCATTCCATCATCCCAGTGTCCTCCCTGACACACACATGTATAAAACGATGCATCTCACCACTCTAGGCGTCATCCGCTACCACAACCACAATTCCTCAAACCTCCACATATCACAACAGCCATGCAGGCTTACATCAAATCACAAGCAGCAAGAAAACAATAATCACAACAATAGGATCTTGACCCTTTAACAAACAAGAGGGTAACTCAGAACCCTTTTTAGAAATTCTCACACAATATGTTCATTAATCCATATTGAACTAGAAGATTAGTTATTCGTAGGATCCAATTACGGGAGACCTAATCAGTAAGTTATCACAATTAAATAACCGTTCTTACTTCCCTAATTTGAATATCTTCAAGTTAGAACAACTACAACAACTACAACAACCAGATTAATTTACATGCCTCTTTATCTTTAGACAATTAATTAACAATTAATTCTTGCGTTACGTTCATTATCAATTTCTATCATGAACGAACAACAAATCAAAGAAAACATAGATATCACTATATCTAGGAAAACATGAGGCAAACCGTTACCACGATATAAAGCAACATCATACAATGAACCAATTCTTTTAATCCAGTTCAAGTATTTAATTAGGTCAATTTCATTGTGATCCAAAGGACTAAATTGTGCTAATTATACGATTTCACATACACAATTAGAGAATCCATGAATCCCCTGCCTCGAAGAGTTCTTGACGTCCTTTATCCACACAACGGGCCACAATCCTTCTCTCGTGACAACTGCATCCACCCGACGATGCCATAGTAAGTCCCAACCAACCAAACCCCATTAGAACCATAGAGATTATATGGTAATATGGATGGGAGAACAAGAGAAGGTGATCCCTGAAGGAACGATGATAAAACATACCTTATATCGAAAATTGATCGACACGGCTCGGTTGCATCCAAAACAGAGCAGAACCAATCCTAGGAGTAAAGATTGATTGTGCAACTCCTACGGAAAGGATTGAAAGGTTCTAGCGTCTTGCAGATGAGAACCAGGAGGAAGAACAACGAAGAATGATATCTCGTTCCTTTTAAAAAAAATTAGAGAGGCGATGGTTTAATATCCGATTTATTCTTCATTAAAAACGGATCGCATTAACCCACGCAGTTTGACCAAGTTAAAACATCCTAGCCTTAGGAATAATTAATATAGAATTTATGGCCTTTGAATCATCCTTAAAGTCCTTAAAATATGGTTTTAGAAGAATTTTATGTCAAAGAAAACGTCAAATTTGCGAAGCTGGAAACACTGTTCACATACTCAAATAATTTTGGCAAAGTATGGAATCAGTACCTGTTATGAAGTCTGGAAACACTGTTCATTCGTGAAAATTGGAAAAGTATGGAATCAGTAGCTCTTAGGATTTTGGAAACACTGTACAAGTCTACCGATAGGAGGTCACCGATAGAACCTCACCGATAGAAACACTGTTCAAGTCTATCAATAGAAGTCCACCGAGAGAACCTCACCGATAGAAACACTATTCAAGTCTACTGATAGAAGTCCACCGACAGAACCTCACTGATAGAATCACTGTTCAAGTCTACCGATAGAAGTCCACCGATAGAACCTCACCGATAGAAACACTGTTCAAGTCTACCGATAGAAGTCCACCAATAGAACCTCACCGATAGAAACACTGTTCATGTCTACCAATAGAAGTCCACCGATAGAACCTCACCGATAGAAACACTGTTCACTGAACCTCACCGATAGAAAGACTGTTCACCGACCGATACTGTTCATAAAACTAGAAACATTGTTCCCAGAACTAGAAATTTGGCAAAGTGTTAGCCGAGCTACTGCTAGACTGCGGCTACCAGTATACCGAGCTACCAGTACGCCGCGGATACCGGTAAACCCAGCTACTGGTAGGATGCGGCTACCAGTAGACCGAGCTACAGGTAAGCAGTGGCTACCGGTAGGCAGCAGCTACCGGTAGACCGAGCTACTGGTAAGCGGCGGCTACCGGTAGGCAGCAGCTATGGGTAGACTGAGCTACTGGTAGACAGCAGCTACTGGTTGACCATGCTACTGGTAAGCAGTGGCTACCGGTAGGCAGCAGCTACCGGTAGACCGAGCTACCGGTAGGCAGCGGCTGGGGGATAAGTCACCTTGACCTCCCGGAACACCTCCAACACCACATTTTCACAAAGTAGTGGACCAGAGAGGTCCAGGCCATTACATAAATGGTATTCGATTCCCCAGTAGGAAAATTTAATAGACAACATTTTTGTTTTAAGTTACTTTTTATTGAAGAATTTATCCATAAGGAAACATAATCACTTATCATGTTGACTTTCATCTTTTTCTCCAATAGACGAGTATTTAAGAAGGCTTGTTCACATTAATAGTACTATAATCAACTTCTAGAGAATCACCTAATCCACAAAAGAGATCTATATACCTCACATGTCTTTAGACCAAAACCAAAACCAATAAGTCTAGTACAAGATCAGATAATCTAGAAAAGGATAACCCCTTATAAAAATAAAATCTATTCTTAATCTCTAAAATTTGTCCAAAAAAACCCAACGTTCAACGAGGACCATTCGAGAATCAATTTTTCCATAAAATTCCTCAAAGAAAAACAAACTAAGATTGAAAGACAAATATTTGAGGGATTTAGTCACATATTCTTCCAAGTTAAATCGTAACATTTATCTCCAAACAACATAAGTTGCTCTTAATGTCTCGTATTTAAAAGTAATTAACCTAATCACATATCCTCCATGATAGGTTAATAAATATCCATAGATAACCCAACATCAACCTACTCTAAATTCATAAAATCATATAACAAAAATGAATCAGTCAAACTAACAAGAGACTTCACGTAGTCCAGTGGAAGGTGATAAATACCAGTTGCACTTTTGTTGTGGGTTCAATTCCCGCAGCTTTGTCTGACGTGACGGGTTGTCACATGGTATGTGTGTTGTCCTTTTTCCAAAATTATATAATTCTCAAATCATTCCCCAAAAAGAGATAAAATCATCAAAAATAACAATAACATAATTTAACCTCAATTTTATCTCATGCCTTTCACTTCCATCATAACATATAGTAACCCATAATTACCTCAAAAGAAAGGATCAAATAAACTCTAATGGTTAGCTTTATAATTATTACCTGAACTTCCACATCGATTGGTCATCTCGTACATGATGCATTACAGAACATACCAAGGTTCAAGTGGTTGATCATGACTCCTTGATAGTTGGTTTAGAACAACCATGAGTTTCCTAATTGAATCCCCCATTTTATCTAGTATCTTAAACAAAGAACCATCATAGTTTCCTTCAAACCTGTTGTCTCTTTGGTGCCTGCTAGATCCATCAATTCATTAAAAACATAAAGGTCAGTTTGATTATATCAACATAACCATCATGTACTAATGAGGTAGATAAACACTAAGATATACTTACTCATTCACTTTATCAAAAACTATGACGCTTTCTGAAATCCTAGCCAATATGGTAATGTCACTTATTCTTAAATAATACCCTAACCTCTAAAGTTATCTAAACCGACCTTTGATACCAACTATAAGTCCCCGAGCCTTAAACCATACTTAATATTGAATTAAATGAATATTTCACATTGAGGATCTTTTCAGGTTTAGAGTTTTAGAGAATTAGAACATAACTATTACATCTCAAAAGATTACAAAGTAGAAACTTATACAATGTTTCCATAAAATTAAAACTCATAAAAAGAAACATTTCTAGTTCCATGTTTTAGGTAGCATGACTTTCCCTTTATCCCATCCCTGACCCTATTCCACGTTAAGTCCTGTGGAAAACACTTCAAAAACATGGGATGAGCATAAAAAGTTCAGTAAGGGATACACAAATAATGAAAACTGTTAGGTTTTCAAAACAACAAGTAAAACATGTATACTTTATCAAAGTAATACTTTTCACCTTTTCGAAGTAGTAAAAACTATTCACTGAATAAAAGTTCATTACATACCCTTCTGTAACCAAAAGATTACCATAAAACCCATATAAAGATCACATAACATATAAAGGTAACTTGGGACATAAACATACTTAAGTGGAATAACCATAAGGTCGACTTCCACACATATCACTTAATGGAATAGCCATTAGGCCAACTTCCATACATACTTAATGGAATATCCATACGGCCGACTTCCATACCCAATGCATTGGAGGTTATAACGTAACCACCCGTCCTAGTATTCACGTCACCACCCGTCATATGGTTTATCACGTAACCATCCGTAAAATGTCCAAGTACCATCATTACACATAAAATATATAAAATATAAACATTTCAATAACAACATTTCATTTTCAATCAAAAATAAGTAATTCCCAGTTATTGAATTAATCAATCCATTTTCAAAAACCATTTAAAAGAGATTTTTGAATCAAAGTGTCCCATACCAATTTGAAACATTTAATGGAATTATAATTTTATAACATTAATGTACATATGAATAAATTCAGAAAACCATTTCGAAAACATGGACATTAAAGATAAAATTTTATAATAATAAATCTTTAAAACATTTAAAACGTTATTTTTTTAAATAGTTTTTAACAAAATGAGAGACTCTTGAATACAAATAATAGTAGAATAACATTTAATCTGAACATTATAATATCATGAGAATAAAGTTATTCCTAATATAATATGTTAAAGTATAGTATACACACCATATAAGAGTGAATTGGTGCATAACAACAATGAAGTCTCAAAAGAAATCTAAAATGAGATGAAATCCATTATAAAGAAGGTATCCTTAAATTAAGGATAAATCAATCTCATAATTATGTGTGACAAATATAAATACACCCAATATAAGTGGATATTAAGTGTAAAACAAT
This sequence comes from Viscum album, assembly GCA_963277665.1. NCBI lineage: Eukaryota > Viridiplantae > Streptophyta > Magnoliopsida > Santalales > Viscaceae > Viscum > Viscum album. The sequence goes on from CAUJRU010000629.1 coordinate 388,942, forward strand.
CAAAGGTTCTTCACACATATTCAAAGGATGACATATTCAATAACTACATGTTGAACCCAAAGAAATCGAAATTGGGTTAAGAAGTTCCCTTGGTAAAACTCGACAGCCTCTCAGTGTAAAATAAAATTTTAAAAAAAGTTTTGATGAGAGATATAAAGGGGATCTCATCACTTGGACATAAAATTTACATAAATATGGATATTGGAGAATATATCCCAACATAATAGTATGTGAATTAAAAGACATAAAAAAAGAAGTCTTTTAAAAAAAGGAGGGTGAAAGGTCCCCTTACCGAGTTGGATAACTTTCAAAACGTACACCCCAAAGAAGAAGGGTCATACAATGAAGATGTGAATACCCATAAATGAAATTATACTACACAAAGTGTATAATAATGGGCAGTACATACACCAATCAATGGAAATTGTGGAAAATGTAGCATAAATCTCACGCGAATAAAAGTGAGATGAAAATTCCCTTATAAAAACTCGGCAGCCTAACGACGCCACATAAAACATCCAAAATGGATTGATGAGGGGAAATAGGATCTCTCATAATATCAAAACAAAGTTTACCGAGAGTGGAATACAAAAGAACATCCCCCAGCATAACAAATAGGATATTAAAAGAAGTGATATAAAGGAGAGTACTTAAAAAGAAAGAGAGAGGTTGGATCTCTTACGAAAATTCGGCAGCCTAACGGTGCCACTCAAAACATCAAAAATGGATTGATGAGAGTGAATAGGGTCTCTCATCATATGAACATAAAAATAAAAGTAAGAGTAATATAAAAGAACATCCCAATCACAATAAATATGAGCTTAGAAGGAATGACATAAAAGAGTGAACATAAAAAGAAAGAGAGGAGTAGGCTCCCTTACCTCGGGTTCGACCTGACTCGATCATTCTTTAATCTCCTGAATAATAAACTTGAGTTAATTTATATTTCCTTAAGAACCTTTCTCAAGTTCAATATTCATTTTATATCACTTATTACCATGTCATAGTCATTATTTAATCATTTAAGTTAATAATGTTTGTTTTGTCGATACTTGGTTCTTAAGTCGAAAGTGGACATCTTACAATTACATGTTGTTCGTGTGGTCAAAGGATCATTATATCCAGAATTGTATTCATGATGTATATATCATATATATAATATATATCAAGTATATTAATGCTTTTATAATATTACATAACATTTAGAGTTAAGAAATGAAATGCACCGTTCATGGAGACGGTAAGCCGTACGTACGCATGAACGCTACTTCCATTTCTATTTCATATTTATTGGAATTAAAACATAATGATACATAATAGTATTTTAATTCCAGTATGTTATCATATATAATATCAATATATATAATATTTATACATACCACATATGGTATTAACGAATCAAATCATTTTGAGGGGGCGGTAGTTCGCACTTCCTTAAATGAAGATATCGCATTTACCCATAATGGAAACCATAATGGTATGCCATAAATTAAAAATACAGAAGCTTAAGTAAAACATAAAAATATTAGATATCATATATAAATATAGTTTCATCTTAATGGTCACCTTTGAAGGTGTTAGAAGAATGTTGAACAATCATCGTTTCGGGAGGTAGAATTTCGTCATCCACAGAAACAGTATATTCTTTAACCATTAGATGTAGGTGTTTGTAAGTGTAGCTCGAATCCTTCTTATAACAACATCCTAGTATATTTAAGATACTGTATTTGTTACAAAATAAATTAATAATAAGATTTTAGGGTATTGGATAAGCAAAATAAAACAAAAGGACACAAGTGAAGACATTACCTTTAAATCGGGTAACTTCCTTTGATTTGAGCTCAAATGCTTCCTTGGAAATGATTCTGCCCAAAGTGGGGCTTCAAGGAGTTAGATAGGTATGTGTAGAGATGAAATGGGCAGAGTTTGGCCGAGGAAAAGTCTTGAGAGGTGTGGATAAGGTGGTATAGGTGGGATCCTTTTATAAGAGGAGAGGAGGGGCACTCTTGGAAAGTAAGAAAGTGTTACTTTATTTGAAAATGAGGTTCGGATTTAAAAGGTCCCAAATTCATATAATTCGTGTATAAGGTGATAAGGGTTCTAAATTCACCCATCCAATAGGTTTTGGACATGTTTAGGTCTTATATATAACATTATCTTTCCATTTTATTTAAATCATTAAATAATGAGGTCATCGCTACATCATCAGGATGTTATAAATAATTAACCTTTTTTAATGTTTAAAAATTATATGAAAATACTATTATGTAGGAAATATTTTTATCTTTCCAATGACTATTTATAGTCAAAAATATTACTTGTATAACCCCATGTAAAAATTGTTTTAGTAAACAATCTCATGTCGGTGTCATTTTTTACTTTATCATTAAATAAAAAGGTATTTATGTCATTTTCCAACCAAAGTGGCTCCATGGGGTCCCCAAGTTGACCCATGGATTTTCTTGGTCGGCCATGACACAACCAATGAGGGTAGGACATGTTTCTAGGTCATTACATTTTTTTAAAACACTATTCTTACCTTAAACTACACTAATTACCTCTAATCGCGATTAAAAACATAAAAAGTTACTATTCACCAAAAAATTATTTTAATCAAATTGAACCACATTATACTTCTTAATGAAAAACATGTACGTTGGATTTTTGAAATTCAAAACACAAAGGTGGAAAAATTTCATTTAAATGGAAAATCAGTTTTTATAAGTACAACTTAGTGGTTTCACTAATCATCAAAAATTGAAGTTTTTCAGAAAATTACCAAAAATTCACCCTAAGCTATATTTGATATTCCGAATTCAAAAATGGTGTCCATTTTACAAAAGTCAAAACATATAAGTTTCATTAATTAATTTAATAATTAATTCACGCTTTCAAAACAAATAGCGTGTTTTTATGAAACAAAAAGTTTCAAAAGATTGACACTAGATTAAGTCCGATTTCAAAGTGAAATTAATTTCAATGACCACTATTGGATTAAATCATAAAAATATATTCTAGTTTCACTTTAAAAAAAATTAAAAAGATAATATAATCATATAAATAAATTAGATTAAAAATAGGTTTTGAATTAAAATACTACATATTTCACTAATCATTAAAAATTGAACTTTTTCGAAAAAATACCAAAAATTTACAGAAAGTAAATTTTAATGTCCCAATTCTAAAGAAGAATATTATTTTGTCAAATATAACACATAAAATTGTCAAAAGTGGATTTAAAAGAGTTTCTCCATCAAAAGGAGGTTAATCGACCTTTTAAAGAATATTAGAATGTTTACGTTTAAAATTGGATTCATTCGCATTTTTAATCCTCTAACATTTATTGTAAAAAGTAAAAATATTTGAAAAACATATATACTAATTTTTTAGTTAGTTCTGTTCATTCCCTCCATTACAACGACTAGGAGTTAACTACCATTTAAAATAATATTATTTTACTATTAGAGTGCAACGTAAGATTTCTAAGAAACTTGTTGTTGCGTATTGGGTACGCCATCGAGCATAGCATCCCCTTTAAAGTAATATTAATATTTGATTCACAAATATGGATAAATATAAAGATGTCATATTCTTTATTTACCTGGGGTGTTACACTTATTTATTTCATGTGGTATATTTTGTAATTCAATTTGATATATATTTTCATGATTATATTTATATTCATGGAATTATGTGATTAATTTGGTGGTTATTTAATTTTTCTTATTACCTTGAGATTCATCCTATATTAAACACTATTTTATTTTTGTGTGGTAGATGTACTACCCATTATTGTATTATTTGTGTAATATAATTTAATTTATTGGTATTTAAAAATTCATTGTGAGATCATTCTCTCATGTGGTGTATGTTTCGTATGATACCAAATCGGTAAGGGATCCTTCACCCTCATCTTTTTAAAATACTTTTTTTGTAATATATTTTAATTTACATATTATTATGTTGGGATATGTTCTTATATATCCATAATGATGTAAATTTTATGTCAAAGTGATGAAATATCCTTTTCTCTCTCATCAACTTATTTTCTGAATTTTAAAGTGACGGCGTTAAGCTGTCGAATTTCTGTGTGAAAACTTCTTAACCCAATTTCATTTTTTGGATTAAACATGTACTTCTTGATTATGTCGTGATATGAAAATGTTTGAAAAACATATGATTGTTTTACACTTAATATCCACTTATATTGTGGGTATTTATATTTTTCACACATAATTATGTAATTTATTTATCCTTAATCAACAGATTCCTTCATTATAAGGGATTTTTTCTCAATTTACATTTCCATTGAGACTTCATTGTTGATATGCACCAATTCACTATTATATGGTGTATATACTTTTCTTTTTGAATATTATATCTTGAATACCTTTATATATTGATATTATTATGTTCTAATTAAATTTTATTTCTTCAATTAATGGTATTCTAGGATCTCTCATTTTGTAAAAAACTCTTCAACTAAAATATCGTCTTAAATGTTTTAATGGTTTATTCTTCAAAATCATTCACATTATTTTCCATGCTTTAAAATTGGTTTTAAAGATTTATTCATAGAGACATGAATGTTTTGAAATTGAAATTCCATTCAAAAACATCAATGTGGTGTTGTATACAATGATTCAAAAATCTATTTTTTTAATATTTTAAATGGTTTTGAAAATGGTTTGAAAAAAGATTTAATTTTTTCAATATTTTGAAATGATATATTGTGATTGAAATGTGAAAATGTTATGTTTTCATTATGATTGGTTTATGGGTTATGAATATGTTATGTCTATTGGGAATTGATTATGTATATGGGTGGTTATGTGATAAACCTAGGGTTGGTGAACCCGTGATAGCTCTTTAATGCATTGGAGAATGTGATGGAGGTAAATGTGAATGTTTCTTCTAAGTGATTTATGGAATATAATGGGATGGGTATACCAAATGTGACTCCATATGTAGCTGTGATTGCTAAAATGTTTGTTTTATTTGTATTCCACAAGTTACCTTTATGATTTATGATTTTTGTGTTTTATTCATATATCATATGATTTCATGAAGAATGTTATTATTGAAAAGGACGATTTCATTGTTTTGTATTTGTTTATGGGATAATGTTTTCATTATTTACGTTATATCCCTTACTGAGTTATCTATGTTCATCACAAGTTTTTGAAATGTTTTCAATAGAACTTATAGATGAATAAAGATCATTTATGGGATCAAGGAAAAGTCATGCAATCTAAAACATTGAACTAGACATGACTATTTTTTTCAGGAGTTTTCATTTTATAAAAATAATGGATACTGAGTAGAATTGTCTAAATGTAAAATTCATGTTGAAATGTAAATATTATGACCTAATTCTCTAAAATCTATACTTTAATAGATCCTCAATGTGAATTATCCATTTAATTCAATGTTATGTAATGTTTAAGGCCATGTCCTTATAGTCGGTATCAGTGGTTAGTTTTGAAATATTTAGGGATTAAGAGTTTTCGTTAGACACATGGTTAGTGCCTGTGTCTATAATTTTAGTTAAATACTTGTATTATAACTTTTTCAGATCAAGCAAAGTCACTTACAAAAAGAAGGAGGAGGATCTCAAATGACATTCTTATCTCTTCCAGATGACTTTCTTGCAATAATTATTGAAAAGTTATGTTCAGATGATTGTGAATCTTTCTATCACTACTGGAAAAGTAGGCTATACCAACAGTTTATAACCGTTTCTATAGGCTGGAAAACCATTGGCCAGTAAGGCGTGGGGAAAGCCCTTTACCAGCGGTTTCATTTAAACCGTTGGTATATGTTCTCAAGAAATCTGGAAAACAATTTACCAACGGTTCAGAACCGTTGGTATAAGTTTTTCCAGATTTCTGGAAAAAGCTTTACCAACGGTTCAAAACCGTTGGTAAAGAGTTTCTTAAAACTGCTGCACAACAGCACCCAGAAGCCCCCCCAGAAGCTACACCTGCATAAAAAAACTATGCACAACATCCCTCAGTATACCCTCCACTATACACCTGCATAAGAAATATCACAAAAGCCACATACAAACTTCAATCAGTATAAAAAACACCTAAAATAGCCCAAAAAACACATGACAACAATCATCCGGTGGTAATTAACCTCACCCATCAAATTTTAATAGGATTTTAGTTTGATAAATATATATTAGAGTTGAATAAGACATTCAAATTGACTCAAATCCCTTTTTTTGTGATACTAGGTTTGGGTATGTAATTATTTGTGATGAATTTTGCATTGAACTTGTATTGTTTATAATATATGGTGAAAAGATATTTTCTTAGGAGTCTCGTCACTTATGACCCCATGGGTGAAACTACCAAACTCATGAGAAAGAGTCATTGATGAGTGTAAATTTCAGTTGTATACACTTAAAATGATTTCCTTTTGAAATAAAAGAGATACATTGATTGGTGTCGTCCACACCATGCCCCGGATTGAGGCGGAGTTGACTCGTACACATCACAAATGACCCATGGATACATTTCCTAAAGTATAAATAGTATCCGAATGCCTTTGGTCTATTTTCAGTATGTCAGTTGTTGTTTTAACTTAAACTTTTTTCCATTTCAATGAAAAGTGAAACACTTTGAGTGGTTCCATCCACACCATGCCTCGTATTGAGGCGGGGTTGACTCGTACACGTCACAAATGACCCATGGATCATTGTCCTAAAGTTTCAATAAAATCCGAAAGCATTTGGTCGGTTTTCCGTATGTCATTTTTTTACTTAAAAGTGCATCCATTTTAAACAAAACAAACACACTTTGAGTGGTGTCGGCCACACTGCGCCTCGGATTGAGGCGGGGTTGACTCATACACGTCACAAATGACCAATGGATACATGTCCTAAAGTATCAATGGTATCCGAATGTGTTTGGTCAGTTTTCCGTATGTGGTTTGTTTTACTTAAAATCGCATCCATTTTAAACAAAAGAAAGACACTTTGAGTGGTCCCAACCACACCGGCCCTCGGATTGAGGCGGGGTTGACTCGTACACGTCATATATGACCCATGGATACATGTCATAAAGTATCAATAGTATCCGAATTCGTTTGGTCTGTTTTCCGTATGTCAGTTGTTGTTTTAACTTAAATCGTTGTCCATTTCAAAAAAAGTGAAAAACATTGAGTGGTCCCGGCCACACTGGCCCTCAGATTAAGATGGGGTTGACTCATACACGTCACATATGAACCATGGATCTTTGTCCTAAAGTTTCAACAGAATTCGAATGTGTTTGGTCGGCTTTATGTATGCATGTTTTTGTTTTCACTTAAAATCTTGTCCAATTCAAATAAAAGTTCTACACTTTGAGTGGTGTTGGCCACACCGCGCCTCGGATTGAGGTGGGGTTGACTCGTACACGTCACAAATGACCCATAAATCCTTTTCTTAAATTTTCAATAGAATCCGAAAGTTTTTGGTCGGTTTTCTGTATGTCATTTATTTTACTTAAAAGCACATCCATTTTAAACAAAAGAAAGACACTTTGAGTGGTACCGACCACACCAGCCCTCAGATTGAGGCAGGGTTGACTCATACACGTCACATATGACCCATGAATCGTTGTCCTACAGTTTCAACAGAATCTGAATGCGTTTGGTTGTTTTGGGTATGTCAGTTGTTGTTTTAACTTAAACCGGTGTTCATTTCAAAGAAAAGTTAGACACTTTGAGTGGTACCGGTCACACTACACCTCGTATTGAGGCAGGGTTGACTCGTACACATCACATAGGTCATTTTACTAATGTTTCAACAGAATCCGAATGCCTTTGGTCAGTTTTTCTGTATGTCAGTTGTTATTTTAACTTAAATTGTTGTCCATTTCAAAGAAAAGTTAGACACTTTGAGTGGTGCCGGCCACACCGCGCCTCAGATTGAGGCGGGGTTGACTCTTACACGTCACAAATGACCCATGGATCGTTTTCCTAAAGTTTAAACAGAATCTGAATGTGTTTGGTTGGTTTTCCATATGTTGTTTTTTTTACTTAATAGTGCATCCATTTTAAACAAAAGAAAGACACTTTGAGTGGTACCGGCCAAACCGGACCTCGGATTGAGGAGGGGTTGACTACTACATGTCACAAATGACCCATGGATACATGTCCTAAAATATCAACAGTATCCGAATGCCTTTGGTCCGTTTACCGTATGTCAGTTTTTTTAACTTAAACAGTTTTCCATTTCAAAGAAAAGTGACACACTTTGAGTGGTCCCGGCTACACCGGCCCTAAGATTGAGGAGGGTCTGACTCGTACACGTCACATATGACCCATTGATACATTTACTTAAGTATAAATAGTATCCGAATGCCTTTGGTCCATTTTCCGTATGTCAGTTGTTGTTTTAACTTAAACTGTTGTCCATTTCAAAGAAAAGTGACACACTTTGAGTGGTCCCGACTACACTGGCACTCGGATTGAGGTGGGGTTGACTCTTAAACGTCACATATGACCCATGGATCGTTGTCATAAAGTTTCAATAGAATCCGAATGCGTTTGGTTGGTTTTCCCTATGTCAGTTGTTGTTTTAACTTAAACCGTTGTCCATTTCAAAGAAAAGTGAAAAACTTTGACTGGTCCTAGCCACACCAGCCCTCGGATTGAGGTGGGGTTGACTCGTACACATCACAAATGACCCATGGATCGTTTTCCTATAGTTTCAACAAAATCCGAATGCGTTTGGTCGGTTTTCCGTATGTCAGTTGATGTTTTAACTTTAACTGTTGTCCATGTTAAAGAAACGTTAGACACTATTAGTGGTGTCGGCCACACCGCGCCTCGGATTGAGGCGGGGTTGACTCGTACACATCACAAATTACCAATGGATACATGTCCTAAAGTATAAATAGTATCCGAATGTGTTTGGTCAGTTTTCCGTATGTGGTTTTTTTTACATAAAAGCGCATCCATTTTTTTAAATAAAGAAACTTTGAGTGGTCCAGGCCACACCGGCCCTCGGATTGAGGCGGGGTTGACTCGTAAACGTCACATATGACCCATGGATACATGTCCTAAAGTATCAATAGTATCTGAATTCCTTTGGTCCGTTTTCCGTATTCCAGTTGTTGTATTAACTTAAACTGTTGTCCATTTCAAAGAAAAGTCACAAACTTAGAGTGGTCTCGGCCACACCGGCCCTCGGATTGAGGCGTGGTTGACTCATAAACGTCAAATATGACCCATGGATCTTTTTTCTAATGTTTCAACAGAATCCGAATGCATTTTTTCGGTTTTCTGTATGCAAGATGTTGTTTTCACTTAAATTCCTGTCCATTTCAAATAAAAGTTAGACACTTTGAGTGGTGTCGGCTACACCATGCCTCAGATTGAGGTGGGGTTGACTCATACACATCACAACAGAGCCATAAATCATTTTCTTAATGTTTCAACAGAATCTGAAAGTGTTTGGTCGGTTTTCTGTATGTCGTTTATTTTACTTAAAAGCGCATCCATTTTAAACAAAAGAAAGACACTTTGAGTGGTACCGGACACACTGGCCCTTGGATTGATGTGGGGTTGACTCGTACACGTCAAATATGACCCTTGAATCGTTTTTCTATAGTTTCAACAGAATCTGAATGTGTTTGGTTGGTTTTTGGTATGTCAGTTGTTGTTTTAACTTAAACTGGTGTTCATTTCAATGAAAAGTTAGACACTTTGAGTGGTACCGGTCATACTGCGCCTCAGATTGAGGTGGGGTTGACTCGTACATGTCACATATGCCCCATGAATCATTTTCCTAAAGTTTCAATAGAATCCGAATGCGTTTGGTCGGATTTCCATATGTCAGTTGTTATTTTAACTTAAATTGTTGTCCATTTCAAAGAAAAGTTAGACACTTTGAGTAGTGCCGGTCACACCGCGCCTCGGATTGAGGCGGGGTTGACTCGTACACGTCAAAAATGACCCATGGATAGTTTTCCTAATGTTTCAACAAAATCTGAATGCATTTGGTCACTTTTATATATGTGTTTTTTTTTACTTAAAAGCGCAGCCATCTTAAACAAAAGAAAGACACTTTGAGTGGTACCAGCCACACCAGCCCTTGGATTGAGGAGGGGTTGACTCCTACATGTCACAAATGACCCATGGATACATTTCCTAAAGTATCAATAGTATCTGAATGCCTTTGGTCTGTTTACCGTATGTCAGTTGTTGTTTTAACTTAAACAGTTGTCCATTTCAAAGAAAAGTGACACTTTGAGTGGTCTCGCCCACACCGGCCCTCAGATTGAGGAGGGGATGACTCATAAACGTCACAAATGACCCATGGATACATGTACTAAAGTATAAACAGTATCTTAATGCCTTTGGTCCGTTTTGCGTATGTCAGTTGTTGTTTTAACTTAAACGGTTTTCCATTTCAAAAAAAGTGACACACGTTGAGTGGTCCCGACTACACCAGCCCTTGGATTGAGGCGGGGTTGACACTTACACGTCACATATGAACCATGGATTGTTTTCCTAAAGTTTCAACAGAATCCGAATGAGTATGGTTGGTTTTCCGTATGTCACTTGTTGTTTTAACTTAAACAGTTGTCCATTTCAAAGAAAAGTTACAAACTTTGAGTGGTCCTGGCCACACCGGCCCTCGGATTGAGGTGGGGTTGACTCGTACACATCACAAATGACCCATGGATCGTTTTCCTACAGTTTCAACAGAATCCGAATGCGTTTGGTCGGTTTTCCGTATGTCAGTTGATGTTTAAACTTAAACTGTTGTCCATGTTAAAGAAAAGTTAGACACTTTGAGTTGTGTCAGCCACACCGCACCTCGGATTGAGGCGGGGTTGACTCGTACATGTCACAAATGACCTATGGATACGTTTCCTAAAGTATCAACAATATCCGAGTGTGTTTGGTCAGTTTTTCGTATGTGGTTTTTTTACTTAAAAGCGCATCCATTTTAAACAAAATAAAGACACTTTGAGTTGTCCCAGCCACACCGGCCCTCCGATTGAGGTGGGGTTGACTCGTAAACGTCACATATGACCCATGGATACATTTCCTAAAGTATCAACAATATCCGAATGTCTTTGCTCAGTTTTCCGTATGCCAATTTTTGTTTTCACTTAAAATCATGTCCATTTCAAATAAAAGTTAGACACTTTGTGTGGTGCCGGCCACACCGCTCCTCTGATTGAGGCGGGGTTGACTCCTACACGCCATAAATGACCCATGGATACATGTCCGAAAGTATCAACAATATCTGAATGTGTTTGGTCCATTTTCTGTATGTGGTTTTTTTACTTAAAAGTGCATCCATTTTAAACAAAAGAATGACACTTTGAGTGGTACCAGCCACACCGGACCTCAGATTGAGGCGGGGTTGACTCGTACAGGTCAATATGACCCATGGACCATTGTCCTATAGTTTAAACCGAATCTGAATGTGTTTGGTCTGTATTCCATATGCCAGTTGTTGTTTTCACTTAAAATCCTGTCCATTTCAAATAAATGTTAGTGGTGCCGGCCACTACTTCAAAGCACATTTTCCATATCATCTTCCACATGCATAAACATGAAATACATGGCTAACTGAGAAATATAAGTAAAAAAAATAGAAAAATGATCATCACAGTACCAAGGAATACTAATGGTCTATGTAGTAGACTAATCATACAATAAGAATCAAGTGCAAAAAACAGAATCTGAATGCAACGTCCCTATGAAGCAGAGGAAAACCCCAAAGTGGAAAACCATTTTCCAAAATAAAGAGTTATATAGAATTCAAAAATGTAATGTATCAATCTCCCTCTGATCACCATCACCATCACTACTATCATCATCAGACTCATCCTTGCCGCCATCTCTGTCCTCGTCGTCGTCCTCATCCTCGCATCATCCTCGCCCTCGGCCCCATCCTCGCCCTCGTCCACATCCTAATCCTCGCCCTCTTCCCCTTCAGCATCCTCATCATCACCAGGAACGTCATCATCTCGATCTCCACTAGAGCTTCCGCCTGGTGCATTGGATGATGCACCCATCGACGACATAAATGTCTGACAAGCCGCACTAGCCTCTGGTGGAAGTGATAAAGATAAAGATCTCAACAGTTTCATAAATTCTCTGTCTCTTGTTTGAACTTGTACTTCCAACTATGTGAGCCTTTTATTAGACTTTCTTGCATGCTCGTTGACCTATTCCAAATAGGTGGTACTATAATGGATACCTAGAGACGACCAATACCTCGTCGGGACTATATTCTTACCAGGTCGGCCGCGTACTCGACCAAAGTGCTCATCTCCCAAAACCTGATATAAAAGATCGTGTGGCCAAAAATTGTCAGGCTCCTGGGCATCAAGATCCTCTAAAGCAGCCTGTAAAAAATACTAATATATTATTAAATTTCAAATTAGATATTAAACTTTGAAATAAACAAATTAAAACATACAATCTTATCTTGGGTCGGTTCATTTACCGAAGTTCCATCTTTTTTTCTTCTACTCGAGCAAAACAATTTTGCTCGAGGGATACGCCCTTCAATATTCATTTTGTGCTTCTGTAATGGCATTGAAACAATATAAAGTGAAAGTATAATCATATATTCATTATTCAATAAATCACATAATTTATGTAGGATCCAATAAAAAGGGAACGTCCTAAATAAAAATTATAAACAACTATATCGTACCAGTGCCTCTCATGATCTGACATTGTTGTGTGCCCCAAACTGTGGAGGTATTTCTTTGAATCAATGTATTTATTGTTTTTTTCAGAAGATTCCTAAATAATGATTAATAATTAATAAGATAATATTAATGCAGAATATGAAAACTCTCAATTAAATAACCCAAATGATATTAATACCTTAAATTTTGAAGTCGCCCAATGGGTAATCATTTGGCGATATTGATCTATCGGGAAGTCATCCACGATAGGTAATGTCTCTAACTCCGTGCCCACTCTATCACACCAGCCAACATACATCTCATGCTTATAAGATCTCCAAAGCTCTCCTAGCTCTTTTAAACGCGCTGGTCGTGCACCTTCACCATCAGGGAAGTTTAACTGAAGCTGAATCCAAATTGATTAGTTCATTTAAATACAAAAAATATAATACATTAAATCCAATATATTTTTTACCCATATTTGTGCCCACGCGTTATCCTTGACTTCAGGTGGCAGATGTCTCCAAGAGAGAGGGCTGACCGGAATGATATCGGAGTATTTGGCTAGCGTCGCCAAAAAACCCCGACATTGCTGCCCAGATTTCTCAATCATTTGTCCATCAACATTGTATTCTACCATCAACTGTGTCTGGCGGTTCCATACCACACACAAGCGATTATTCCCCCTCCCCCACCTCCTATCTGTAGATGAATCAGTTATTAATGAAAAATAATATCAATACATGTTATAATAAAAATAAATTTTGGTATTAAAATTTGAAAGAGTTATATAAATATACATGTGGTAGTCAGATCAATGGGTGCAGAAGATGAAGGAATATCCTGTATAGGTGGAGTGTCCCTCAGTGTATGCTCCTCAGCCACATACTGTGTCGCAGCAAGAGTCGAAGAAGGTGGAATATAATAACCTGGAGATAATGAACCAGATGAAAAAGATGATGGCATAGATGTCTGGCCAATTGGTAATGTAAACATCGGAGGTCTAAATATCTCATATGTCCCTGATGACACACCAAGAGAAAAATAGGGCGTATAAGATACGTCTGTGGTAGTGGATCGTCTAACTCTCGCCCCAAGAGCCCTCGTAAAACCAACCTCTCTACTCGGAGAAATATCTGGATCCTCGTCAGATATCTGTCGTCTAGGGCGTGGATCATGAATAAAAGTTTGACAGAAAAGTAAACACATGATATTATAAGTTATTGAAATATTTATATTTGAAATAAAATACTCACAACAGGGATGAGTGGAGGAACACCCATCTGTACCATGCGACAATTATTATCTGTCATCTTTTTCCGCCGCCTCTCTTCAATGGGTGTCATTTCCTGCAATGAAAACAAATATGGAAGTAATTAGAAACAGATAACTAATGTGTAACCCAAAAAACAAAATATAGAAAAACCATTATGAAAAAAAGAACATAATGAAACAGAAGATTTATGGTGTTATGAAGGTATGTACTAGGATACACACTCTGAATGATGTAGCTGAAACATGTAGGTGAGAACACGACTGTATGATTCTATATATTTCCCACCACAACTTCAGGTTCACAATCAAATCTGACAATTGAGCTGTTGGGGTCATCATAAGTAATAAACGGATTGCTTCCAATTGCAGTAGGGATAGTGTCAACTTCATCATCACCATAATCAATAACATGTCTGGGATTTACTTCAATAATTACACCGAATTTAGGATGACGATGATCTTTGACATAAAAAACATGTTTCACCATTGATGCCAATACATATGGTTCATCGGTGGCAATAGTGCGAGTCATGTCAATAAATCGAAATCCACAATCATCAATAAAGGTGCCTTGCCTAGTCATTGAATCAAACCATTGACATTTCATCATCGTGACTCGACCATGCGAGTAATAATCCAAAATTATTATTTTCTCCACGACACCATAATAAGAAACATTTTCAGAATGAGGTCTAGTGTCCGATGAACTGGCATAACAGGCTGTTGTGGCAGTTAGCATAACACCACTATGCTGTGTTCTCATGTTTCTTTCTCGTTCAGTGATAAAAAATTTGTATCCATTGATCACAAGTGATTTACAAGCACAAACCACTATATTAGGACCAAAAGCGAATGTTCTTATTTCCTTAGAAATAGAGTCTGTTGGAAAACTCGATACCTGAAATATAAAAAAATAGTAAACTTAATTAAATATTGTTTTTATTTAGTTATTACAGAAATATTTTTACCTTCAATTTCCACCAAGTAGAAAACCCTTTGCTATGCAAAGTCTCCTTCTTTCTCAAAGATAAAGAATGATGTTTTCTATATATCAATTATTTATGTTCCCTGTAGATAAAAATAATAATAGTTTAACAAATATTTAAAATTACAAGAGATAAGATAAGAGATCCATGTACAATTAACTTACTTTATATACTCATCTAACAAATCACAATTGAACAACACTGTGCGATGTGCCATCTCTCGCTCTTCAAGGCTTAATGTTGTCAATGTATATGATCTCAGAATTCCTCCTGTCTGAGGAAGTGATGGAAAACTGGGTTCAATTTTCCCATAATGTTCTTCTTTATTTCTCATTGGTCTGTTTATTCTCGTAGTATGATCAGAAAAATACATTGAGCCGAAATCCATACATTCTTGAGCCAACTAACCATTCATAATAGAACCTTCGAGATAATTCCTGTTCTGAACATATGATTTCAATGTGCACATGTTTCTTTCAGTTTGATACATCCAACGGAAAGCAACGGGTCCTCCAAGAAGTATTTCGGTTGGAAGATGGACAGTCAGATGCAACATGCATGTAAAAAATGATGGAGGGAATATTTTCTCTAACTCACACAAAATTAATGGTGTCTCTGCCAACAGTTATTGCAATTGGGATTTGGACAACCTCTTAGCACAAAGATCTCTTAACAAATAGCAAAACCGAATAACTGGGACTCTAACATTATTGGACAAGAGATGACAGATTTCTATTGGAATCAACTCATGCAAAAGGACGTGATAATCATGAGTCTTCAAAGATTTCAACATCAACTCTGTTTTGTTGACCCGTTTTGATATATTGCTTAAATAGAAATCAAGAACATTAATAGTCTCTAGCACTTCCAAAAATTGATTTTTTACAGCAAGAGACAACACATAAGAAGCACACGGAACTTGCCATTTATTTTCACTGATACAGACTGGATTCAATTCTGGTCTGATCCCCCAATCTACCAAGTCGTGCTGAGATCGTAAATCATCTTTTGTCTTCCCCTTGACATTTAGAAGAATCGAAATCAACAATTCACATATATTTTTTTCAATGTGCATTACGTCTATGCAAAGACGTAACAAGTTGGTTGAATAATATGACAATTCAAAGAATATACTCTTCTTCTTCCAATTGGAATAGGTATCATTGGAAACATTTTTCCCCTTTCTAGATGTCATTACACTCTTCCCAAATGAATAACTGAAATCTTTCAATTGATTAAGCACATCAGTTCCAGACATACGCTGAGGTGGATCGTCATTCTCCATGGTATTGTCAAATCTTCGATGATTGTTTCTATATGGATGGTTCATTGGCAAGAATCGTCAATGTCCCATAAAACTAAAACTACGACGATATTTCAGTCTTCTCAAATGAGTATTCTTCATACAAACAGGACATGACAATTTTCCTTTTGTGCTCCATCCAAACATCATTGCATAAGCTGGAAAATCATTGATAGTCCACATAAGTGCAGCACGCATCTGAAAAATGTCTTTCGAACATGCATCGTATGTGGGCACACCCACATCCCAATGAAGTTTCAAATCTTTTATTAAAGTTTTCATGTATACATCTATATCATTGTCAGGATCAGAAGGGCCAGATAACAGCATACTCAATAAAGAGTAAGGCATTTTCATACACAACCAAGGGGGAAGGTTATAAATGTGTATGAAAACCGGCCACGTGCTCTAAGAAGTAAGCATCTGCCCAAATGGATTAAAACCATCACATGAAAGACCCAGTCTCACATTACGCACGTCGGCTACAAATTCAGGATATCGAGCATCAAATCTCTGCCATGCAAATCCATCTGCAGGGTGAACCAACTCTACATTATTCTTTTTTCTCTCAGTGTCATGCCATCGCATTTTTACGGATATTTCATCAGACATGAAAAGGTTATGTAATCTGGGGATCAATGGAAAGTGCCACATTACTTTTTGTGGCACATGAGATGGTGGTCCATCATCTTTTGGCTTCCATCGGGAGGTTCCGCATTTTATACAATCATTTCTTTCAGCAATTTCCTCCCAAAATAATCTACAATCATTCGGGCAAGCATGATTTTTTTTGAGAATCCAAGTTCATCTACCAACTTCCATGCCATATAGTGGTTTGAGGGAATATCTGCATCATCTGGAAGTATGTCCTTCAAGAAGGTAAGAATATAATCAATTGCAGTATTTGAAATCCCATACATATTTTTCCCATGAAACAATTGGATTAAAAATTCCAACTTTTTCATTTTATCACATTGCCGATATACTGGAGTTGTCGCATCATCATTCAATTTTTTCACCCTATCAACATCATCATTTTCACTGGACGCATCATGTGTGCTTGTATTGAAATCATGTTGGCTGGACATCCTTTCCTTCTTATGATGTCGAATAAATGGAATCCAATCATATATCAAACTCTTCAATTCAGTCCTATCATTTGGATCATCAACATTTTAAGATTCCATTTTCTCTCCATTGTGAGAGCACACATAATAGTTTGTTTGAAACCATATTTGGATATATGATAGCTAACTGCTTCACGGCTCAACCAAGGTCTTCCAACACAATAAAAACATGGGCAGTGTATGCGACCACTATCTGATGCCTTGTCAAATGCAAAATCTAGAACGCTGTTCAAATTATTTTGAAAATCGGTTGAAATCCGATCAGTTTCGTACATCCAAATTCTATCCATTCTATAAAAAAATCACAATAAGTAATTTCAAAGAAATTAAATAATATTAATGTTTAATCAAAAAATTTTTTCGTAAATGACAATTCTTTACTCTATATAAAAGCATAACTGACACATTACTCTATATGAGAATCATATTAAGAAATACAACAAAATACAGTGTATATAAGAAAATAAGATACAAAATTTCTAATGCCTATATTCACGTATTGACCAGTAAGATATTGGAAGTGGATCAAGGAATACATAATCCTTAAGGGTCTTGTTGGGAGTATATGTGTTTTATACTTTAACTTCTCCAAGTAGATCAGGATGAGGAGTAGGATGAGGATCATGGGAGTGGCGGGACTGTCCAAGGGGGGTGTGGAATGTCCAGTGGGGGTGCGGGGTGTCTAGGGGGTGGTGGGGCCGTCCGGGGGGTCGTAGGTGTCCAGGGGGTGGGGGGCTGTCTAGGGGGGTCGGGGTGTCTAGGTGGGTGGGCTATCCGTGGGGGTGGTCCGGTTGTCCAAGGGGGTTGGGGTGAATAGGTATATTTATATGAAAATAATACCCCCACAATAATCATGAAGCCCTGTCATTAGTCTAAACCCCTAGAACACATAAAAGAAGCTAGTATGAACATTTACTAAAATATTTCACACCATACGATTGAAAATACAATATAAATATAGTTTGACAGGATATAATGGTGTGTGTGAAAAAAATGATATTAAATCAATTTAAATGAATATGTAACAAATGCGGGTTTATAATACACTAAGAGTACCTCAAACAATCCAAAACCACTATAGCACCACCCCCTTGGATAGCCCACCCACCCCCTCGACACCCCTTCTCCCTATGGACAGTCCCCCACCCCCTTAGATAGCCCGCCCATCCCATGGATACCCCTACCCCCCGTGGCCAGCCCACCCAACCCCCCTGGAGAGCCTGCCCACCCCTCCTTGACAGCCCGACCACCCACGTGGACAGCCCGTCCACCCTTGTGGATAGCCCGCCCACCCCCGCCCACCCCTGGACACCCCGTACCCCCTTGGGATAGCCCCTCCCACCCTCCCAAACAGCCCACACCCCCTCCCCTACAACCCCACCTCCACCACCTAGACATACCAACCCCCTGGACACCCCACACACCCCTCCCCCACCAGGACACCCCACCCAGACCCCCAGGACAGCCCACACCCCCTGGACAGCCCCGCCCACCCCCGTGGACAGCCTTTCCCACCCTCATGGATAGCCCCGCCCACCCCCGTGGACAACCCACCCACCCTCGTGGACACCCCCTACCCCCTAGATAGGCCAACCACCCCCGTGGACAGCCCACCCACCCCCCTCGACACCCCTTATCCCAATGGACAGCCCCCCACCCCCTTGGATAGCCTGCCCACCCCCCCTGGACACCCCTACCCCCTGTGGCCAGCCCACCCACCGCCCCTGGACAGCCCACCCACCCCTCCTTGACAGCCCGGCAACCCCCGTGGACAGCCCGTCCACCCTTGTAGACATCCCTCCCACACCCGTACCCCCCTGGACACCCCGTACCCCCCAGGGATAGCCCCGCCCACCCACCCAAACAGCCCACACCCCCTCCCCTGCAACCCCACCACCACCACCTAGACATACCAACCCCCCTGGACACCCCACACACCCCTCCCCCACCAGGACACCCCACCCCGACCCCCAGGACATCCCACACCCCCTGGACAGCGCCGCCCACCCCCGTGGACAGCCTTTCCCACCCCTGTGGACAGCCCCGCCCACCCCCGTGAACAACCCACCCACCCCCGTGGACGCCCCTTACCCCCTAGACAGCCCATCCACCCCCGTGGACAACCCACCAACCCCCCTCAACACCTCTTCTCCCTATGGACAGCCCCCACCCCCTTGGATAGCCCGCCCACCCCCTGGACAACCCTACCCCCTGTGGCCAGCCCACCCACCCCCCGCCCCCCTGGACAGCCCGCCCACCCCTCCTTGACAGCTCGACCACCCCCGTGGACAGCCTGTCCACCCTTGTGGATAGCCCGCCCACCCCCGTACCCCCCTGGGCACCATGTACCCCCCTTGATAGCCCCACCCACCCTCCCAAACATCCCACACCCCCTTCCCTACAACCCCACCACCACCACCTAGACATACCAACCCACCTGGACACCCCACACACCCCTCCCCCACCAGGACACCCCACACAGACCCCCAGGACAGCCCACACCCCCTGGACAGCCCCGCCCACCCCCGTGGACAGCCTTTCCCACCCTCATGGACAGCCCCACCCACCCCCGTGGACAACCCACCCACCCCCGTGGACACCCCCTACCCCCTAGATAGCCCAACCACCCCCGTGGACAGCCCACCCACCCCCCTCGACACCCCTTCTCCCAATGGACAGCCCCTATCCCCTTGGATAGCCCGCCCAACCCCCCTGGACACCCCTACCCCCTGTGGCCAGCCCACCCAGCCCCCTAGACAGCCCGCCCACCCCTCCTTGACAGCCTGACCACCCCTGTGGATAGCCCGTCCACCCTTGTGGACTGCCCGCCCACCCCCGTACCCCCTAGACACCCCGTACTCCCTGGACAGCCCCGCCCACCATCCCAAACAGCCCACACCCACTCCCCTGCAACCCCACCACCCCCACCTAGACATACCACCCCCCTGGACACCCCACACACCCCTCCCCCACCAGGACACCCAACCCAGACCCCCAGGACAACCCACACCCCCTAGACAGCCCCGCCCACCCCCGTGGACAGCCTTTCCCACCCCTGTGGATAGCCCCTCCCACCCCCGTGGACAACCCACCCACCCCCGTGGACACCCCCTACCCCCACAATCCATTATCCAAAACATATCAAATTGGTTTGAACACAATCCATAATTCCCCCAATCCATTTTCCAAAACATGTAAACGTTCACGATAGCCTCCCCCAACTATGATTTACATGTTTTGAACACTATCCTTCCAAACATAGAATATAAAAACTTTAAAGAAGTCTTCACAAACACAAAAAATATCCTATTTAGATATTAATTTCAATAATCAAGTAAACCACCAACACCTGGAAAAAATCTATTCATTAAAACAACTACAACAATATGGTTGAGATCAAATTTTACCTATTCGTATGGGGGTGTACCTGTTGGGATGGGGGGTGCTGGTGTTCGGATTCGCGAGAGCAGTGGAGTCGGATGGGGTTCGCGAGAGCAGCAAAGCGAATAGATTAGGGCTCTGTCCGAATGGGGAGAGGAGATCGCGATCTGGAATTTGGGGAAAACCTTTGCCAACGGTTTATAAAAACTGTTGGAAAAGGCACACCTTTCCCAACGGTTCAAGTGAACTGTTGGGAAATGTGTGAGTTTAGCACCTATTTCCCAACGGTTCCACTGAACCGTTGGGAAAGGGCCCACCAAAATCCCCTTTGCCAACGGTTTAAATAAACTGTTGGCAATGGCTCACTATACCAACGGTTTAAGTAAACCATTGGTATACTACCGTTGGGAAAAGACCAAATTCTAGTAGTGTCTAGAATACAACTCACTTGAAAGTAGTTGTTTGAGATATCAAACACCTCCACTATACCTCGTTATCGTCATGGATTGTGGGTTGTATTTAAACAAATCCTATTTTCACAATATTATCATATTTTCTAGAAAAGGAAAATATAATCAAAGAATTTATATATATTTTACCATATCACAATATTTTGAAGCATATTATGATTTCAAAAAAGGTGCTGAAGAAGGAGACCGTTGTGCAACCTATTTATATTTGATTTTACAATCTAGTCTCTAATAATATACTTATGGTATTTTTAAAGGATACTTAATTGAACATTTCCACTAAATTTCAATCCGACTATTTTATAGAAATTATGTTTTATCATTTGTTTTGAAATTATATATCATGCATGATTATTTTACAAAACAATTTTTATGTGAACACCCATAT